>OX387187.1:36542079-36898932 GCA_947561395.2 Buxus sempervirens | reverse complement strand
CCACGCCTTGCTTGATACCTACACTACTAAAAAACATGTTTATATGCCACCCACCTATTCGTCTTTTACTTTCAATTTCTTTTTGATAACTTTTAATGTTTGCTTTTCTGTGCAAGTTTTCTGGAAAACTTTTCCTGACCATGGTTGATGAAATTTTTTGAAAAATGGAGCAGTCGTTGAGGTATATTTTTTCTAACAAGTTTTGGGACCTGTTAAGACTTTAATTGGAAATAATGATGATCAATTTCAATATTGTTTACATTATGATAATGTTTTTTAATGTGAGTGTGTAATTGACCATAAAATTTATATTACTAGTTATAAATCATTATGTAAGCATGGTCTTTATTTTCCTGAAAGAATTAGTTAGCATGGATCACCATTCAATTTAGTTACAACTTAAAACCAATATTTGTGGTTGACAAATTTTGAGCGGCAACCAGTCGGTGAAATGGGGGAATCCTCCAATGAGTACAAGAAGAAATGTTCTTTGCTTAGGCATACAAAGGAGTTTTAGATTTGCATCAAATTGGGGCATAGTTATTTACTGAACTGAAAATGTGTATTATTTTCTTTGATACCAATTTAAAAGAGAATTTTTTGTACATTATCCTATCATCTTTCCTTATGGTTTCCAAATTGGGGCATAGTTAACTGTGTGATTTAGAGATCTTCTATAGTGACAACAAACTTTTTGAGTAGTACTTTTCAACTCTCTGAATATCATAGTAATCAGATTTTAGATTCATTATTTTGTTATTCATAAAAAAATTAGATAAAAAGTAGTAGTTCAAACTTCTATTCAATTACAATAATATAAAGCACAGGTGCATATGGGGTAGGTAGGTTCAAGGCTTTGCCAAGTTTCATGAAGGCAGAACTTGTTCACCAAGACATTTTTTTACAGTTTGTCTCCTATTTGTTTCTAAATTGAAATGAGTAGAGGGGTTTTACCAAAATGGAATCCTCTCCTTAGTCAAAGTAAAAAAGGAATTTCCTTTTCATTTATATGTTTTCTTGGTCCGCCACTAAAACCCTTATATTTTGTAGTGTCTATGCATTATCTCCTATTTCCTTTAATGAAGAGCAAGGAATACAATAAGATGTTCTTTAATTCTTCATCCTATAGTAAAATGTATTTATAGGTACTAGTGATCCAAGGACAGGCAATGAATTTCTAATAGCCTTATATCGTATTATGGAGAAACTTGAATTATTCCATGAAGTTAATGCTTTTTTTGGTGCAAAATTTCAACATTAATTTAGCAACGGTTCCTTGTTTGACGGATGCATATTAATCTTTACTACTACTAATAGCCCTTATATCGTATTATGAGAACTTGATTATTCCCATGAAGTTAATGCTTTTTGTGCAAAATTCAACATTAATTTAGCAAACGGTTCCTTGTTTGACGGATGCATTATTAATCTTTACTACTATAAAAAGCACGAAGACCCTTATTGTTTGTCCATTTTTCCTTTCCCAAAATACCCTCCACCTTAACCATATTTCCTCTTATTTTCAAACTACCTTGGCACCTGTCTATTGCTGGAAGGTTGTCCAACGCCCCTCCTTCTCATCCAACCGGTATGTCCTTTCATAAAGTTCAGCCATCTCATTGTTGAACATCGTGTCCAAATGCCATCTCCCAACTACCTTGGCACCTGTCCACTGTCTGAAAGGCTGTCCAACGCCCCCTCTTCTCATCCAAACCCGGTATGTCCTTTTCAAAAACTTTAGCATCTCATTGTTAAACATCGTCTCCAAACGCCATCTCCAAACATTACTTCCTTCCCAATGTATAAAAATAGACAACCACTAACATGCTGCTTCGTCAAAGGATTGTTTTTTTGGGTTCTTTAGGTTTGGTTTCCCCCCTTTTCTCCCCCCCTCTCCCTCACCGTGCGAGTATCATTCTAAGTGGTCCTAAAAGTTGGAATTGAGATGGGATTTTGCTCAATACCTGCATATGCGTACTAGGTTTGCTCAATACCTTGTAACCAGGACACCAAATCCATTCTTCCGAGTATCCGACCAACGAATTCTCCCCCGGTCTGAGAAATGCAGAGGAATACAACTATTAAAGCAAACACCTATTTCTCCTATGAAAGCAGCCGAACCAACTGATTTCTGCTCCAGATGATATGGGATCGATCTAATCGGAAATAAAGGAAACTTATGAAAACCCAACCGGTACAAAAGATCTTCCCGAACCCTAAAATAAAAAAGTTGGTGCGAGATTCACAAAGTATATGCTGGTTTACTGGGATCAAGAACAGCAGAGATTATTGATCGGAAAACGATCACGATGGAAAAATCGATAATGTTAAGGACTTCGGGAGTGCTTCTTCCTTTACGCACGCACCTCACGTCGTTCCCGTTTTTTGACCCGACAGGAAACCGGAATCACAATCCCCAATAGGGCCAATACCATATGGATCACATCATCTGTGTCTGATTTTTTGCTGATTCTTCGTACTTTCAGCACTTACAGAAAAATATTTTTGGTGGATCAATGGTTGTTCCTGCTGTACAATCTTGAATCATCTGTTGAATTGCTGAGAAATTTAACAGGGCCATTCTTTTTTCTTTACCTCTCTCTCTATATATATTTCTTTTGTGTTAAACATTTCTGACTATTTAAGTGGTTCGTTGGGTTTTAATTGACGGTGGACCAGGTGGACGATATAACTGCAGATTCGATTATCTGTCAGCTCCCTTTTTTGATGCTGAAGACCCAAAGAAAAATATCAAATTGTTTATAAATTCACCTGGTGGATCTGTAACTGTTGGTATGTCTCTTAAGTCCACTCAGTTTACTAGGTTCTTGTTAGGGGTTACCCACCCCACAACCCCCCCCCCCCCCCCCCCACCCCTTCTCTCTCCTCTCTCTCTCTCTAATTGATTATGTTTATTGCAAATTTAATGGAGAATATAATCAGTTTGTCAATAAGTTCAATTGACCTTTTCTAAGGAGTTTGCTTGCAATATTTTTCTGTCATTAAGATGGTGACAGACCGGCTGAACATTCATTTTTTCGTTATCAAACCGTGCCTATGTTGATTTGTTCACTTGAGCAATAATTTGAGTATGCCCATTATGCTTGTCCTAACTAGGAGATCCTTTTAGCTAATTTTACAGCCTTTAAAGTCATATTATTGTTGATGATATGAAGAATACTTCATGATTCAAATCTCCAATCAAATCTATCATATATTGCAAATCTCCAAAGAGAAGTGAAGAACAAACCGATTTGTTTCGTTTTTTTTTCCTTTCTTTTTTTCATGTCATTTATGTCTCGATTAGTATCCTTATGAATGGTGATATTTATTTGTTTCAAAAGGTGTTGGCATATTATCTCTATCTTACATATTTAATTCATCTTTATCTAATTGTTGTTTCTTTTTCTTTTCTTTTTTTTTTTCCTTAATGTCATTTATCTCTTGATTAGTATCTTAATGTATGATGATATGAGTTTCACGCTTCAAAACGTTTGCATATTATCTTCATCTTACTTATTTAATTTATCTTTATCTTATCATGAAATACAAATTACTAGAATCTTAACATGAAATACTTATTTAATTAAATAAATTAATTTACTGTATATAATCGGAGAATTACTAGGAACCAATATCCTTATCTACTAAAAACATGATCATCATCATTATCTTTCATCTTATCAGTTTATTAGTTTCAACTTCTAATCTAAATAAAATTCTCACATGCAACGCACGTGGATATTTACTAGTAGATCTAAAAGGCTAACGGAAGACCAAGAAGGACTTGAATATAGTTCATCAGAAATGATTTAGAGTACACGATCTGATTGTACATTTGTTTTTCAATAGATTGTAATGTTGGAATGGGTTTCACACAGTTGATACCAACTAGTAGAGATACATAATATTGTTCATAGTGGGTCCTAGACAGTAAGTATTTACTGTGGTTGTTGATCATATTTTAGTGCTTAGCATGTGTGCCTAGTACATGAAACCATGTCTTGAACAGGCAGTGTCTGATGTACCAACAAAATAAATAGTTCCTCAGTCTGCATGGCTACTTCTAAAGGCGAAGAATATAAAAATAAAGAAGGAAAGCTACGAACAGATAAATAATAAAAAATATGGGAATGAAAATGTTCTGACCTGATTATGTTGAACTGTCCCCTTTGACTTAATCTATCCCAATCCATTGCTTTTGTTGTAATACATACTGCTTTGTTTTGCATTGTTGTTTTGCAGGCTCTCTTTATAGTTTTTCAAATAAAAGTTTAACCTGGTGCAATTGTGCAAAGTTTTTCCTGATAAAAGTATCTCTTGGGCTGTGTTTGGTTACCGAGAGAATGCGGAAAAGTGAAAGAAAATAACATTTTCTCAGATCTGATATGCGTTTAGATAATGAGAAACTGTAGGCCCTACGGTTTCTCGAGAGAAAAAAAGAACGGTAAACGTGCTAAATTTTTTCATGCAACAAATAGTCGGATTCTGCGTCATGAGAAACGCAACCGACGCAACGTATCGAAAATGCCCTTCTCTCTTTTTTTTTTTTTTTTGGTAGGAAAAAAAAAAAAGGTATTCTGTTCTCGCACTCATGCCATCTTTAGTCTCTTCTTTGTTTTCGATTTAAAATTGATCTGATTTTCTTCCTATTTTTTTTAACGATGATCTGTGATCTTCTGTTTTCTGCCTTGTGAGGTTTATTTGAGGTTTTGTGTTAGATGGATAGGCAAGTTCTTTCGATTTAAGGGTTTGTGATGTCTCTCCTTCAATGCAATTAGGTTTAACGAATGATATTTTTTTGCTGATCAATTGAAACTATAACCAACGAGCAGCTATTCGTCCTAAACGTTTTGGTTTCCTGTTTAGGTTTTCAAGAGTGATTTGTTCAGGGTTGTCCCAGCTTTTGTTAATTTTATGACATCTCACAGAAGGAAGATGAAATGTTAATGATTCTCAGTTGCGTGAGGTGTAAACATCCAAATCTCGGTCCTCTTAATCGTAACCAGAATTTCAGGCGGTCTAGCATCATTAGTTACCTGGTAATCTGAAAGCTTATGTGACGGAGCCTTCTTCTAACATGCGCATCAGTCCGGGTTTTTTTTTTCTTTTTCTTCCCCTTGCTTTGGAGGTTAAATACTTCGGTGAGAATCTTTGCAGCAGAAAAACTTTTTGCATTATCTTTCTTCTGAACTTTTTAATTGAGGTTCTAAATCACCAATTAGTTCAGATTATGGTTCTGGCAAGCACTCTATAGGACTTTGGTGTAGCCACCTCTGTTGTTTCTGCAAGCTTTATCTGGAATAAAATGTGTTTTGTCAGTTTAAACACTTTTCAATCCTTGAGTCATATGAAATGCATCTGATCTTCCAAATACTTAAGGTTTCTGCATCAATATGGAATGGAGGAAGTTTTCTACTAGAAGTATTGCCAAGGCAGGTTGTACGGAAGGAGGAGAAGAAATTGGAGAAGCTGTCAGTACCAACTCAACCAGACAAATCCACACCTGGGGTGGAAATTTCAGCAGAGACCAATCACTCTGCTGAGTCCCCACAGTTTGACGAGCCTTACGAAAATGGTGCCTCGTAAAATTTGTTTTGCCTACCCTATAGGGGGTACCCACTTGAGCTTGTTTCATTTGTGGATGGATGTTCTGTTTAGAGAACAGCTTTGGATAATGTTTGTTTCAGTGAAAAAGGGCTTGCAAAACAAACTTCTCGTTAACTGTTGTTTGCTTCTGAACTTTTAAGACGCTTTGATGTCTGGGTATATTAAAAAAAAAAGGTCAGTGGAGATTTCTAGACGTGGAAATGCTCATTCCAACACGCCCCTTTAAATGCAAATAATAAGGACAAAAAGGGGCCAATGCGCAAACTCATGAGAATGGTGGTTGCAATCTGGATATTTCTTCGCTTTACCATAATATGCCTTTTCAACCAAAAACCTATTCAGTTTGTGGAGCTTATGGACTCACATAAGCCATACATTGCGTATGCCTTATGTGATTATGCTTATGTGAGGGTATAATTGGAAATTGTATTTAGGATTCTATTAACTTTCTCGTTATCCAAACACAAAATTATAGATTTTCAATTAAAACCATAAAATTTTCTTGCGACATCCAAACAGTATCAAGAAAATTACTTTTCAGTTTCTTTTACTTCACTTTTCTCTTACTTTCTTTTCTCACATGTCTTTCTCACAATCTCTCGGTATCCAAACGGAGCCTTGGTGAACTAGGTACTTGAAATTCTACAATTCCTAATATATTCTCTTTGCTATATAATTAGGGTGAATTATTTTCCTGTTAGAATAACTATTTTGCTGTTCAAATGTTGCTGTAATATGTTAATCTTGAACAGTGGAGCATCTGACTATAATTTTATGTCCCTGTTCAGGGTTACAGTTTTTTCATTTGGCTTGCTAGCTAGTCCTGCGGCAGCAGTATGTACATTTGCCTTGCAGGTAAGTTCATTGTATTTGTATAGAGAGAGACAAAAATAAAACAGATTGGTCTGATGTTTGAAACCTTTTTACTGCATAGAAATTTGTTTTTTGCCAATTACGTTAGTACTGAATTTTTTTTTCTTATTTTAGCATATTGGAAAAATCATGCAAGACTGTAAAGTCAATGGTTAGTTGGTCTTTCATTAAAATTTTGAGCTTTCAACTAGGAATTGAAACTCAACAGTTTGATTTCTTTGTTCCAGAGATGGTAGTATTTGTTTTCTGCAGTAAAACTTTATCTGCATAGTGTTACAATATTCTTAGTACTCAAATACAGGAAAGATAAGATATTGGTGAAGGTCCATTGCTGCTAGTGTCTGTTCATGTCTCTTTTATTGATTTTTAGATCTACATGCTGGGTTTCTTCCCATTTTGGTTCCTAGAATCTTAGATAAGTTGTGAATGATAAGATATTGGTCATGGACAGGTATGTTTAAAGCAACTGGAGTATGTGTATTTAGTCACTTTATTATCATGACTATTTTTGGTGTTATTGGTGTTTTCGCAATAAAGCTTGAAGGTTTGGAGATGGATTTCAAAGCATCAAACCATGGTTGTGAACAAAATTTTTTTTTTTTTTTTTTTGTTTTTCTAATCAAGTTTGTAGATGAATTTTGAACTATCAAATGTCATAAAACAGGGTTTTATTTTTTATTTTTTATTTTTTTTTTTGTGTTTTTGGCTTGATATTAATATTGTAATGGAAAGTGCGAGTTTCAAATTTTTTTTTTTTTAATTTGTAAATTATTGTTATTATTTATTTGATTTAATTTGATTGAATTTGGGTGATTGCAGGAGAGAGAGAGAGAGAGAGAGAGAGAGAGAGAGAGAGAGAGAGGGAGGAGGGGGGGATAAAGAAGGGGGTGGGGGGTGGTTACAGGTACAAAGAGAGGGAAGAGGGGGGGGGGGGGGGGGGGGGTGTTATTTGTGAAAATAAAAAAATCTGGGTTGTAACAGAACGCCAAAACAAAACAAAAGACCTTTAGCGGCGGGTCGTGTCCGCCACGTCCATGACTGATTCTATCAACGATGGGCGAATCTATGGCGGACAAGTGTCATTGGGTGTGGTTTTTAGCGGCAGGCCTTTCACTTTTAGCGGCGGTCATAGTCCGTCACAAAAAGTGTCTTTTTTTTGTAGTGACTCTTGTTAAAAGTTTGACCAATGATGGGACTAGGGATCTCCCCATGTGAGCACTCTGCCGGGTTTACCGACCATTGGCCAAAAGTCTCAACAAGACTAATAAATTAAGAAGAGAAAAGTAAGAGATTGTAGAAGAGGTGTGGTTTAGAGTGGAAATGGTTAGGCTATTTATAGAAAGCCAAAAGTGGCTATTTACCATCCCTTTACCCTCCAATATGACTGTTATTTGACAGTTGGAATGGTGAAAATTGTCATTTATAGTCAATTACAAGCATATTCCCCTATGGCTGCTGGGGGGTGTAAAACAGTCAAAAAGGGGCTAGCCTTGGCAGGCCACTCGGCCTAACAGGCGGCGTGCCCGGATACCAGAGCCCGACGTGGCATAGCTAGGCAACCCTAGTCCTAAGTAATCATTTATTGATATTTAAATCAAAATTTATGCTTGCCAAAAACTATGCATGACTTCCCCAAAAAGCCCTTATAGTTTGTTGTTAAGGCATAATTAATATAGGATTAAAATTGTTAAAACTCTTCCCATTCATTTAAAATCTCACAGTTGCAAAACAATTCCTTCTTACTCTCTTTACGTGCAGTATTGCATGTGCACCCTGCGAGTTATCATAAATCCAATATAGATATATTTTTCTTAAAAAACTGTCCTAGTTTAGGCACAAAACATTTTGGATTTTGGATTAATAGAGCATGTTTACAAAAACTACTGTTTGGGCTGGGCTAGGCCAGGTTTATTTCTCTTCAACCAATCCGGCCCAATATTTTAACAAGCGTGTATCCCAAATGCTCTCGCATCCATGATGTCCTAGTGGGCCATCTTACCATTCCAAACCGTCTGATGAATTTGGATCAACAGCATTATATACTGGAATCATATAAGCCTAAACCAAACAAGCCTTCAACAAAATCTGCAGTGTGCTTATTTTCCCTTAAAAATTCACCGCTGTGGTTCAGTGTTTCAAAGAATTCGGTGATGTTCATGCTAAAACATTAGTAAGATGGTTACTAAACCCTCATAAAAATCGTAAATACAAAGAAGAGCAGTGCCCCGGCATATCCATTTCATAGTTGAACTTATAGTTGAACCCTCATAAAAAAAAAGAGAGAAAACTCCTAATGCAGATAATCCAAACCCAACTATTGAAACTTATGGTTGAAAGACCATGCAATTATAGCTTTATAAGAATCCCATGTCTGTGGCTGTAGCCACCACAATAATACAAAGCAACACATTCATGTAAAATATATAACGCAAGCAACAAAAGAAAGAAAGATCTTGAACAAGTCTAGAAAACAGAGAGAAAAAAGAATGCCAAACACAATGATTTTGAATGTGAAATATAAATCATGCTTGCCAATGAAGAAGATGCAGTAGCTGCACGGCACATTGATTGGGTCCAGTATCAATGAAAACACTACATCAAGCAGGTGTTCCTTTATTACCTGAAATTAAAGAGACAACAAAGTCAAGACATCTCTGAAGTTTAAAAAAGGACACCCAATGTTGCATGATTCTTCAAACAAAGGAAACTGGACACTATCATTAAAAAAAACCCCTCTAAAACTCTGAAAATGTAATCCCATAATTTCACATTGAGTAGAATATATATAGATCAGAAGCATTAAAGGAAAGAGGATAAATAAATAAATAAAAGTGGGAAGAATAAGCTATTAGGGATTTTATATATAATGCTCTCAACTGAGAAGCCTAAAAATAAAAGGAATAGTTTTGACTATGTAGAGAAATAATGAAGATGATTCTAAAAGTTAAAAAGTTTCGCATAAAGATGAGAAAAGAAAATAAATTAGGAACTTGGATTGTGATCTCATACTTTATAAATACTAAGAAAAGATAGTTCCAAGTTTATTATAAAAATAGACATTGAAACAAAGAGCAGATAATTGGCATTTATAAGATTAGATCTCACATGAAAGGAGAAAGAGAGAGAGAAAGAAACTCACAAGTGAAGTTTTCCAAATCGTTGACTATAGGCCATTTTCACTAGAAATTAACCGTGGGAATGCGTTCTCCGCCAATGCTGACATGGGGAATGTGATGGATCAACCAGTGGTCCTCCCCACCTGGACGCAATCTCTCGCAGAAGTCCTCATTCATGTCATGGATGGAAAGGTATTTGAGTGCTTTGAGGTGTTGAAGCCCATGTGGAATCTTTTTTAATTTTGGGCAGCCCACTATAGCAAGATTAACTAAGTGTGGCATCGTGCCCTCTTTTATCTCACTTAACTCCTCCAATTCCAACATACCGCATATAGCTAGATATTTAAGTCTAGGAAATAGCTCCATACAACCATCACCCCAACTCATCTTTCTTCCATCGTAAGCATCAATTAATTTAAGGACCTCCAGACTAGGCAATTTTGAAAGGGTGCTCATTGGATCCTCCTTTAATTTGCTAACCAGCAAATCGATTCTCCGAAGACAGTTGAGAGAGCCTATCCATGAAGGTAACTCCCCCTTAATAGTTCCCTCCAAATGCAATTTCTCGATGTAGCGTGGGGGTGGAGACATGGTTTCCAGATCAAGACATTCATTCTCAGTATAGCACTTCATTCTCAAGACGCGAAGGTTTTGCATCTTCTTAATACGAGAACATAGCTCCATAGAGTCTTGTCCTTTCATAACTACAAGACTCAATTTTCTCAGCCCGGTTAAGTAGTCCAGCTGTCTTATTAAACTTTCTTCAGCACGTGCTCCGGACAATGTCTGCAAGTTGATTAAGTTGTTGGGCTCAATCGTCAAGTTCTGAAAACTGAAGTACTCTCCTGCATACCTTAGCTGTTTTAGAAGAAGGTGCCTTAATTGTGGGAGCTTTCCAAGTAGCATTCCTTGTGAAAAACTTTTAACTCGTGTATCCCGAACATCCAATGCCTGTAAATTGTACAAATTTTGCAATGAAATAGGAATTTCAGATACACGTGTCCCCCTTATACTCAAATAACGCAAGTGAACCAATTCCCCCACTTCACTGGGCAAGTGCTCAAGGAATACCATTCCTGACAGTTCTAACACCCTTAGTCGCTTGAGATTTGACAACAAAGGCCGCAATATTGTCTCATATGGTAGCTTTATCTCTACAAATGCCTGGAAGGAGCGAGTGTTGAGATGAACCAAGCTGTATTGAACACTTGACACATTGCTCTGGATTGCCACACGACGTTGTCCCTTTAAAACTATGTTATTGCTTCGATCGTCGAGAATTTCACCAAATTCTTCCTTTTTCATCATGTGAATGGCAATATCCCGCATGAGATCGTGCACTCGCAGACGTTTTCTCCCGATCTCCGCAAAATTATTGTCAAGTTGAAGGAAGCCCCTATCAATGAGTTGAGAGAGGTATTCATTTGCAACCTCCTCCAATGTTTTTCGAGGGTGACTTTCTACAAGACCTTCGGCCACCCATACACGAATCAATCTTGATGGTTGGATTTCATGATCCTCCGGGAACAAACCAAAATATAAGAAACAATATTTCAATCGAGGAGGCAAGTAATTGTAGCTTGTCAAAAGGACCCGACTTAGCTTTTCTAGATCTTGGTTGTTATTCAATTCCCAATCTAGATTCTCTAAGACCTCATCCCACTCAGATAAACTACAACTCCTTTTTGACATGAGGCCTCCAATGACAACAATTGCCAATGGCAAGCCATTACATTTTTTGAGCAAAGCTTCTCCTGTTTGCCTCAAGTGATATGGGCAACACCCTTGTGGGAAGCTGTTCCTAAAAGCCTTTTTACAGAAAAGTTCCCAAGCCAATTCTTGGGACAGTGGATTCATATGATGAACTTTGCAAAGCTCTTCTATTGAAGAAGTTACAGCTACCAAGCGAGTTGTGAAGATAACCTTACCTTCTCCTTCACGAGGCAATTCACATTTGATTGCTTCCCAGACTTTGGCATCCCAAACGTCATCAAGGACTAAAAGATACCTTTTACCCGCCAAATAGCTGTGGATACGCCCGACTAAGTCCTCCGAATTCGGAACTACCTCCCTTCGACTTTCATGGAATTGTATAAGCATCTGTCGTAGATTCTGTTGCCTTTTAAAGTCTTGGGATACACAGATCCAAGCATAGCAATCAAACTCTCCCTTGATTTTATTGTAAACCCTCTTAATAAGAGTAGTCTTGCCTGAACCTCCATGACCAACCACTGACACAATTAGGCGGTGATGGTGTTCCTCTGTTAACCACTCTTGTATTTGCTTCACATCTTTGTCTACGCCTATGATATCAACTTCTTCCTCAAAAGGATAGGATGCAACGTCACATCCTTCATCTTCCCGACTTGAGCTTGTACCAATTCCTTCGAGGTTGTATCGATGCCTTCTCTCCGAGATTTGTTGGAGTTCAGTTTTGATAGTTAGCATCCGAGTATGAAATTGACGGCGCAGAAAAAATTGCTTTAGAAGAAAACATGGAGATGAGATGCAGGACACGAGATGTCGGCAACCAGTGCCTCGTATGGAGTTGTCAATTACAAGCATTCGAACGACGAATTCTTCGAGAACATCCTCCACCTTATAGGCTTCATCTCTCACTTGAGCCACCCACTCTCTCACAGAATCATCCCGTATGCTTTTCCGCTCCGCTTCTCTCAAGAAGGCCTCCATGGTGGAAAGCTCACGCTTGATGAACTCAACATCATCCTGTATCTGAGATTGGCCTTGGACCAACGAACCTGCTTCACCAATCACAAAATCTCCCAATTTGGTTACAAGAAACTCTCCCAATTTGGTTACAATACCCGATACCAATGCTTCTGCCATTGGCACCTCCTGAATTGCTTGTATCAGAAACAGGAATTATGTTATTAATGGAGAGGAGAGGCACAAGCAGGATTCGTTATTAATGGATTTGCAATTGGCCTTCGATGATAGAACCTGCTTCCACACTTGCAAACTCTCCCAATTTGTTAATAAGAAAGGATTACCACTGCTTCTGTCATTTGCACCTCTTTACTTCCTCAACTGATTTGAAATGAAAATTTTGCAACTTACAGGGAAGGGAGGCACAGCCGCACAGATTGGAGAGTTAAGAAGAAAGATAAAGTAACTTTGTGAAGCAAAGCAAGAAGGGAGCAAAACCAAAGGCTATAAGCAACGACTGAACGATGAAATCACGGGGAAATTGATTTTTAATGCAACGTCTTAAATATAATTTATATTCAGTCAGAAAATTCTTAAAAACTCTTTCTTCCGAGAATGTCCTCAAAAGACTTTGAAAACCTTTATACTCATTTAGGTACAAATGAGATTTGCAAATATTTTGAAGATATTTTTGGAAAAAATTCTTCTCGATTAGTAAAGTGACACCGATTGTTAGTTATTTTAAAAAAGGTATCACTAATTCTCAATTTTCAAAAATTATCCAACTGAATCTGAATTATGTTGCCCAACCAACCCGTTTAATGGTTCTGATAGGTTTTTCTTTTTCACTTATCCAAGAAGTGGGACCATCCTCCTCCTTTCCTTGAAGTTGCTTATTGCAATGTTTAAATAATCACCGGAGATGTTGATTTTTTTTTTCCTAAACAAATAAATTTGTCTTCTTCGACCCAATTCTTTTTTAAATTTTCCTTAGTAACCATTTTTTTTCTTCAAATAAAAAAAAATTAATTAATTACCTTTTTCTCCATCTTGAGTCAATGAGAATGTCATTAATCAGAATGTCATTAATCAGAATGACACGGTCGGTGATGAAATGTCCTACCAACATTATTGAGGCAGCTGGTAGTCGAGAAGAGTCGGAATTCTTAACACCAAGACCGGGCATTATCTGTACATGGACCCTACAAAAATGCAGTGGCCATTAATCAGAATGACAGGGTCGGTGATGAAATGTCCTTAGCAACATTTTTGAGATACAATGACCTGTAAAGCCTGCGTGGGTACACGAAAAGTCCCCGTCAAGATTATGAAATAAAGGAAAGTTGAAAATAATTAAAATTCAATCACCACGGTTGGTTGTAATTTTATTTGGTGAAAAATGATATTCCAAGAATGCCCTTATACGTTGTTGATTTTACGGTTGCAAACCGAATTCACCTTCTAAGGATGCCGTTATACTTTGCTATACAAGGTAATTGATAAAATATAGAAAACACCCTATAACTGAACTGTAAAAGTTAATATATTGTATCGTGCAAATCATTTTATAAAGGGATACAAATTGCTATATAATTATACAAGTCAGCAGTGTTTTGTATAAGTCATTTCATAGGTGACTTGTCCACTTTATCAATTAACTTGTATAACATTGTATATTCTTGAAAGAAATGAGGGGTTTGTAATAGGAAATTGTCATTAAAATTTGATTATTTTAATAAATGTTTTTTAAAGAGTTCTAATCCAAAATAGAGCTGACTGAATTTTAATTATTATATTCATAAATATCGTCTGCCAAGACTTACTGTGACTATTCATGCAGCGACCATCATATGCTATCATGTTCAGAGTCCGCCACCTGACGGTTGGGCTTTTTCATCAACAAGTTTCTTTTTATACTTTCATAGGAGATAAAGCTACAACCCTTACATATTATTATTATTTTTTCTATAGAATTATCATTGAGGTTTATAGTGATGAATACATCGATCCAAACTTTTAGAGAAGAATTACATTTAATATTTGTTACGGTAAAATTGAGAATGAGCGTCATTTTATTTATATCTTATTACTTTATAATTATTAAGTTTTATAGTCATTTAATTTGTAAATGACTATAAAACATATTGTTTTAAAAAATATCACAATTAATATTTTATGCATGTTTTATAGTCATTTAATTTGTAACTATTGTGACATTATATTTTTTAAATATAATTAGTCATTTTTTCAATTATATTTATAATACAAATAACCAACAGTTCTAACAATGCCTTTTTTTTTATTTTTTTGACGAATTTGGTTTTTAGTTTAAGTTTTTATAAATAACTATGATTCAGTCACTAAACTTTGATAATTAAAAATTAGTGGTGCTTTTTACGAATCCTTTGTAAATTATAACGGTACTGATTGACAATTATTTTCAAAAATATCAATTATTTTAAATTATTAATTACGAATCCTTTGTAAATTATAACGGTACTGATTGACAGTTATTTTCAAAAATATCAATTATTTTAAATTATTAATTATTTGATGATTAAATCAGAATTATAATTAAAACATATAATTGAAAATCAAAATTTGTGTCGGTTAAGCTGTCATTATTTTAGGTGGTGCGGTCGACGAAGCAGCTCGATAGAAGAGCTGCTTGTCGACTTAAACTTTTTAAACTTTTTTTTTATATAAACTTTTTTTTATGTATCACAATTTAGTAATTAAAGATTAGTGATATATTTTAATGATTTTTTTCCAAAAAAATACCCTTGATATACTTGTAAAATATTTTATTGGTTAAGAAGTTTGTTTGTTAGCATTTTTTTTAGGGTATTTTTGGAAGAAAACTTATCTTAACAGTAAAATGACACTCATTTTCTGACTGAATCTGAATTATTTCTAAAGAGTATCACTTAAATACAATTTTCTAAATTTTTTTCTTGGTCATTCTCTTCTCATAAGAACACTTTTAAAAGCATTTAATATTTTAACACTTACGTTTTTTTCATGTATGAGTGAGAGGCATTATCAAATAATTATGAACCACATGGTAAGATTATTTTCAAAGATCATTATTTGGGTACATAAGTAACAAGAACTAAAAAGGTAAGTAAACATAATTTTATAATATAAGAACACAAGGTGGAAATTTTCTGTAATTTTTTTATGCACTAATTTCTGTTGTTGGTATAAAATGATGCCAAATGGAGCATTTCACATTTTGAAAACTAACTTTTGCTGTTCAAATGAGGTTATGCTTTTTAAAAATAATTCAGACTCAATCAACTCCTTTCCTGTAATTGAAAATTAGACAAAACATCGAAGCAGATAAAATCAAACTCTTTTTATATGAAATACTTAAAATTAAATTAGGGGAAAAAAGCAATAGATGGTTAAATGCGCATTAAATGAAATCAATTTCTTTGCAGACGAATTTGGTTTTTAGCATGAATTTTCTTTAAAAAAAATAGCCTGCATTGTTTCTCAAAAAAATTAAATTGCACGAATTTTTAAACATATTGAATCACAAAATTCTTAATAATTAGAAATTAATGATAGTTTTTACAAATAATTAAGAATGAGTATCATGTTCACTTAAGGTCTTGTTCCAAAAACACCCTCAAAACATTTTTTAACTTCATTAACATCTCACTATAATAAACAAATTATTTTACGAGTATGTTGAAGGCATTTTTAAAATATAGTTCTTTTATACGAAATACTTAAATTAAAATGAGGGATAGATTTGCAATTGGTTTATTTTTTTCCCAACGAAACTGGTTTTTACTATAAATTTACAAAAATAACTCTGATTCAGTAATTAAATTCTCGGTAATTAAAAATTAGTGATAATTTTATAAATAATTGAGAATGCGTGTCACTAATGTGTGGTTCTCTTAATACCAAAAAATTACAGATTCACAGTTATTTAAAGAAATATCACTAATGTTAATTACCAAAAAATTGATGACTGAATCTGTTTTAAGAGATAATTCCATGTTTGTTGATTTCTCATTTTTTAATAATATCTTCACTAAATTTTATGTATATTTACTAAGTTTTATTAAAATTATATTACATTTTATTAGATGTTATATATATTTTTTGATTTCTTAAAATTATGATAAGTTATTCTCATTCAATAAATTGTAAAGATTTAAGAAATTATGTATGGTTCTATTAACATCCTAAGTTTACTCAACATAAAACACATATTTTTTAGCGTCAATAGTTAAATTGATACTTTTTCAATAATTTATGAAAATTATCATTAAATCTCAATTTAAGTGAATTAAATATTAATAATGTATTTAATATAATGTATTTAATATATTTAAATATAGTTAGTATAATATTAAATATATTTAGTATAATATTAAATAAATTTAACTCATTCAGAATTGTTTTAAAATATCACTAATTTTTAATTACATATATTTTGGATACTGGATATTAATTAATTTTAGCAAGTATAACTTAAAACCAATTTAAAAAAAGAAATGTAGAAAATTGAAATTCAGTGGCCAATTGTTGGCCTTATTAGGCGACCACATTCGCCTCTCTCTTTATTTTTATATAAAAGATGAAATTAATTTTAATTGTAATTAACAAAATTTGGTAATTAGAGATTAGTGATAATTTTTACAAATAATTGAGAATGATTATCATTTTACAGTTCACATAATACTTCTCCCAAAAATGCCCTCAAAACACTTCTTAATCTCATTAAAACATGATAACAAACAAATTATTTTACAATTTCTTCTATACAATCACTGTAAAGCCAGAAAAAAACATGTTAAAGAATATTTAAATAGCAGGTGAAATTGGACAAAAAATAAAGCACAAAAAGTCAAAAATATGTACAAACTTTTTCTTTATATTAGGTAATAGATATGCTGTGTCATATACTTTAACAAAGGTTTTAAAATCTATATAACTTATATCACTAATTAAGAAATTAATTTTTACAATTACTTTAATCACTTATAGTAATTAAAATACTTGGACTTGTAAATCAGAATATAGTGCACATGATACTCTGGTTTTTAAAAGAAGATTATAATTGATTTTAAAAGAAAGTTATTATTATAGATAATAATACTTAGTTTCAATTACAATTATAACTATAATGAATTAATATGATGAATAAAATTCTTATAATTAATGAAATTATACTGATTCTCAATTATTTTAAAAAAGTTTAACTAATACAATGCATCAATAATTAATTTTATGACTGAATATGAATTCAATATAATTATATTTATAATACAAGTAAATTAATACATTAAAATCTTGGTAACTATAAAATAGTAATACTTAAATAAGGAACATTCTAAATTTTTAAATAAGGTAAATTATACTTAACATTTAGTTAAAACATATAATTCATAATTCATTTAAGTCATGACTATACATATAATTTTTTCAATAATGTACATTATGCATAATATAGAATTATAATTCATTTAATTTAAAAAAAAAGTGTACTTTTTAAAAGCATTTATATTTTACAATTATATTTAAGTGGTATTTTTTGAATGAATCTTTTGTGAATAACAACACTTATTTTTAATTATTTTAAAAAAATTGTGAAATACAAAAGAATTTGTTTTATAATATAACACTAAAAACAAATTTTTGGAAAATTTGAATGAGTTTCATTTTATAATTCAGAGATGTTTCTACCTAAAATTTCATTTAAAAGGCTTATAAACATTATGTTGGGTGTATTTGGAAGAAATGTTTTGTGAGCATTAATATAATTTTCAGTATTAATATATTTATTTTAAATCATTATTTTATAATTAGATGAAGAACAATGTGACCGAATCTAAATTATGTTTTAAGAAGCATTACCTAAAACTAAAACTAAAACTAATTTTCAGTACTTAAAATTAAGAGAAATTTTTTTGGTGGTTTAAAATTAAGAGAATAACCAACAGAAGCATCAACAGCGCATTTAATGCTTGTGTTGCATTTAATGCTTGCTTTTTTTTGGGACGAAATTGGGTTTTAGTTTAAGTTTTTATAAATAACTATGATTCTGTCACCAAATTTTGGTAATTAAAAATTAGTGATGCTTTTTACAAATCCTCTCTAGCAGTAGAAGGGCATCGATTGACTAAATCAACAATTATTTTCAAAAGTAAACTAATGTACAAGTGTTTACCAAAAAAACAAAAAAAAAAAAAAAAACCTGATGTACAAATCGCTTAAAGTGAACTGAGCTAACGTATTTACTTAAAGCCAATTGAGCTGACGTACAAGTCAGTGTAAATAGCGATTTATTTAAGGAAAAAAATGGAAAAAAAAATGTTAGAAAAGCAGGTCTAAATGGGAAAAAAAAGGGGACAAAAGAAGACGAAGAGTTTCTTTTATAATAGGTAATAGAAATAAAAATAATGTTGTCCTGTTTGACCCAATTCTTTTATAAATTTTCATTAATAACCATTGTCTTCTGATAAAAAAGTTAATTAATTACTTTTTTCTTATCTTGGGTCAATGAATTTGTTAGCTGGCACGCAGTATACAAAAGTAGACGACTAATGTTTGGTGCGTAGGATCTGTTTTGTTTTTTCATAAATTTTCATTCATTGCCTCCTTCCATGGCCAAAGGTCACTCGCCTTGTAAACAATACAAGGCTCAATTTCCACTGACAAAATCATTTTTTATTAGTAACCATTTTCGATTTCTGTTTTGATTAAATTTTCGTGTTTCCCTTTTCTGAAGTCAAATGTGGACGGCCGGATTAAAGGTTTTGGTTTAAAAGCATGCTAGAACCTTTTCTTCGAAAGATGTGGCCTTCATGGAGTAAAGTAATTGCTGGGAACAGAGTCCTCCACTCATTTGAAAATGAAATGGCCTAGTTATGGCCTTCCATAAAAAAAAACACAGAGAGAGACCATATTATCAGCAAATTTCTTACAGCCGTGACTTGCGCATTTCTTTTGGTTTCAAAATCCGGTGATTCAATAAAACTAGCAACTTGATGTGCTTTGGGGCGGCGTGGAAAAAGTTATGCCACTCCCAGAAACTATTTATTTCTGGGGAAATTAACTTCTAGTAATTTTTTTGAAAATTATTAAAACTCAATCAGAGAAGTTTTATTTTTTAACTTTTTATATATTTTTATCAAAATAATTAAATCTTAATAGCATTTTAATATTATGAACAAATTCTTCTAATAATGCCTTTATACCTCTCACTCACACCACTTGTACAAGTGATAAAATGACTTGTATAAATTAATGAAATAGCTCGTACAAGTCAATAAAATAATTTATATCTTTTATAATGGTTTGTACAAATCAATAATATGACATTTACCTTCTATTAACATTGTATTAAGTTGTATAAGCTATTTGAGTGAGTGATGTGAGGGCATTCTTGAAATAGTTGGTTTGTATTAATAAAATGTCATTAAAAATTAATTATTTTGATAAAGGTATACAACTTTAATTATCCCATTATTTCTTACCGAATTTTTCAATTGATGGATCCCACAAATTATGGGTCTTGGTTTCCCCTTTTATGAGTGCTTTTTTGGAACATTATTGGAGTTGGCTTTTCGAAGGAGACTTCTGGGTCTTGGCTTCCCCTTTTATGAGTGCTTTTTTGGAACATTATTGGGGTTGGCTTTTCGAAGGAGACTTCTATTATTGCAAGAAAACAGCTGCCCTCCACTGCCAAAACGAAGACAGCTCCAATAATTGTACCTTCTACTTTTCCTTGGAGCCTGGCTTTTGCGGGTTACGCTCAGCGCCTTGCAGCTCACCCTAACCCTTCAGTGGCTCGAAAATCGTTTTCCTTACAATACCCCTCCTAAAATTGGAACCGACTTTTGTATCCTTAATTTGATTACTACCCTTATATCACTTAGGTTTAAGTTTATACATACATACATATACATACACACACACATATATATATATATATATATTATGGGAATACATATAGGTATATAGTTGCAGGACAGTTTCATACATTTTTTTAATGATCGTTATATGTACAATAGGTATAGACAATTTCAATCCATTATCTAAGATGAGTAAGAAATTTGCACACCCAAGTTGGGATAACCTCTTAAGCAAGGTTTACAGTTTTGGTAGCCCTTGAGATGCGTTTCACCGAGGGAAATCACTGGGGGTGTTTCCCCAGAGATTTGTGTCGAAATTTCGTTGAAACCCAGCGAAATTTCATTGGGTTTCAAACGAAATTTTTTTAAAAACGAATCACACAAATTTCGCCCAAATTGACCGACGAACAGGGCAGAGAGGGAAGTGACGAACTAGGGTTTTTGGGGGGATTTTGGCACGATTTTGCCTTCGATCCAGGCTCTGTTTTGGCCGTTTTTTTTTATCATATAGCAAGATTAGAGTGGTTTGAGCTTGATTATTGTGGATTTGGAGGAAATTGAAGGCATGTTCATCACATACGTTAGGTAATTTTGTTTTTTCAAAATTTTTTTTGATCTAGAGCTTGTAGAATGTTTTCATTTCATGATATGTTGAAGTCCGGCACCCGATCTACACATGGGTGTCGGAGTTTTATTTTTTGCATAAAAATTTTATTTTTAGCAATTATTATATCCGAAAATGCATATAATTTTTTTAATTCATTTAAATTAGATAAATAATGTTTTTGGTTATGATAATTATATATGTTATATGGGGACACCCGATCTACAAATGGGTGCCCCCGGATTAATTTTTTTAAAAATTATTATTTTTGTGAATTTTTAAATCCGAAAATTGATATATTATTTATAAAATAAAGAAAAATAGATAAGTAGTCAAATTAAATTCATAAAATTGATTTATTTATTATAGAATTATTTATGTTAAGGAATTGGAGTTTATATAATTTTTCTATGTATTTTCGATTTTTTGCAATTAATTAATCCAAAAATTAATTAATTATTCATAAAATTAATAAAAAATATAAATACTCAAATTAAATTCATAAAATTGATTTATTTATTGTAGAATTATTTATGTTAAGGAATTGGAGTTTATATAATTTTTTATGTATTTTTGATATTTTGGAATTAATTAATCCGAAAATTAATTAGTTATTCATAAAATTAATAAAAAATTATAAATACTCAAATTAAATTCATAAAATTGATTTATTTATTGTAGAGTGATTTATGTTAAGGAATTGGAGTTTATATAATTTTTTTATATTTTTTTTATTTTTTGAATTAATTAATCCGAAAATTAATTAATTTTTAATAAAATTAATAAAAAAGATAAATACTCAAATTAAATTCATAAAATTGATTTATTTATTGTAGAATGATTTATGTTAAGGAATCGGAGTTTATATAATTTTTTATGTATTTATGATTTTTTTGAATTAATTAATCTGAAAATTAGTTAATTATTCATAAAATTAATAAAAAAATATAAGTACTCAAATTAAATTCATAAAGTTAATTTGTTTATTATAGAACAATTTATTTTTAAGAATCGAAGTTTTTATAATTTTTTATATAATTATGATTTTTCGAATTAATTAATCCCAAAATTAATAAATTATTCATAAAATTCATAAATTATTCATAAATAATAATATAGTTTATAAATTGTAAATAAGAAATTATAATTAGTTGGTAATGTTAGTATTGTGGAATGTGGATTAATATTTATAATTTTTTCTTGTGACTGTGTGAGGCCCCCTGTTAAGGAATAGGATCTTCTGTGAAGCGCTTCACAGAGGATCCTCTGTGAAGCAGGAAGGTACCATCGGTTTATGGGAGTACCTCAGGCAAACAATGGGATACATCAGACAAACATGGGGGTACCCCGATTATCTTCATGAAATAGTTGATTTGTATTAATGAAATATCATTAAAAATTAATTATTTTGATAAAGGTATACAAATTTAATTTTCCCATTATTTCTTACCGAATTTTTCAATTGGTGGATCCCACAAATTATGGGTCTTGGTTTCCCCTTTTATGAGTGCTTTTTTGGAACATTATTGGAGTTGGCTTTTCCTAAAAGGAGACTTCTATTATTGCAAGAAAACAGCTGCCCTCCACTGCCAAAACCAAGAGAGCTCCAATAATTTTACCTTCTACTTTTCCTTGGAGCCTGGCTTTTGCGGGTTACGCTCAGCGCCTTGCAGCTCACCCCGAAAAATCGTTTTCCTTACAATACCCCTCCTAAAATTGGAATCGACTCTTGTATCCTTAATTCGATTACTGCCCTTATATCACTTAGGTTTAAGTTCATACATATAGGTATATAGTTGCAAGACAATTTCATACATTTTTTTAATGATCGTTATACGTACAACAGTTATAGACAATTTCAATCCATTATCTAAGATGAGTAAGAAATTTGCACACACAAGTTGGGATAACCTCTTAAGACATGACGTTTTTTGGAAATGGGATTAAATTTTCCTTTTTTTTTATGCAATATCAAATACAATGACAATTAGATTGGGCTAAACCTAAACCAGCCCCTAACTCGATTTTTGTAATAACAAAACCTAACCATTAGGGGTGGGGCTGTAGACACCCCAAATTGCACAGTAAAAATGATCAATAATTGGCAAAAATCATTATCTCATTTGAAACCAGCACAAAATTTGAGAAAATAAGCTTTTTCTTTGTATCCGACAACTCAGGTCGGATACAAGCACACTTCTTCGTATCCGACATAAGTTGTCGGATACAAGCAGGCTTTAATGTATCCGACATATGAAAGCAGACTTTAATGTATCTGACATCATATGTCGGATACATATAGGCACTCATGTATCCGACATATCACCTGATATGTCGGATACATGTTTTTTGCTCAAAATTAAGGTTTTCCGAGAGTTTTCACTTTTTACCATCATATCTTTCATTAAATGAGTGGAAATCTTGGAAATAGCCTTAGGGTTAAGGTTGGTGGGCTCTAGACATTAGTTTGTGTCTACCATCCCACCAACCCTAACCCTAGCCTTTGCCTATAAATAGGAGGCTCCTCCTTAAGCAAATGGCCATTAACTCTTGCCAAGAACTTTTGCCAAGAAGTTGGAGATCAAAGAGCTCCGAGTGAAGAGGGGAACCGCTGCAGTCTTGCGTCCAGAAGCCCAGGTAAGCCTCAAACCTCTCTTTATTTTTCTGTTTTTACATTCTAGATTTAGATCTCTTCTTCTACCTTTCTGTAGAGTAAGGCCTCTTCTATGTGTGTGAAAACCCTTCCCCTACTCAAAGTACCTCGAGACTCCCCCTAGCCGTAAAACATGAAGGCGGGATCTAGGGGAAACGAGACTGGGGATTGATCCTAGTGTTAGAACCTTGATTGGAATAAGCCTTTTGATTCTATGAAAACCGTTTCATATTCAAAGTACCCCAAGATCATCTGGAAGAACCGTGTTTAACGGGGATAGAGAACTAAGGGAAACGATAATGGAACGGAACCCTAGGTTGTTCTAGAACCCCTTTAATTGATATGAATGCATGCTATATGTTGTTATATTGTTCTTGAATGGATTTTTATACACATACACACATAGCACTTGTTTTGTCAGATTTGGCTTGTATTTTGGATCTATTGCCGTCATTGTGGTAGATCTGGAATAAATAGCCCCAAACAATTCTGGGATGTTTCTTATTGATTTTCAGCATGATTTCAAGTAAATATTGAAGACCTCTAGGTCTAACCTCTCGGTTTTGGGTACTTTTGTTCAATTTTGGGGTTTTTGGTATATCCTTTCCAATCGGAGAGGATGGTGAGCCGAACTTGTGCCCTGTTTCTTCCTAGAGGTTCTTCAATATCTTTTCAAAATGGTTTTGATTTATCTTGCACGGATTCCACACACTTTATCATTGTTTGAGTTGATTTTCTTCAAAAAAGGCTTAATTTTCTTCAAAAAAGGCTTAACTTGACAGCAACTGTACCCCAACTTGGAACACTTGTAACTTCATCGTCCGGATGAATTTGGAGTGATTTCAGAGCCATGGGAAAGGTGAGGCTGTCTAGTTTATGCCTGTAAAATTGCATTAATTTCTATCAAGCGGCCTTTTGACACCTCTCTGTCGAAGTTAATAGGTCAATTCAGATCTGAATACGGAACCTGTCACTTCGACTGAGCGCCATGTGTTCATTTTAAGTCCGATTCGAGTGATTCTTGTTTCTGAGTTTTCCTTTGGAAGTCTAGTTTCAACTCCAGTTGGTTTCATAATTTTTTAACTCCATGTATGTCGTGGGTAACAGATTTACTCAGAACTGCTCAACAAGCACTTTTCTGGGAAATCTGTGATCTTCGGGACCTATTCGGGAGGTCACCCAAGACACATCCGAATGAATTTTTGTATGAGGCTAGTTTCATTCGAAATATGGCCATATAGACTTCATTTACACCAAATTTCATGAATTTATATGGAGCCCATTTTTCTAGATAATGTTTCAAACTTGCCCACTTGCCACTTTTTACTATCTCCAACAGCACTTTTAAAAGAAGCATAACTCCTAGGATTTCAACCGGATTTAATTGGAATTTTGCATGAGTCTCTTATTTATCATAATCTTTCAAATGGATTTGGTTTGATTCAATTTAAAATTGGATTTGAATGATTTCAAGACAAATGGCATTATCTTTTACTGAATTTTACGGATTTGACTCAACTTGGGTTTATGCAATTTTTGCTTTGATTTCCATCTATTGGTGATATTCCAGACGTGATATTGACATAAAAGAGGATCTGGAATTCATTTGGATTTCTCATATGAAAATATCATACATTTGTTTAATCTTTTTTTCAAGGTTTTCAATGATTTTTGCAAGCTTTCTTATTTTTTAGCATGAACAACACTTGGCAACCACCTTGTGTGGGTGAATGGGGGTGCCTAACACCTTCCCCTCGTTCATAATCTAATCTCCTTACCCATCTCTGGATTTGATTTTCAAGTAGAGTTATTTTTACTCTAGAATTTGCCTTTTAGCTCTTTTTTTATTATTTTTGAATCTTTTGGTGTCCATTCACACCCCAAAAATCTGAATGGTGGTGACTCTCCCATATTTTGAGCCCATGTGTTGACGGAGGGGGAATCATCCCGGTGATTTTTTCCATGTCTCACAGGGGCATGGGAATGTTTACACCCTATACAGACCAACGAATAAGACAAGGCCACGTGGTACTTACATGGCTTAATTAGGTCATGGCATAAACACACGTAGGCTTTGTACAGTTAGACAGGCCACATCAGCATACACTTGAACCAAGAGCGCAGTTAAGGCCACGCAAGCCAATGCGACAAACCACATTCATAACTATTA
The DNA here is from genome assembly GCA_947561395.2 of Buxus sempervirens. NCBI lineage: Eukaryota > Viridiplantae > Streptophyta > Magnoliopsida > Buxales > Buxaceae > Buxus > Buxus sempervirens. The sequence goes on along the minus strand of OX387187.1, from coordinate 36,873,362 downwards.
GAAGATCGTGCCGTCGGTCGTTTGAGAGTAACCAATTTAAGATCGTGGCCGAACGGTTATCCTTTAGGAGTAGGAGACTATAGATGACCAACCTCCATGAAGATCGTGCCAGAGTAGGAGGTTAAGCAACCGTCAAGAATCGGCTATAAAAGGCACAACTTCGAAGAGCTCGAGGACACAATCCATTTAACCGCAACCGGTTATAATATTATTTTGATCATCCGTGATCTTTATCCCCTCTCCTACATTGTAGTCAGAAGGATAAACTAGGACTCCTCTTACTGCTTCCAGTCGCAGTGACACCTTAGACCCCTCTTTACTCCGATCAACACCAGAATCCTGCCGCAGGAGGGTAAGTTGAGGCCGCCCCTGACTCGCAGTTCTGTATCTATAGAATCCCAAGCAGCCAGTCCCGAGACTCACTCTGATCAAGCCAGGTGACTTGTGTATTTTCGGCTAAACAGCAATCCAAGGTGAACCCCCTGAATTGGCTTTGATAGCAGCCGCCCCCTTCCTCCTGTCTTTATACCCGATTACGGCTATAAGACCAAAACAGGCCGGTCCTGCAAGCTTTGTTAGTTTTCTTTTTACTTTTTGTTTCCTTTTTGGGGATTATTTGTTGTCGCTTTCGGCTGTCGGCCGATTTTATAATAAAAGAGTTGTGTCATTAGTTGCTTTCGCTTTCAAACACTTACAAGAACCCAAACGAAGACCGAACCCTTAGTCTTCATATTATCGCCTGACCGATTTTATTACAGGTGACTTGCAATACGACTGAATCGATTCCGGTTTAGATTCGGAACAGGTGCCTGGGGTCAGGACTCGACCCGAAATCATTGTATCAAACGATATTGGCACGCCTGCATAGAGACACATCATCAACATCGACACGTGTTCACACCGGCCCAATTTCGGAGCAACAGGGAGGTTACCCATTTAACCCATCCCATTTTTATCGTTATTATTTAGTCAGCAAAATCTATTACTATTATAATGCCAACCCTGTTTTTTTTTTTTTTTTTGGCTAACATTCACCTCCGAAAAAGTTTTCCAATTTTTTTCAATTTTATTCTTTGTTACCGTCACATGTCATAATTAACTGCCTACAGTATATTTGTTTATAATTCTTTTGACATACCGCTACGTGTCATAACTAACTACCCACAACTTATTTGTTTCTGATTATTTTGCTAAGCATTCTCCTAGTAATAGAAATATGACCTCTTGAATGTACAATAAGGATGTTAAGTTGATGCTTTAAGATGAGAGTGCATTAAATTGGGATGATGAACAAGAAAGTACCTTGTGGTTGAGATTCAAAAAATAGAAAAGGTTAAATTTGTAAATAGACAGCAACATTATAATACGAGTGACTATAATACAGATTGATGCTTTGATTAGAAAACAAACTAAATATTTGGCGAACAGGATTCAGATACGCAAAACAGAATGACAATTTTTGAGAGCAATGTGCTTAGACTTGAAACCCAAAATAGTTGTGTAGACACCCCAAATTGCACTACAAAATGAGAAAATAATTGAAAGTATTAATTGGGATTTGAAACAGGTCAATAAAGTGTAAAATTTGGTCAAACATGCACTGCTCATATTTTGTTTACGGGCTGGTCATGCCCGCAGTTGATATACGGGCACGGCATGCCCGTATTAATGATACGGACAGGACACGAACGTAGTATATATACGGGCGCGGGTTTTTTGAGCGAATTTATCCTTTTTCAATTTCTGAGCCTAATTTGCACTCAAATATCTCTCTGGGAGATTCGAAACCTCTTGATTACCCATTTGAATCCTCTTGCTTATCCTCTATGATTTAATGAATTTACATTAAATCCTTTTTTAATTCAATTGGAAGATTTTGGTATATCTCTTGGGACCAACCATGCCCCTGGGTTTGCCTATAAATAGAGGGTAGATCCTCAAGCAAAAGGCCATTAATTTGAAGTCTAAAGAGCTCCAAGTGAAGAAAGGAATTCTTGCTGCTCTATTTGCTCAATCCAGGTAAGTCCATTTTCCCTTTTATTTTCTGTTTTCAATTCTAGAAATAGTCTGATCTTCTTCATTGCTATAGATTAAGGCCTTATTTGTACCTCCAAACCTGCCTCCAAGTACCTCAAGAATCCTCTCTAGCCGTAAAACGTGAAGAGAGAGCTAAGGGAAAGGGGAACAGGTGGATCCTTAGAATAGAACCCCATAATCTATTCTTTTCTTTTTTTTTTATAGAATAAGGCATTTGATTGTGTTTGTATTCCCAAACCTATCTCCAAGTACCTCAAGAATCCTCTCTAGCCGTAAAACATGAAGAGAGAGCTAGGGGAAAAGAGAACAGGTGGATCCGTAGGGTAGACCCCCATATGCTATAATCTGTGAGATGTGGTCGTTTTTGATATCCTGCTAATGTTTTAATGATTTTATTTTAAATCTGGAGGAATCCTATGAATCCATGATGTTTATAGCATGAGATCCCCACTTTTTTTTTCTAAAATTTGGATTTTTCACACCTTTACACCTACAACACTGTTTTCTCGATTTTTGTGATATTAGGCTAAGATCCTGGATCTATCATGATCTATATGATAGATCTGGATTCAGAAGCCTGAAAGTAACTTCTAGGGTTTCATGAGGTGGTTTTTGGGTCATTTTTCATTTTTTTAGAGAAGACCCTACGGTCTAAGTTCTCCCCTTTTGATGTTCTTCATCAACGTAGGTATTTTTGGTTTTGATTTCTTGATCTAATATGAAATTTGGGCTACATCTATGTCTTGGACTGTTCAAGACTTGAAACCAGATTTTTTAAGTTTTCACTTTAGATTTGTTTTCTTTATCTTGATTTTAGTCAATCATGAAGCCCAAATAAATGGCTCTTGTTTCATAAGAAGGATCCAAGATTAATTGGATCATTCACATGGGAAAAAGCCATACATTCTTTTATTTTCTTTTACTTTTGTTTTGATTAGCAAGCCTCTTTTCCTTTAAGAAACATGAACAATACTTGGCAACCACCTTGTGTGGATTAATAGGGGTGCCTAACACCTTCTCCTGTTCATAACCTAATCCCCTTACTCATCTCTGGTTGTTTTTGTTTTGTTTTTTAAAATAGAGTTATTTTACTCTAATTTTGCCTTTTTATGCTTATTTGATGATTTTGGTGTCCATTCACACCTAAACAGAATGGTGGCGACTCTTTGTTTTTAATGAATCCCGTGTGATGATTAGGAAGTCATTAAATTGATTTTCCATGTCTCACAAGTTGACATTAAAAATTAAGAAAAATGGAAAGAAATTGAAAAGAAAAAAAAAGCAGGGGAAATATCTGTACTACTTATAAAGAGAACTCACTGATTTCGACCAGATAATTAGTGCCTAAAATGCCCCTGCTAAACATATGTATTAACATTGATTCAACAGTTTCTATAAATCTATGTTTTAAAATAGATAACTACCGTCCCTGTTGTCTTAAATACATTGATTACTACTTCTGGGTTGTTGTTGTACCAAAAATATCTCGCACTTACCTATTTATGCCATATTCCCTGATTTTGTTGCACCAAAAAGTGATGTGTCCTCAAGTCTCAACTTTCATTAGTTATCTAAAATTAGTTGCTCCGATGAGATTTATCTTTAATTTCAAATTAAAAAGCATCCTAAATGTACTCCTACACCATGCCACCTTTACATTACCAAATACCCAAAATTAGCCACGTAGGTAATTTCTTTCCTTCTTCAAAACTTTATACTTGCAAAAGAATCCTCAAACAAGGTAAAGATTAGATCATGTATCATTTAGATTTCTAACCAGAATGATCCATTTTTTGTTTAAATAAAAATTGGTGTTAATCGTGAAGCTGAAAATTCCTATTCTAAAAGGGAAATAACATTTTCTGTTTAGATAATCTTTACCTATTTATCGTTTAACATTTTCCATTTAGATAATCATTACCTATTTATCTTTACCAATTTGTTTAAATTTCTAATTTGAATGATTCAATCCAATACCGGCACAATAACCTACTCTCCTGAATTTTTTCCTTAATGCATACTATATTTATCCACTTTTGAATATCTTCATTTCTAACTTTTTGTTTTAATTCATTTTAAATCAAAAGGTGATAATTAAAGTGACCCCACACATGGAGATTGATTTTGTTTAGGACCGACCTCTTAGTTTTATTGGTAACCATTTGTTAATCTTTAAATCAAAAATTAATATACTAACTTCTATGTCTTCATCTCAAGTCAACTAATATGATCGTCGGCCTAAATAAACAAAGGTAGGTAGTAGTACATGTTAGGTTCAGTAAATTAATCAACATATTAATAGGGTTTTAAACGAGTTGAGCTGAGCTTTGTACAGCTGTTTACACCCTATATAACCGACGAATAAGAGAAGGACACGTGGTGCCTAGGTGGCTTGGTTAGGCCACGACATCAAGGCCCGTAGACTTTGAAGGGTTGAGCAGGCCACGTCAGCACGCATACAGAAGAATGCGGTTCGAGCCACGCAAACCAATACGACAAAACCATAAAAATCAGAAGATCGTGCCATCGGCCGTTCAAGAATAAAACTATTTTTAGATCATGGCCGGACGGTTATCATTTTGAAACAGAGAACTGAAGATAACCAACCGCCATGAAGATCGTGCGATAGTAGGACGTTGAGCAACCGTCAAGGAGCGGCTATAAAAGGCCCCAATTCGAAGAGCTCAAGGACACAATCCACACAACCGCAACCGGTTATTATATTATTTTGATCATCCGTGATCCTTTATCCCCTCTAATACAGACGGATAAACTAGGACTTCTCTCACTGCTTCCAGTCGCAGTGACATCTTCGACCCCTCTTTACTCCGAGTAATACCAGAATCCTGCCACCGGAGAGTAAGTTGAGCCCGCCCCTGACTCGCAGTTCTGTCTTTACAGAATCCCGAGCAGCCGGTCCCGAGACTCGCTCTGTTTACGCCAGGTGACTCGTGTATTTTCGGGTAAGCAGCAATCCAAGGTGAACCCCCTGAATTGGCTTTGCTAGCAGCCGCCCCCTTCCTCCTGCGCTTATACCCGATTACGGCTATAAGACCAGGACAGGCCGGTCCTGCGAGCCTTGTCAGTTTTCTTTTTTACTTTTGTTTCCTTTTTGAGGATTATCTGTTGTCATTTTCGGCTATTCGGCCGATTTATTAATAAAGGATTTGTGTGCCGTTAGTTGCTTTCGCTTTCAAACACTAACAAGAACCCGAAACGAAGACCGAACCCCTAGTCTTCATACCATCGCCTGACCAATTTTATTACAGGTGACTTGCAGTACGACTGAACCGATCCCGGTTCAGATTCGGAACAGGTGCCTGGGGTCAGGAATCGACTTGAAAATCATTGTATCAAACGATACTGGCACGCCCGCGTAGAGACACACCATCAACACAGACACGTGTCCACACTGTAGACACCCCAAAATTGCACGATTTTTGATAAATCTTGAAGGAGAGAAATATTTTATTGGAATTTCCAATTCTTTGCATTGGGTTTGAGATACTTAACCCATTTGAATCCAAAACGGAAAAGGAAAATGCCCGAATTCAATCTTTTGTGCAAAGTAAAGCTTTTTCCGGTTGAATTTTGTTGACTTTTGACCCCAGAAAATAAAATATTTTTTAAAGCCAGATTTCAAGATAATTTTTCCCGGTAATCAGGTTTTTAGCCATGTTATTGCATAAAAGAATTTTTTGAGATTTTAAATCTTGACGAATACCTTGGTTTTAACATATTGAACCTTTTTTTCCAGACCTGAAAAATCGGAATTTTGCCTAGAACTGGAAAGTTGACTTTTTATTCACTTGGAATTTAGGTCTGGAACTATTTTTAATGGATTCAAATGGGGGGGTGTTTGCTTATTTACATGTAATATCTTAAGTAAATGGAGATTAAAAAATACGATGACATTTACTTAAACGATATTACATGTAAATAAGTATTGCCTGTGTTAAAATTCGAAAAAAAGGCTTTTTTCCTTGTATCCGACAACTCAGGTCGGATACAAGTGTCCTTCTTTGTATCCGGTGGACAATGCCGGATACAAGTAGACCTCAGTGTATCCGGCATCATAGACCGGATACATTAAGGTACTTGTGTATCCGTTCTGACATGCCGGATACGCTAGTTTTGCTCAAAATTAGGATTTTCCGAGAGCTTTTCACTTTTAACATCATATCCCTCATTAAATGAGGGGAAATCTCGGAAATAGCCTTAGGGTTAAGGTTGGTGGGCTATAGACATTATGTTGTGTCTACTATTCTCACCAATCCTAACCCTAACCTTTGCCTATAAATAGGAGACTCCTCCTTAAGCAAAAGGCAACCAACTCTTGTTTTGAATTCTCGCAAAGAAGAACTCCAAGAGAAGAAGGAGATCGATGCGGGAGTGCTTCCAGAATCCAGGAGGCTCCTCTTCAAGCAAAAGGACCAAGTTTTTGGAGATCGAAGAACTCCGAGTGAAGAAGGGAACCGCTGCCGGATTGCTTCCAGAACCCCAGGCAAGCCTCAAACCTCTCTTTAATTTCTGTATTTACATTCCTAGATCTAGATCTCTTCTTCTACCTTTCTGTAGAATAAAGCCTCTTTTTGTGTGTGGAAATCCTTCCCCGACTCAAAGTATCTCAAGACTCCCCTAGCCGTAAAACGTGAAGGCGGATCTAGGAGAAACGAGACTGGGGATTGACCCTAGTACTAGAACCCATGTAGCATAAGGCTTTTGAATGTTTGAAAACCGTTCTATAATCAAAGTACCCTTGATTATCTCGAAGAACCGTGTTTAACGGGGAGAGAGAACAGAGGGAAACGATAATGGAACGGAACCCTAGGCTATGCTAGAACCTCTCTTGTTGAATCCATATGCATGATATGTTGTTGTATTAATCTTGCTTGGTTTTTCACTCTTGCACACATATTACACTTTTTTGGTGAATAGGCTCACATTTGGGGATTTATTACATTCATTGTGATAAATCTTCAATAAATGGCCTCAATCAAATTCTGGAGTGTTTTAAATGTTTTTCAAAGGTTTTGGATTCATCTCACACGAATCTCACACACTTTATAAATTCTCGGATTTGATTTTCTTCAAAAAGGGCCTAACTGGACAGCACCTGTACCCTTACTTCGGACGCTCATAACTTCATCGTCCGGATGAATTTTGGAGCGATTCCAGAACCATGAAAAAGGTGAGGCTGTCTAGTTTATGTCCACCAAATTTCATGAATTTCCATCAAACGGATTTTTGACACCTCTCTGTCGAAGTTAAGTGGACAGTTCAGGTTCAAGTACAGAACTTGTCACTTCGACGGAGGGCCATGTGTTCGTTTTAAGTCCGATTCGAGTGATTTTTGTTTTTGAGTATTCCTTTATGAGTCTATTTTCAAATCCAGTTTGTTTCATAATTTTTGGATTCCATTTGAATTATTGGTAGCCGATTTACTCAGAACTGTTCATTTGTACTTTTCTGGGTAAATCTGTGATCTTCGGGGCCTGTTCGGGAGACCACCCAAGGCACATCCGAAGGGATTTTTGTATGAGGTTAGTTTCTTTTGAAAGATGGCCATACAAACTTCAATCACACCAAATTTCGTGGACTTTTATGTAGTGGATTTTTCTAGACAATTTTCCAAAGTTGCCCACTTACCACTTTTAAAAATCCCCAGCAGCAACTTCAAAGGAGCATAACTCCTAGATTTTTCATCGGAATGAAGTGAAATTTTGCATAAGACTCTTATTTACCCTAATCTTTCAAATGAATTTGGTTTGGTTCAATTTAGAATTGGATTTGAATGATTTCAAGACAAATGGCATACTTTTTACCGAATTTTCCGGATTTGATTTAACTTGGTTTTTGAGCAACTTGTGCTTTGATTTCCATCTTTTGAGATATTCCAGAAATGATATTGACATAAGAGAGGATCTAAAATCCATTTAGATCTTCATGTGAAAATATCATACATTAGTCCTTTTTTCAAGGTTTTCTATGATTTTAGCAAGCTTTCTATTTTTTGCATGAACATACACTTGGCAACTACTTCGTGTGGATGAATGGGGATGCCTAACACCTTCCCCCATTCATAATCTAATCCCCTTACCCATCTCTGGATTTGATTTTCAAGTAGGGTTATTTTTACCCTAGAATTGGCATTTTCACACTTTTTGATTATTTTTTAATCTTTTGGTGTCCATTCTCACCCCAAAATCATGAATGGTGGCGACTCTCCCGTTTTTGCGTTGAGCCCGTGTGTTGACGGAGGAATGATCATTCCGGTGATTTTTCCCATGTCTCACACACACCGGGCCATTTTTGGAGCAACAACAACTCAACTCAAGCTCGTTAAAATTCTTGAGTTCAAGCTTGACTCATTAAATACTATGCTCCCATGACTTTTAACGTGTGCTTTCTTTATACATATGTAAAGGATAATAACATTAATCTGCATCGTATGATCAACAAATATTCATTTTAAAAAAATTTATCGAAAAAAAATCTTAAAAGTGATCACAAATGTAAAAAATACCAAATCAATGAATTTGTTAGCTAGCTTGCAATATACAGAAGTAGATGGCACATGTTTGGTGTGTAGAATCCGCTCTTTCCACTTATTCATATATAATTTTTCATTCATTGCCTCCTCCTACGGCCAAAGGGTAATCGCCTTATAAACTAATATAAGGCTCAATTTCCACTAATAAGCCAACCTAATGTTTTATTAGTAACCATTTTTTTCTTTAAAATAAGAAAATAATTTATTACCTTTTTTAATTCTCCATCTTGAATCAATGAATTTGTTAGATGGCTTGCTATATAAAAAAGTAGATGGCACGTGTTTGGTACGTAGAATCGGCTCTTTCCGTCTTTTTCATGTATAATAATTTTTCATCCATTGCCTCTTTCTATGACCAAAGGGCAGTCGCCTTATAAATTAATATAAGATTCAATTTTCACCAAGGCGGCAACCTAATTTAGGTTTACGTTTTTTTTTTAACCAAAACTGAACTAAATATCTATACTATTAAAGCTAATTAGAAGAATATTTCCCAAATTCTATGCTATAGTTATTGGGTTTAAGATATGCAGTATGGTATATCAAAACACAACTCAAACCACCTTAACCACTCTCCTGAATTCACAATTCATCTAAAAACACCTAAAACTTGAAACGAAATAGTTTGATGGCCAATTGCACATTATGTGATATGACACTATTGTGCCATGTGACTTGGGAAATCCGATAAAAAAAATGCATCTTTAATTTCTCCAAGAAATGCTTAGGAAACCTGACCTGAAAACTTCTATAATCACCGACCCCTCACTTGAGTCTTGACAATCATGGCTGTGGGGCTCACCAGTTCAATGTTATCTCAATGTTGCACTCTAACTGTGCCCCTAAAAAGACTTTCTAAATGAATTTTTGTCAAATTGTTCATTTGAATGGACTTATTAGAGCCCACTAAGATTTTCCTTGCAGGCAATATTGTTTTATGCAGATGTCAAGGGTATAACTAGTCTTCTAATATTTTTTTGTTATGATTCGAATTTCTTAAGTGAATGAACATAACAGCCATTGTTTACTGTTCATCCATGCTATGGACTACTGCTATGAGGAAACAGTAACCTTATAATAGCAAAGGAGTCTTCGTCTGACATTTATCAGATATCAAAAATTAGGTTTAAAATCCAATCACATATCAACCATGAACGCAGATTTTGTTGATTCAGATTGTCACGGAATTCCATAAATCAAGACTCACGACTCCTATACATGATAGATTAAACAATAACAATCTCATAGAAATGGTGTTCGTAATTAGGGAAGCCTCATGGAAATCTTAATTAAACCCAGCATTATCTTGTGAAAATCTAATGAAACCCACAACCATCACAGCAATAACTGTCACATAGATGGCATCATAGGAAGCCTTTACTGAAATCTGATCAAACCCAAAACCGTCATGTAACCAAACTTGTTAAATATTCTGCAACCATCAAACAAATGAATAGTAAACAAAACAATGAATCAATAGAAAAATTGGAACCTACTGTGCCAGTACATGATGTGATGCTTAAGATACAAAACCACCATTATCATCATGCAAAAACACCCATTATGAGGCATAATGCAAACACGTTATTATGGAGATTGGATTCTATTTCAAAATTTTCTTCCTTACCAAGAGAACCAGATAAGATAACTTCCTTCTTCCTTTTTATATATTGGGCCATAACAGGTTTTGTATGGGATTGGGTTAGCCCGACTGGGTTATCTCACTTTAATCGGGGTTTAACCCAAACTGGGGTGTCTACACAGGCAAAATGGGGAGAGAAGATAGGAAGGGAAGGAGGAAGAGGTGGAAGAAGAAAAGGACTAGATCGTTCCTCTAGCTTTAGTTCTGCCACACAAAAGGATAGCAGAGTTCGATCGAAGGGATTCCAAAGCGTCTAAGTTGATTAGGAAACATTACAGTTGCCGTAAATACCGATTTGGAAGTCTGTTAAAAAGAAGAAAAAAAAACCCACAAAAATTTCACATAGGAGAGAGAAACCTGTTGCCACAAAAATTCATATATATTAGATATCCAATATTAATTATTAAAAAAAATAAAGAAGGAAAATTTACAGTTACGCTCCCTAACATTTGAGAAAAGTACATTTACACCCTTGACATTTGAAAAAAAGGATTCCCTAACATTTGAAAAATATACAAGTAGCACCCTTGCTGTCAACTAGAACTTCAATATCACTAAAATATGGTCTAAAGTCTAAACTGATCAAAATAACCTTAATTAAGCCCCAAAAATGTCTGAAGGGAGTTCTAATATGACATAGAATGCGTTTAATCCTTGGGAGAAATGACAAAGAAAAATTGGGAAAATGGAATGCTATGACATAAAATGTGTCTAATTAAGGTTATTTTGTTCATTTTAGACCAAATCTTAACAGTATTGAGGTTTTAGTTAACGGTAAGTGTAGACACCCCAAATTGCACTACAAAATGAGAAAATAATGAAAACATTAATTGGGATTTAAAACATGCCAAAAATGCATAAACTTCAATAATTTAGGCAATGCCTATATTATATCTGCGGTCTGGCCGCACCCGAAAAATGTATACAGGCACGCAGCGCCCGTAAATCAAATACAGACACCACTTGCCCGTAATACATTTACGGGCGCATTAGATTTGTGCGAATTTTCTCCTTTTTCGATTTCTGAGCCTTATCTTCATTCCAATATATCTTTAAATGAGCGAATTACCTCTTTTATTCGTTCGAAATATCCTTGTTGGCCATGGATGGGCATTATCCCTATTTTTAACCCAATCTGGTGAGATCCTGGTATATCCCTCTGGACCAGCCATGCCCCTGAGTTTGCTTATAAATAGAGGGCCTCTCCTCAAGCAAAAGACCACGAAAATTTGAAGTCCAAGGAGCTCCAGGAAAAGAGAGGAATCCCTGCTGCTCTGCTTGCTCAATCCAGGTAAGTCCCTTTTTCCTTTTATTTTCTGTCTTCAATTCTAGAAGTAATAGGATCTTCTCTATTGCTGTAGAATAAGGCCATCTTTTATCTTGTATTCCTAAACTTGTCTCTAAGTATCTCAAGAGTCTTTCTAGCCGTAAAACGTGAAAAGAGAGCTAGGGGAAAGGGGAACAGGTGGATCCCTAGAATAGAACCCCATATCTGTTTTTCTCCTTTTTTTCTAGAATAGGGCATTTGATTGTGTTTGTATCACCAAACCTATCTCCAAGTACCTCAAGAATCCTCTCTAGCCGTAAAACGTGAAGAGAGAGCTAGAGGAAAAGAGAACAGGTGGGTCCGTAGGGTAGACCCCCATGTGCTCTAATATGTGAGATATGGTTGCTTTGAATATCCTGATCATGTTTTAATGGTTTTTATTTTGAATCTGAATGAATCATATGAATCTATGATGTTTATAGCATGAGATCCTCACTTTTTTCTAAAATTTGGATTTTCATCACTTTTGCACCTACAACACTGTTTTCATGATTTTTGTGGTATTAGGCTAAGATCTTGGATCTATCATGATTTATATGATAGATCTGGATTCAGAGGCCTGAAAGTAACTTCTAGGGTTTCATGATGTGGTTTTTGAGTCCTTTTTCATTATTGAAAGAAGACCCTACAGTTTAAGTTCTCCCCTTTTGATGTTATTCATCAACGTGGGTATTTTTGGTTTTGATTTCTTGATTTAATGTGAAATTTGGGCTATACCTATGTCTTGGACTGTTCAAGTTCAATTCTGCAATATTTTATAAAAATCATATTTTTCTAGATTTCCAGAATTTAACTTAAAGCCAGATTTTTGAAGTTTTCACTTTAGATTGGTTTTATTTGATTTTATCTCAATTTTATTTTAATCATGAAACCCTAAGAATGGTATGATCATATTTGAAAGTTCCGGATCAATCAGGCTATTCGTATGAAAAAACCATACACTTTTGTCTTTTTGTGATTTTGGTGATTTTTGTAGCAAGCCCTTTTTTCCTTTGAAAAACATGAACAATAACTGGCAACTTGATGATTTCAGCCTTTTGGTTTTTGTTCATGTTTTGATGTTTTTGTTTTTCTTGCTATTTTTAGCATGTTTGATATGTTCTATGGTTTTGCTTGCTATTTGGTGATCTTAAGCATGCTTGATATGTTTTAAATCTGAATTTGCTTAAGAATTCATGGGGGGTAGAAACATGCTTAATTCTGATTTATAGGATTGTTTCTAGAAACATGCGTAAGGGAGGTTCATTTTGCTAAACCATGCTGGTTTCTTGCTGTATTTTTATAATAGCATGTTTTAATTTAGCATGATCTCCATGATGATTTTTTTGGTGTATAACATGATCAGTGGTGGAACCAAGTTCAACGTGTGGGGGGGGGGGGCAATTGCCCCCCCTAAAATTTTGAAATTTTAATAAAAAAAAATTTTTTTATATGAAATATCTTATTTGCCCCCCTAAAATTTTTTTTTGCCCCCCCTAAAATATTTATTTGCCCCCACCCCCACCTAAATGAGTTCTCTCTCGACCACCCCAACTTTTTTTTTTGTAATGCTCGACCACCCCAACTTCCGCCCCTAACTCTCTCAGTCTTGCCCTAACTCTCATCTCCAATATCGCTATTCTCTTATCTCTTCTCAATATCGTTAACCCTAGAGCTGCAATGATTCAACAATCAGCAGTGTCTCGTCCTTGATTCAGCTACCTCATATCGAAGGAGAAGTCAAGCTCGCCATTTCTTCCAGTCGTTGCCGTTGGTGATGTCGCCATGAAATGAAAGGAAGCCCACTGCCCACGCACAAGTAATTTCTGTTTATTCTCAGAATCTCAGGTTCATACTGTGCGCACCTAAACCTGGCCTAGATCGCACACCAGGCGCACCTTTGGTGTGTGCCTCGGGACATTCAGAGTCGCCACTGCCTGAGAGTGCAGGCAGACACGGTTTTGCCCTAATCGGGTCTAAGTCTGGTCTGCGGCTTTTCAGAGTTCTAGCTAAGTCCTCGGTTACGATCCGGGGAAGTCCTAAAGACACCCCGGTCCGCCCCGTCTGTTTGACGGGTCCCTCGGGTCTCCCTGGTTTCTGAGTCAATTTCACCCTTTCCTAGGCCAGCATCATACCTTATTTGGTCTGGCGGGGCCCTCTGAAGGTGTGGGTCCCTTTTTATTTTGATTTTTATCTTTCTTATTTATTTTAGTGAAGTGGGTCGGATCCGGGTCCCATTGGAAGACCCGTGGGTTGCCATGGTTGGGCCTTGGGCCCAGCTGGGTTATTGGGTAACCCATTTGGTTATCCTATTTACTTACACATTCCATGGGCTTAGTGGGCTTGGATTTGGCCCCTTCGCCAAGAGTCAAGTGGTCTTGGGCCTGTTTATTGAAAACAAGCCTGGTATGGACCAGTCAAAAGTGGGCCCCACAAGTGGGCCAAAGGGGTCTTGATGGGCCTATCTAGGCCCAAAGTCCAAAAATGGGTTTAAGACAGCCCAAGTGGTTAAAGGGAGTGGTTCAAACCGGCTTAGACCGGATCAAGTCCAACCGAATCAAGAAATTACACTTTTTACATTATTTTTATGTCTGCCCGTGTTTTCTCTACGGTCCGCCTTGACCGTGAATTGATTACGGTCCCCCTTGTCCGTGAATCAAACACGGTCTAGGCTGGACCGACCTGAGTTTACGGACGCGACCTGTTTTGCATGTTTGCTGCCGATTTCAATCTGGATCAGTTCCGTGGCTTTCTTTTGACTGTCTGCAACTTCAGCAGCGATTTTGGTGTCTTCTAGTATAGTACATTAGCTCCATTTGCTCCAAACATCCTTCTTTCAATGTGCTTGAATATAGGTTCAAAGTCTTCATTCCTCTTTTCTTGCTTTCATCATTTTCCAGCACATCTTGTGGCACTTAGCAGGGAATAAGTGAGAATTGGGTAGGGATACATCTGGTTGTTTAAAGAGGGTAAACTCCCTTCAAAACTACATATCATTTTTAAGAAATTTAATCATTTTTGTTGACACATCTCTTCCCCTTTTTTATGGCCTTATTCTCCTTCTTTTCCTCATAGGGATGCATGAGGCATTCCTCAACCATGCACAGCTTCAATGAACAGATTAGTAGAATATAAAGAAACCAAGAAGGATTTGTATTGACATAACACGAAATACTAAAAGAGCTTTTTACCGTACAAACCTTCTTGATTTGTTGTATTTCTCCAGATGATTTGGCAGCGCTTTCGCGTCCTAGTCAACTTTCAGGTGAGTTTTTGGCAGAGGTTTGACAGGTTACTTATATTTACAAGAGGAAAGAGAGATTTAGGACATGGTTTGTGCAAGGTGAGGGGTATTTTGGGAATAAAATAAGTTTGGACTTAAGGGTAGGGTGGTGGCAAATGGGCAGGACTTGGCCGTGGGAAGCACCAGGAGGGAGAGGGGGTAGGCCAGAGAAGGATGGCTTGTCCAAATGAAGGGGGGTGGCCTCTCTATTTATAGGCAAAAATCCCGTGCCCGTATTTGAAGTACGGGCGTACCCTGCCCGTAATTCAAATACGGGCTGCCTTGCCTGTAATTCAAATACGGGCGAAAAACGAATATTTGCAATTATCACAGATTCTGCCGTACGGGACGCGTGTTCCACCGTACAGCGACGCGTGTCTTCTTAGAGAATCTTGCCCGTATTTTAAATACGGGCATGCCCTGCCCGTAATTGAAATACGGTCCAGCACGTTTTTTAAATGTTTGGATTTCAAAACTTTATTCAATTTGGTTTTTTGCAAGATTCTTATCCGATTTTTACGATTATTTTATTAAAAAGCGAGATTCTCTTCATTAAAATATTATTAAACACATTTATCTTATTTATTTTATTGGTTTGTTCTATTTTTGCTGCCTTTTTGCCACATGGGCAGTTTTTCTCTGAAACTTCAACTGTTCATAACTTTTTCATCCGGTGTCCGATTTCATCAAACTTATTGTCATTGGAACCGGCTCGGAACCACCTATCCACTGGGATCAAGTTTGGCAGTTGAATTGGGGTCGAGCAAAAAGTCAACTTTTCGCTCCCCAAAAGTTTGACCAGCTCATATCTTTTCCATCTGGACTCCGATTCCAGCAAATTCAGTTGTGTTGGAATCGTGTCGAAATGCTCTTTTCAATGAGATGAAGTTTGATGGCCAAATTTACTTGAATTAAAAAGTCAATTTTTGACCCCCTCAGGGTTTGACTTTTAGTTTGACTTTTCATTTTTCTTCATTTCGGGGGTGCAAAAATCAGGTGTCTACACATACTACTGTTGGTCTTCCCCTGCTGTCTCTCGTGACACTATTGGTCTTCACCTGCTGTCTCTCTTCTTGGTTTTGGTTAAAAACTTAAAATACTGGAGTTGGTTGAAGGTTGGCATACAAGAAGTTAGTTTGGGTTTAATGGGGGAGGCAACTACTCCTTAAAAGAAGCTTTCCTTTTGCCGGGTTTCTTTGGGGAAAAACTAGTGGCATGCTATGATTTTTAAGATTTGCTTGAAGAAATTGGAGACTGTTCCCCCCCAAGCAAATGGCTCATTCTATTGAATCCAATTTGTCAAATCTAGGCAGAAGTGTGAGCCAAGTAAGGGGCCCTAGTGGCTAGTGACTTTTTTGTTATGCATTATGATTTATGACTTAATACTTTTCTGCTTGTGGCAGTTGTCCTAGTTTGATTTATTTTCTATGAGATTCAAGTCTTTGTTAAAAACAACGTTAAAAGATGTATTAACAACAGAAAATTTTAGAATTTGATTTATTATAAGAATTCTATATGACATAAATGAACCTGTATCAAATCTGTGCAATATATTTTGAGCATTAAATACGGGTATTTCATATAGAGAAATAATTATATGCATGACCATTGTTTCCCTAACCTTCACCAAACAATCCGTTTCATTTTTCTTTTTATCATTGATGTTATGATCATGAATCTTTGCATTTAGGTTCTCATATGATTATCTGATTTTAATTTAGGTCAAAGTTAGGTATCTTCTCTCTTGTTGTTTTGGACAACTTTTACTTTTTTGATGTTTTTTTTTCTTTCTAATTTTTTATGCTTCTCAATTTAGGCTTGGCATAACAAAGCTATCTCAAGGGACACTTGGTCTCAGCTGTTGGAGTTCACAAAGGTAAGATATGAAGATTAGATGCCATTTGTCAAGATCATTCACCTTTGTTCCATGCACATGACAGTGGCAATTTGCGTATATTTCATAACCTGCACATGGAAGAGAAGTTAAATCATTTACATTTTAAATTCATGCTACTTTATTCTACTTTTTCTAACTTTTTGAGTCAAACAAATATTTCCCTTAAAAAACTGCCCTAGTTTAGGCACAAAACATTTTGGATTTTGGATTAATAGAGCATGTTTACAAAAACTAGTGTTTGGGCTGGGCTAGGCCAGGTTTATTTCTCCTCAACCAATCCGGCCCAATATTTTAACAAGCGTGTATCCCAAATGCTCTCGCATCCATGATTTCCTAGTGTCCCATTATTACCTGAAATTAAAGAGACAATAAAGTCAAGACATCTCAGAAGTTTAAAAAAAGACACTCAATGTTGCATGATTCTTCAAACAAAGGAAACTGGACATTATCATTAAAAAAAACCCCTCTAAAACTCTCAAAATGTAATCCCATAAATTCACATTGAGTAGAATATATATAGATCAGAAGCATTAAAGGAAAGAGGATAAATAAATAAAAAAAAGTGCGAAGAATAAGCTCTTAGGGATTATATATAAAGCTCTCAACTGAGAAGCCTAAAAATAAAAGGAATAGTTTTGACTATGTAGATAAATAATGAAGATGATTCTAAAAGTTAAAAAGTTTCACATAAAGATGAGAAAAGAAAATAAATTATGAAATTGGATTGTCAACTCACACTTTATAAATACTAAGAAAAGATGGTTCCAAGTTTATTATAAAAATAGACATTGAAACAAAGAGGAGATAATTGGCATTTATAAGATTAGATCTCACATGAAAGAGGAGAGAGAGAGAGAGAGAAAAAGAAACTCACAAGTGAAATTTTCCAATCGTTGATTATAGGCCATCTTCACTAGAAATTAACCGTGGGAATGCGTTCTCCGTCAATCCTGACATCGGGAATGTGATGGATCAACCTGTGGTCCTCCCCACCTTTTCTGTCATCTCCTTCCGCTTCACACGGACGCAACCTCCTGTTGAACTCCTCATTCATGTCTTCGATGAAAAGGTTCTTGAGTGCATTGAGGTGTTGAAGCCCATGTGGAATCTTTTTTAATTTTGGGCATTTTAGCATAAGAAGAGAAACTAAGCGTGGCATCGTGCCCTCTTTTATCTCACTTAACTCCTCCAATTCCCACATAGCGCCTATAATTAGAACTTTAAGTCGAGGAAATAGCTCCATACAACCATCACCCCAACTCATCTTTCTTCCAGCGTAAGCATCACTTAATACAAGGAAATCCAGACTTGGCAATTTTGAAAGGGTTACCCATTAGTAGTGGGGCATGACAGGTTACCCATTTAAACCACCCCATTTCTATCCTTATTATTTAGCCAGCAAAATCTATTATTTTAATAAAGCCAACCCTGTTTTTTCTTTTGACTAACATTCACTTCCAAAAAAGTCCTCCAATTCTTTTTAATTTTACTTTTTGTTACCGTCACATGTCATAACTAACTGCCTACAATATCTTTGTTTCTAATTCTTTTGACATACTGCTATGTGTCATAACTAACTACCCACAACTTCTTTGTTTCTAATTATTTTGCTATGCATTTCCCTAGTAATAGAAATATGACCTCTTGAACAATAAGGATGGTAACTTGATGTAGGTTCTGTAAAGAGCGATGCTTTTGTAAGTTTGTAACGTCCTTAACCTTTGGCATTTTGCACTAAGTGGTTGCAATAAAACTCAGTCCTCATTCTTATGCTAGCAAATAAAGCCTTTGTGAATATTAAGTACTGTTAAATCAAGACTAATGTGAAATTTAAAGATGACACTGCCTTAAATTGGGATGTTGAACAAGAAAGTACCTTGTGGATGAGATTAAAAAAATAGAAAAAGTTAAATTTGTAAATAGACAGCAACATTATAATATGAGTGACTATAATACAAATTGATGCTTTGATTAGAAACAGAACTAAATATTTGGCGACTCAGATACGCAAAACAAAATGACAATTTTTG
The DNA here is from genome assembly GCA_947561395.2 of Buxus sempervirens. Classification (NCBI taxonomy): domain Eukaryota; kingdom Viridiplantae; phylum Streptophyta; class Magnoliopsida; order Buxales; family Buxaceae; genus Buxus; species Buxus sempervirens. The sequence goes on along the minus strand of OX387187.1, from coordinate 36,854,614 downwards.
AGAGCAATGTGCTTAGACTTGAAACCCAAAATATTTGACATTAAAAATTAAGAAAAGTGGAAAGATATTGAAAAGGAAAAAAAAAGCGGGGGAAATACCTGTATTACTTATAAAGAGAACTGGCCAGATTCTAACATGATAACCAGTGCCTAAAATGCCCCCGCTAAACATATGTATTAACATTGATTCAACAGTTTCTAGAAATCTATGCGTTAAAATAGATAACTACCTTCCCTGTGGTCTTAAATACATTGATTACTACTTCTCGGTTGTTGTTGTTGGGCCAAAAGTATCTCTCACTTGCTTACCTATTTACGCCATATTCCTTGATTTTGTTGCACCAACGTGATGTGTCCTCAAGTCTCAACTTTCATTAGTTATCTAAAATTAGTCGTGAAAAACTCAGTTTAGACTCTATATCACCTAGAGGGGGATGAATAGGTGAAACCGATTGCGGAATAAAATTTCTACCAATTAAAAACAAGTTCTTAATTAATAGACATGCACAAGTTTGAGCAATTAACAATCCATCACACAAAATTGCAAAATAAAGAAGAGACAACACAAGCAATTTTGGTGACGAAGGGAAAACTCTAAGAGAACTCTCAAAGAGAAAAACCCTCCGGGTGTGAGACATGGGAAAAAATCACCCGAAGATGATCATCCCTCCGTTAACATGCGGGGCTCGACATAAAGAGTGGGAGTCGCCACCATCCATTTGTTTAGGGTGTGAATGGACACCAAAAGAATTAAAAACAAGCAAAAAGAGATAAAAAGTGCTAAAAGGCAAATTCTAGAGTAAAAATAACCCTACTTGAAAATCAAATCCAGAGATGGGTAAGGGGATTAGATTATGAACGGGGGAAGGTGTTAGGCACCCCCATTCACCCACACAAGGTGGTTGCCAAGTGTTATTCATGCTAAAAGAAAATAGAAAGCTTGCTAAAAAATCATGAAAACCTTGAAAAAGGACAAATATATGATATCTTCACATGAAAATCCAAATGAATTCCAGATCTTCTTTTATGTTAATGTCACTTCTGGAATATCACAAAAAGATGGAAATCACAGCAAAAGTTGCACAAAACCAAGTTGAGGCAAATCCGAGAAATTTGGTAACAAGAAAGGCCATTTCTCTTGAAATTAATCAAATCCAATTTTAAATTAAATCAAACCAAATCCATTTGAAAGATTAGGGTAAACAATAGTCTCATGCAAAATTTCAATTAATTCCGGTTGAAATCCTAAGAGTTATGGCTCTTTTAAAATTGCTGCTGGAGAAAATCAAAAGTAGCAAGTAGGCAACTTTGGAAAATCACCTAGAAAAATCTACTCCATAGAAATTCCTGAAATTTGGTGTCAATGAAGTCTGTATGGCCATCTTTCAAAAGAAACTAGCCTCATACAAAAACTCATTCGGATGTGCCTTGGGTGACTTCCCGAACAGGCCCCGAGGATCACAGATTGACCCAGAAAAGTGATGTTGAGCAGTTCTGAGTAAATCTGCTCTCCACGACACAATTTAAATCAAAAAATTATGAAATCAATTGGATTTAAAAATAGACTCATAAAGGAGTGCCCAAAAATAAAAATCACTCGAATCGGATTTAAAACGAACACATGGCGCTCCGTCGAAGTGACAAGTTCCGTATTTAAACCTGAATTGACCAATCAACTTCGACAGAGAGGTGTCAAAAATCTGCTTCATAGAAATCAATGAAATTTGGTAGACATAAACTAGACAGCCTCACCTTTCCCATGGTTCTGGAATCACTCCAAAATTCATCCGGATGATGAAGTTATGAGTGTCCAAAGTCAGGGTACAGTTGCTGTCAAGTAAAGCCTATTTTGAGTAAAACCAATGCAAAACTGTGACAAAGTGTGTGCAATTCCGTGCAAGATGAACACAAAACCTTTAAAAATCATTTAAAGACATTCCAGAATTGATTGAGGCCATTTATTTGAGATTTATCACAATGAAAGTAATAAATCCCCAAATGCGAGCCTATCCCGCCAAAATAGTGCTATGTATGTGCAAGTATGAAAAACCATACAAGATCAATACAACAACATAGCATGCATACATATTCATCAAAATAAGGTTCTAAAACAACCTAGGGTTCCGTTCCATTATCGTTTCCCTTTGTTCTCTCTCCCCGTTAAACATGGTTCTTCAAGATAATCATGGGGTACTTTGAATATGAAACGGTTTATATAGAATCAAAAGGCTTATGCAAATAGGGTTCTAGTACTAGGGTCAATCCCCAGTCTCGTTTCTCCTAGATCCCGCCTTCACGTTTTACGGTTAGGGGGAGTCTTGAGATACTTTGAGCCGAGGAAGGGTTTTCACACACATAGAAGGCCTTATTCTACAGAAAGGTAGAAGAAGAGATCTAGATCTAGGAATGTAAATACAGAAAATAAGAAGAGGTTGAGGCTTACCTGGGGTTCTGGAAGCAATCCGGCAGCGGTTCCCTTCTTCACTCGGAGCTCTTGGATCTCCAACTTCTTGGCCATTTGCTTGAGGAGGAGCCTCCTATTTATAGGCAAAGGCTAGGGTTGTTGGTAGACACAACTTAATGTCTAGAGCCCACCAACCTTAAACCTAGGGCTGTTTCCGAGATTTCCCCTCATTTAATGAGGGATATGATGGTAAAAAGTGATTTCTCTCGGAAAACCCTAATTTTTGAGCAAAACTTATGTATCCGGCATATCAGGCAGGATACACAAGGGCTTTAATGTATCCGGCATCATATGCCGGATACACTAAAGCTTCTTTGTATCCGGCATTTTCCACCGGATACAAAGAGGAATACTTGTATCCGGCCTGAGTTGCCGGATACAGGTAAAAATTCATTTTCTTCAATTTCTGTGCTGGCTTTCAAGGAGATAATGATTTTTGATGATTGTTTGTGCAATTTGGGGTGTCTACACAGGCCTATAAGGTGCCACCTCTGAAAATCACTATAAGAAGAAGACTTACAATAGTGGTTCAGACGACCCAATACTGACTTTGACTCACACTGTAAATATCTGAAGAACTCTTCAAATTTGCATCCTTGCAACGATCTAGAACTCTGAATATCTTCTTAGTGAAGCGTCAAACAAACTCGCTCAGCAACCGTAGGAACTCCCACGAGCAAACTCTCCAACCCGGAACTCCAAGGTAGAAAAAAAAGATGAATGATGGTTTTGATGGCTCAAAGAAGAAGGAGGAAGAGAAGAAGGAACTCTTGCTCTCACACACGTTTTAGGGTTTCTAAAACGTCTTGGGTAACCCTCACAATAGTCTAGACACTCCTTATATAGATTAAGAGAAGGTAGAGTGGAAAAGGAAACAAATCAGAAAAGATCGGACTTCTAAAACTGAAGTTTTTTAATGAACATTCGAACGCTCAGTTAACGCGGCTCGAACGTTCAATACAAAAACTCACTTTTCCTCTTCTCGTTTGAACGGCCAGAGAACGTAAGGCCAACGCTGCTCTCGTGTTTCTCTGTGGAACTCCAACAGTCGAACAGTCAGCGAACGTATGGCGAACGCTGCTCTCGGGTTTCTTTGTGGAATTCCAACGGTCGAACGGTCAGCGAACATATGGCGAACGCTGCTCTTGGGTTTCTCTGTGGAACTCCAACGGTCGAACGGTCAACAAACGTAGGGCAAACGCTGCTCTCGGGTTTCTCAGTGTGTCACCAACGGTCAAACGGTCGGCGAACGTTAGTCGTAACTTTATCAATTTTATTCCAACCTTAACCCCATTTGAACCGCAATACCTATAACTTATCCCAAATACATTAACCACTTTAATAAGACCTTTTTGACACGAAATAAAGCCAATAAAAAATATAGTTGCTCAAATGAGATTTACCTTTAATTTCAAATTCAAAAGCATCCTAAATGTACTCCTATACCATGCCACGTTTACATTACCAAATACCAAAAATTCGCCACGTTTACATTACCATCCTTCTTCAAAACTTCCTACTTGCAAAAGAATCCTCAAACAAAGTAAAGATTAGATCATGTATCATTTAGATTTCTAATTAGAATGATCCATTTTTTGTTTAAATAAAAATTGGTGTTAATCGTGAAGCTGAAAATTCCTATTCTAAGAGGGAAATAATATTTTCCATTTAGATAATCTTTACTTATTTACCTTTTAACATTTTCCATTTAGATAACCATTACCTATTTATCTTTACCAATTTGTTTAAAATTCTAATTTGAATGATTCAATCCAATTTCTAATTTCTAATTTGAAATAACATTTTCCATTTAGATAACCACATACTATTTTTTTTAAAAATTTTATATTCCAACATCAATAATTCATGATTGTTTTCTAAAACAGATATTATTTTCTAGTGAATCAAAATTTAAAAATCTTATCTATTGTGCTTTCCTTTAGCAAGTCATATTGTCTAAAAAAAATTTAATAATGACATTTTTCTTTTCTTTTTAACACGTGCATAGCATGTGCTTTTTGCTAGCAAGACTGAAAAGTCAAATGGAGTTCTCATCACTAACATATACAAAAGAAAATTTGTAAATAAAAGAATATATCCACAGATTCCATAGCGTCTTTATATGATAGTCTCTGGAAAAGAAAAAAGAGGAAAAAATGGGAAAGCTATCACTTGGTGTAGGAAAAAGGTATAACAGTTTTAACAACCTTAATAAAGAGGAAGCCATCAAATTCATTCACATCTCAGAATGTAAGCATCTCATGTCAGTAGCTATAGCCACCAAAATACATAATAAAAAGCAACAGAATAATCTAAAAACAAAACAAGCAACAAAAGAAAGATCTTGATCACACACTCACAAGTCTAGAAAACAGAAAAAAAAAAAATTTGCCATACACACAATGATTTTGAATGTAAAAAATAAATCATGCTTAATTGCCGAAGAAGGAGACACAGTAGCTACATGGCACATTGATTGGGTCCGGTATCAATGAAAACACTACATCAAGCAGGTGTCCCTTTATTACCTGAAATTAAACAGACAATAAAAGTCAAGACATCTCTCAAGTTTAAGAAAAAAAGACACCCCATGTTGCATGATTCTTCAAACATAAATTAAAGCATGGCCATATGCTTAGAGTGATAGATTAAAGCCGTCAATGAAGGTGATGCAATGATTAGAGAGATATGACAATAGTTCTTACAGCATGGTCATTGAAGAATTGTGATGTCTAAATATGTACAAAAGTGCGAATAAATTAAACAAATAAGTGAAAATAAAGTATGAAGAGTAGAATATAGAGAAGTATTAAAGGAAAGAGGATAAATAAAATAAAAATGCGAAGAATAAGCTCTTCGATCGGGATTATATATAAAGCTCTCAACTGAGAATCCTACAAGTAAAAGGAATAGTTTTGCCTACGTACAGACACAATGAAGATGATCCTAAAAGTTAAAAAGTTCCATATAAAGATGAGAAAAGAAAATAAATGAGGAAACTAGATTGTCATCTCACACTTTATAAATATTAAGAGATAGTTCCAAGTTTATTATAAAAATAGACATTGAAACGAAGAGGATATAATTGGCACTTATAAGTGCTTAAACATGATTAGATCTCACATATGGAAGGATAGAGAGAGAGAAACTCACAAGTGAAGTTTTTCAATCATCGATCGACTATAGGCCATTTTCACTAGAAATTAACCGTCGGAATTGTTTCAACTTCCCTATCACCTTCTTTAATACGGACATCGGGAATGTGATGGATCAACCAGTGGTCCTCCCCATCTGGACGCAATCTCTTGCAGAAGTCCTCATTCATGTCGTGGAAGTAAAGGTTCTTGAGTGCTTTGAGGTGTTGAAGCCCATGTGGAATCTTTTTCAACTTTGGGCATTCTCCCATAACAAGAGTAACTAAGCGTGGCATCGTGCCCTCTTTTATCTCACTTAACTCCTCCAATTCCAACATACTGCCTATACCTAGAACTTTAAGTCTAGGAAATAGCTCCATACAACCATCACCCCAACTCATCTTTCTTCCATCGTAAGCACCAGATATTTCAAGAAACTCCAGACTAGGCAATTTTGAAAAGGTGCGCATTGGATCCTCCTTTAATTTGCTAAGCCCCAAATACATTTTACGAAGACAGTTGAGAGAGCCTGTCCATGAAGGTAACTCCCCCTTAATAGTTCCATACAAATACAATTTCTCGATGTAGGGTGGGGGTGGAGACATGGTTTCCAGATCAAGACATTCATTCTCAGTATCGCACGCCATTCCCAAGATGCGAAGGTTTTGCATCTTCTTAATACGAGAACAAAGCTCCACAGAGTCTTGTACTTTCATAACTTCAAGACTCAATTTTCTCAGCCTGGTTAAGTAGTCCAGCTGTCTCATTAAACTTTCATCAGCACGTGCTCCGGACAATGTCTGCAAGTTGATTGAGTTGTTGGGATCAATCATTAAGTTCTGTAAACTGAAGTACTCTCCTTCATACCTGTTCTGTTTTAGAAGAAGGTGCCTTAATTGTGGGAGCTTTCCAAGTAGCATTCCTTGTGGAAAACTTTTAACAAATGTATCCCGAACATCCAATGTCTGTAAATTGTACAAATTCTGCAAGGAAATGGGAATTTCAGATACACGTGTCCCCCTTATACTCAAATAACGCAAGTGAACCAATTCCCCCACTTCACTGGGCAAGTGCTCAAGGGATACGATTCCTGACAGTTCTAACACCCTTAGTCGCTTGAGATTTGACAACAAAGGCCGCAATATTGTCTCATATGGTAGCTCTATCTCTGAAAATGCCTGGAAGGAGCGAGTGTTGAGATGAACCAAGCTGTATTGAACACTAGACACATTGCTCTGGATTGCCACACGACGTTGTCCCTTTAAAACTATGTTATTGTTTCGATCGTCGAGAATTTCACCAAATTCTTCCTTTTTCATCATGTGAATGGCAATATCCCGCATGAGATCGTGCACTCGAACACGTTTTGTCCCCCACTTTGCATTATAATTGTCAAGCTGAAGGAAGCCCCTATCAACGAGCTGAGATAAATATTCATTTCCAACCTCCTCCAATGTTTTTCGAGGGTGAGTCTCTACAAGACCTTCGGCAACCCATACACGAATCAATCTGGATCGTTGGATTTCATAATCCTCCGGAAACATACCACAATATAAGAAACAATATTTCAATCGAGGAGGCAAGAAATTGTAGCTTGTCAAAAGGACCCGACTTAGCTTTTCTAGATCTGGATTGTGATTCAATTCCCAATCTAGATTCTCCAGGACGTCATCCCACTCTGACAAGCTATAACTCCTTTTTGACATGAGGCCTCCAATGGCAACAACTGCCAATGGCAACCCTTCACATTTTTCCACCAATGCTCTTCCCGTTTGTCTCAAGTGCGGTGGACAACGCTCTTGGGGAATGCTATTCCTGAATGCTTTTCTACAGAAAAGTTCCCAAGATAATTCTTCGGATAATCGACCCATAAGATGAACTTTATAGGTCTCATTTACTGGAGAAGCTAAAGCTAACAAGCGAGTTGTGAAAATAACCTTACCTTTGCCTTCACGAGGCATTGCACCTTTGATTGCTTTCCAGACTTTGGCATCCCAAACATCATCAAGGACTAGAAGGTAGCTTCTATCCTGCAAGTAGTTGTGAATATTTTTGACCAACTCTTCCGCAATCATTGTATCCACAGAGTCTGAGACTGCCTCTTTTCTACTTTCATGGAATTGTTTTAGCATGACTCGTAAACTTTGCTGCTTTTTGAAGTCCTGAGACACAGAGATCCAGGCATAACAGCCAAATTGTTGCTTGATGTGATTGTAGACTTTCTTAACAAGAGTAGTTTTGCCCAGACCTCCGATGCCAACCACTGAAATAATTAGGCGGTCATGCCAATCTTCGATCAACCAATCTTGAAGTAGCTTCACATCTTTGTCGATGCCAACTATATCAGCTTCTTCCTCGAAAGGATAAGATACTTCGTGAGATTCTTCATCTTGCCAACTTGAGTTTGTATCAGCTCCTTCAAGGTTGTATCGATGCCTCCTCTCGGAGATTTCTTGTAGCTCTCTTCTTATAGTTAGCATCTGAGAATGAAAGCTATGGCGCAGAACAAATTGCTGTAGAAGAGAGTGTAGATGTGAGATGCAAAATTGGAGATCTAGGCAGCCTGTATCTCTTCTGGAATCTTCCATTACATGCATTCGAACAATAAACTCTTCAAAAACATCATCAATCTCATAGGCCTTATTTCTTACTTGACCCACCCACTCTGTGACTGTATCATCTTGCTCGCTTTTCTTCTCCGCAACTCTCAAGAGGGCGTTCATGGTGGAAAGCTCATCCTTGATGAACCTTACATCTTCCTGGATTTGCAATTGACCTTCGATGAGCGAACCTACTTTTGTACTTGCAAACTCTCGCAATTTGTTAATAAGAACGGATACCACTGCTTCTGTCATTTGCACCTCTTTACCTCCTCAACTGATTAGAAATGAAAATTTTGCAACTTACAGAGAAGGGAGACACAGATTGGAGAGTTCAGAAGAAAGATAAAGTAGCTTTGTGAAGCAAAGCAAGAAGGGAGCAGAGCCAAATGCAATAACTCAATAAACAACGACTGGATGATGGAGTCATTTAAAAAATATAAAGCAACGACTGGAGAGTGAAATTTTTTTTTTAAACAGATAATTTTGTCTTGTTCGACCAATTCTTCTTTAAATTTTATTAGTAACCGCGTTTTTTTCAAATAAAAAAAATAATTTAATTACTTTTTTAATTCTCCATCTTGAGTCCATGTATTTGTTAGGTGGCCTGCAATATACAAAAGTAGATGGCACATGTTTGCTACGTAGAAACTGCCCTTTCTGTTTTTTGATATATAATTTTTGATTCAGGGCCTCCTCCCATGGCCAAAGGCCGGTCGCCTCATAAACTAATATAAGGCTCAATTTCCACTGATAAGCCACGTAGCTTTATTTTTGCTTTTATTAAATTTCCGTGTTTGCCCTTTCTAAGGTCAAATGTGGATGGCTGGATTAAAGGCTTTGATCTTTTTGACTAAGTCAGGAAGTGGGACCGCCTACTTTGTTTATGTACAATGGATTAAATCAGTAGGTGGGCTAGAAATGGATTTTCCTTTGGACTATTCACTTTTTATTTGAGAAATTACCGGGAAATAAGTGGGCAAGAATTTAAAAGGTAGGAAATTAAATTAGAATGTTGGGGAAACTTCAGTGGAAGTGACTTCTACCATCATCAACATAAGTTCTGGTTCCCACCAAAATAAGGTTGGTGAAACAAATCTTGTCTCTCCATCCTACTCAATCAAAAATCATATCATCCATTAATTCATGTTATGTAAATTTTATTTTATTAATCAACTCTATCCATGTCCTTTTTCGTTCTTCAATATGTATTGTTTCATAATTTCTTATAGGTGCATTTTTAGGTCTCTCATTTATATGTCCAATACTACCTCAACCTATTCTCTCTAATTTTTTCCTTAATTCACCCTATATCTATTCACTTTTGAATATCTTTATTTGTGATTTTTTGTTTTTTAAATCAAAAGGTGAAAGTAGTTACTTTTGAAGGTTATTAACTGAACCTATTTGTTTGTTTCCTTGGATATTGAAAGGCCCATGACATAATTTCTTATAGCTAAAAGTAGTTACTTTTGAGGTCAGTGGCGGAACCAGGACTCCAAATCTGAAGGGGCAAAAAAAAATTTCAATTAACACTTATACATGAAATATAGGATAGAGGGGCAAACCAGAAGTTTGGTTTTGGGGGGGGGGGGGGGGGGGCCGCGGCAATTGCACCCCCTAGACGTAGCCTGCTTCCGCCACTGATTGAGGTTGACAAAAACCTTTTTTATTATTTAATCTAAACCAATTTTTTCCTTAATGCATACTATATTTATCCACGGTTGATTATCTTCATTTCTAACTTTGTGTTTTAATTTATTTTAAATCAAAAGGTGAAAGTATTTACTTTCTAATACTTAGTTAAGTAATTATTTATAACCCAATTTGTTTGCTACCTTGAACATAAAAAGGTTCCTGACATGTATTTGATATAAACAAAACCCTTAATATTTACCTTTGACCAATTTGTCTACCACCATGGTTGACACATAATTGATTTTGACAAAAACCTTTTTTATTATTAAGAGCGTTTCCTCTGGTACCAGTATGAAATAGATGGATGGATGCACCTTTTCAATATGGGAGCCCAAAAGCACATCCTAGCATGGAAAACATTTCTTCTAGAACCAAAATCTGGTGGTTATGTGAAATCACTGGCTAGGATGGAATTTGGAGTGTGGGGCCCCCTCCTCACTGGCTGGAATATAAAAGTAGATGGCACATGTCTCGTGTGTAAAATCCACTCTTTCTGCTTATTCATATATAATTTTTCATTCATTGCCTCCTCGTACGACCAAAGGGCAATCACCTTATAAACTAATATAAGGCTCAATTTCCACTAATAAGCCAACCTAATTTTTTATTAGTAACCATTTTTTTCTTAAAATAAAAAAAATAATTTATTAATTTTTTTTAATTCTCCATCTTGAGTCGATGAGAATTTGTTAGCTGGCTTGCAATATACAAAAGTACATGGCACATGTTTGGTGGGTGGAATCCGCTCTTTCTGTTTTTTCATATATAATAATTTTTCACCCATTGCCTCCTTCTATGACCAAAGGGCAGTCACCTTATAAATTAATATAAGGTTCAATTTTCACTAATGAGCCCACCTTATTTAGGTTATTGTTTTTTTAACCAAAAATGAACTAAATGTCTATATTATTAGTAAAGGTAATTAGAGGAACACAACTCAAACCAACCTTGATCCAAATTAATTAGTCCGGGTCTTTCCGGGTTTGACAGAATCAAGTTGTACGCCCACATGAACCAAAGGCGTTAGATTGTAATAGATGAATCAGATATACGTGAAGTTACATAAAGAGTTAAAAAATTACAAGTTATAAAGTTCCCTATGAATAGATGAAGGTGATTCGAAAAATAGAACCTGAATGCTAATATTCTCATCATGTTGACCGCTTCAACTTCCAAAAGATGTGTAATCAGCCTGCTCATGCCCCTTTCAAGGAACCAACATGGTTGTCTTATTTTTTCTGGGAACTGGATCGATCCTTTTCCGAGTTGAGCAAACTCTTTTAATGGTTCTGATCCTCTTTTGCCTGTTCAAGAAGTGGGACCGCCTAATTTATTTAGTGCTAATTACACTTACTTGCATCCGTGAGTTTTGTCACTTGTAGACGTAGATCCCCCAACATTTGGAAAACGTCAAAAACCTTCCTTAAAAGATCACAAAGACCATTTCCAAAGAATTTATACCTGAAATATCTTTTAATTCTAAACAAAATACCCTATCTTATGTGCTAAATGACAAAACTACCCTTAAAAGGAGCATGAGAAGGCTGATTATTACACATCTTTATCATCAATATAAGCCACTTTCCGTCAATGGCTTTGAATTTTCTTATTATATGCACCATATCAAATAATGGTCACATATTCATCATTACTCATCAACATTATATTACGAAGAAAACCTCTCCAATTCATACCAACGTAACTTGATGAAGGTATTGTTTGCTCTAGCAGTAATGTCTTGGCTCATTGTAGTCTAGACCAGGGATCCACTCCTATTAGTATAATAAAAGGAGTTTGCTTGGAAGCCTACCTCCAGCTCAAACAAGGTAGTCGTTCGAGTTCCCGCACTTAAAGAATACTATATTTATATCTGTTGCTCCAAAAATGGGCCGGTGTTGACACGTGTCGAAAGTGGTGATGTGTCTCTACGCGGGCGTGTCAGTATCGTTTGATACAAATGATTTTCGGGTCGAACCCTGACCCCGGGCACCTGTTCCGAATCTGAACCGGAATCGGTCTAGTCGTACTGCAAGTCACCTGTAATAAAACGGGTCAGGCGATGATATGAAGACTAGGGGTCCGGTCTTCGTTTGGGTTCTTGCAAGTGTTTGAAAGTGAAAGCAACCAATGGCACACAAAATCCTTTTATTATAAAATCGGCCGACGAGCCGAAAGCGACAACAGATAAACCTCAAAATGGAAATGAAAAGTACAAAAAGAAAACCGACAGGGCTCGTAGGACTGGCCTGTCTTGGACTTATAGCCGTAATCGGGTATAAGCACTGGAGGAAGGGGGCGGCTGCTTGCAAAGTCAGTTCAGGGGGTTCACCTTGGATTGCTGCTTACCCGAAAATACACAAGTCCCCTGGCGTGATCAGAGCGAGTCTCGGGACCGGCTGCTCGGGATTCTGTAAACACAGAACTGCGAGTCAGGGGCGGCCTCAACTTACTCTCCGGTGGCAGGATTCTGGTGTTAATCGGAGTAAAGAGGGGTCGAAGATGTCACTGCGACTGGAAGCAGTGAGAGAGGTCCTAGTTTATCCTTCTGTGTTAAAGGGGATAAAGGATCACGGATGATCAAAATAATATATAACCGGTTGCGGTTGGGTGGATTGTGTCCTCGAGTTCTTCGAAGTTTATGCCTTTTATAGCCGATCATTGACGGTTGCTCAACGTCCGACTCTTGCACGATCTTCATGATGGTTTGGTCTTCTTCAGTCTTCAGTTCCAAAACGATAACCGCTCGGCCACGATCTTCAACTGGTTTATCCTTAAACGACCGATGACACAATCTCCTGATGCTCGTGGTTTTGTCGTGACTCGACTTGTATTCATGGTTCTGTATTCATGCTGACGTGGCGTAACCAACTATGTGAGGTCTGCATGCTCTGATGTCGTGGCCTGAATATGTCACATAGGCGCCACGTGTCTTCTTCTTATTCGTCGGTCATACAGGGTGTAAACATTGCCCCCCTACTTACTTATTACGCCGTCATCGGCCGGTGTGATGAGTAAGTATTTTGGGTTTTTCAAAAACTATCCGTTGCTTGATGTGAGATGATTGCGCCACATCCCACGATTTTAATGACAAGACTTTTTTGGACTTCATCTTGCTTATAACTTACTGCAGCCGAAATTTTTCTTTACTTCTCTTTCTCGGCTATTTGTCTTTTCTTCTTCTTTGTCTTCAATGGCGGGCAATCTCATACGTTATACTTCTACAGTCGAAGTTTTTGATGGAGCGATCTCTGTAGGTCCTTTTCTTTCTGCCAGCAATGTTCCTTTGGAGGCCCCGACTGAGAAAATGAGGGGTCCTCTACTCTTCACTGATGAACGGAATCTCATTCTACCTTCTCGGAAGAATTTTCGAAGTTGGCCGACCGCCTATCCTGAATGGGTAAACTGGGTCAAACGCATGAAGGAGCGCTTTGCCGTTGTTTGGCGTAAGACTGGTATTTATGACATGATTAACTTTTCCTGTCATTGTATTCCTTTGAATCGTGACCTTCTCTGCGCCATGGGTTTATTCTGGAATGTTCGGAATAATACCTTCAATTTCCCTTGTGGGCCAATGACTCCTACTGTTATGGATGTCTGCTTTATTACTGGTTTCTTTGCAACCGGTCATGAGATTCGGGTCGGTATGACCAATCTTGAAGATTACCAGCATTTACCTCCGCTGGCTGTAGGTGACAAGGGAAAAGAGGTAGAAAAGAAAAGAAAGCAACCCCCAACGAAGAAGAAAAAAGCTTCTAAGAAGGCGGGATCCTTTCGGCAGAAAGGGATTGTTTTTTCAGAGAACGAACCCCCACCGTCAGAGAGCGAATCTCAACCGACCTTGATTCATACCTCTTATCGGTCCTATATCAAGGACTGCGCCCAATTTCGATCTCCAACTTATGAAGATGAAGTAGAACACTTCTACTTTCTCCTATATTTCTTCTGTAACTTCGTATTTTGTCCCAAGGCTCAAGCAGTTACCAAAGAATACTATTCATTGGTGAAGCTGATTCTGGGTGAGTATGAAGTTGCTCTTGCTCCTTATTTTTTGTCGGTTTTGTACCGTTCACTTCAGGAGTTTGTTCATGGCACCCTTCAAAATCCTGGGGGGCCATTGTGGTTTCTTCAATTTTGGGCTTACCACTACTTTCCATCTCAGTTTTATGCTCGGAGGCCGATTCCTTCTAATATGCCTTCTGAGTTTGGTGGCTATGCTTGTTTGGCCGCTACTCCTGTTGTTCTCTCTTTTCCTGATTGCTTCCGTTTCTTTTTGGGTCTTCGTCATTTCCCCACTCCTCCTTTTGAAGTCTCCGCAAATTCTCCCGGTTTCCTTTCAATGGTTGATGACATAACTGACGAGCAGCATCTTATCTGGGCCAATTTTCTGATGGCTCGAAATTTAAATTATGCTGTGAAGTCGATTAACAAGAAACCAGGGTTTGAGGTATACTTGCCAAATTGTGTCGGCCGGCAATTTCAATGTGAACAGAGGATCCCCTTATTTGATGTGGATGGTTTGTTCACTGTTAATGCCAACTCTGTTGATCGGCCGTCTGTCACTGTAGCCGAAGCTGCCCAAATGGAAGATGCTTATAGAGTTGCTGCCGTTGAATTTCAACTTCCCTTTCTTCCTCGTCATCACAAATGTCGTTGTGATTTCGAGGTTTGGTGGGATTCTCTGTGGACTTCAATCTGCCGTTATTCGGCCGATTATTACCTCGAAAGATTGGGTCTAATGGAATCTTTGGCCGTGTCGATCCATGAAGGTATCTTCTTATCTTCCTTGTTCTTGATCGACTTGATACTAATTCATCTACTCTTTCACTAGGTGAAGTACCGCCTCTAGCCTTGGAAGCTTATATTTCCCCTTCAAGGGAATTGGCCGAGGATGAGGCTTATATTTCCCCTACAAGGGAATTGGCCGAGGATGAGGCTTATATTTCCCCTACAAGGGAATTGGCCGAGGATGAGGCCTTATCGGTAGAATGCCCTGTCTCGATTGTTCCTTTTGAAGATCTTGAGGAAGATCCTGATGATGTCCCATTATGACGACGTTCTCGGAAGGTACTGAATCTTCATTGCTCATTCTTTTTTTTTTATTTTTCCTTCTGACATCTCCTTCTTCTAGGCTTCGAGTTCTTCGGGTCCCTCGGGTCCAACTGCTTTCTCTTCCAATGTCATGGAATCTTATTCGGATCCAGTTGTTGATCCCACGTCTGTTTTTGATCCGGTCAATTTCGTTGGTGCTGCCGAAACATTGGATTCTCCTGGTAGTGTCATTGCAGCAGCTCCTTTAACACTTCCTGAAGGTCAGGAGCATTTATCCATTCGAGAGGATTCTTTGGAAAGAAGTCCGTCTCCCGAATTACCTCCTGGATATGAGCAGAGTGCTGTCCCCCCGGTAGTTGAGATTGCAATGTCTATCACTTCCATTGGGCCTTCCGGCCCTTCCGTCTTGGCCGATATTCCTCCAGATTCTTCTGTTATAGCAGCGGAAGGTAATACTGATCGGCCGAAGCAAAAGCTTGTTGAATTGGGGAGTTCCAGTTCATCGCTTGTTCCTTCTCCTGCTGCGGGATTACTCCCTGATGATGGCCATGGCCGATTGGACACTATATTGAATGATGTCTGTTCCAATCTCTCATCGGATGGTTCATCTGAGCCCTCATCTCCAACGAGTATCCGATCGGAGATTATCCGCCTTCTTTCTCCAGTCATAGTTGGTATTTCCGAAGAGACTCTTACCCGTGTGATGGCGTTGGCTGCTCAGCTTCGGGATCTCTCTTCTGTATCTCCTGACATAAAATCGGTGTTCTCTCAACTTACTCTCCTTTACTCCTATAAAGTTGTTTTTGACCATCTTTCGGCCAAACTACACGAAATGAGTAATATGGCCGATTCTGTTGATGGCCGATATCAACTTTTGCAACAGTTGAGGAATGAGCGCGAGATTTGTCACCATCAGTATATTGAAACGGTCCACCGTATAAATATCATCGATGATGATATTTTGGCGGTCGACCGTCAGATTGCTGAGTTACAGTCTAAGAGATCTGATCTTGTAAATCAACGGGAGGAACTTCTTCGTACGAATAACACTGTTGATGATACCATGAAGGAGAAGACCCGTCAGTGTGTCGAGATCTCCCACGAGCTGAAATCGGAGATAGAGTTGGTTCGCGGTTCTTCTCTGCTTTGGTCCACTTTGGTTGAAGAAAAACGGTCTGCTCAAGAGTCTTTTGACCGTATTCATTTTGCAATTTTAAACACTCCTCTGTAATGCTTTTAATGAATTCAAATCCTTTTTTGAGATCCGTTTGCCAACTGTCTTAGCCGTCAGCATCGGCCTCCTTTTTGACAAAGTTTATCTTTTTAAATTGATTCGCCCGTATGATCTTTACTTTCATACGCTTTATTCGAGAAGATCTTCAACCGCCGTTTCGATTTCTTCGGGAAGGCAATCGTACCATCAACGCCCTTTTTCGGGAAGACCGCGGTCTTATCAAAAGTTTTTTCCCCGATAGTTTAATCATTACGAATCTTTTTCCATCAGCAGACGTTTTTCTGTAGTACGTCGTCTTCCTTCTTTCTGCAAGTTTTCCTTGTCTGGTTCTCCTCATCGATCATGGCGGACGAACATCCTAACGATTTGAATCTGTTTGGTGATGGCGAGGATGGACCTGTTCTCGGTCCATGCACCGATGAAGATACGGAAGAGGCTCCAAAGGTCCTGCACTCTTCTTACCACTTGATCGGCGCCTCTGATCCTGTGAGGTGGGGTAATCTGATTACTCTTCCTCGTTCCTGGCCTAAGTGTTCCCCTGAGTGGAACGAATAGGTTGAACGGTTATGGCCTTATCATATGGAGACCTGGTTAGGCTTGGGTTGGCGGAGATAATCTTCTATTCCACCTTCTATATTCCCTTCAACCCTATTTTACTTGGGGTGGCCTCGTTTTTCTGGTGTCGGGGTTCCAATACCTTCTCTTTCTGTCATGGTCCCATGACTCCCACACTCTTAGACGTTTGCTGTATCACTGGCCTTTCCGTTCTCGGGGAAGAGATAGATTCCAGTTTATCTCTTTTCCTGTCTTCTGTTTTCAGCACTGTTCATGCTTCTTCTGCTTTTGGCACATTCGTTCGTGCTGAGCGAGTTTCAAATACTGATAGTCCTCCCTCCTTTCAAGAACATTGTTCTTTCTTGTTGTTTCTCCTTTGCCATTTTTTCTGTTGTGGCCCATCTGCTCAGATGGTAAAGGAGTTTGCCGGCATTGCGGTAGCCCTTGCCCATGGTCGCCGTCTGGCTTTAGCCCCTTTCTTTCTCAGCCAGGTCTATCGTGGTTTGTATAGTCTGTCCTCCGGCCGATTAGGGGTTGCCAGTGGCCCTCTTTGGTTCTTACAATTCTGGTTTTACGAATACTTCCCCGGCTTTTTCTGTGCAGCCGTAGATAACCCTTTCCCTGATTATTACTATGCCGGCCGTCGCTGGCTTACCGCGACACCTATGCAATTGTCTTTTAGGGCTGTTCTTGATTTCTTCCTGGTGGGTATACAAGAAAATGATCCTCCTTTATTTCATCGCTTTTCCTTAGAACAATTTCATGGGTCTCCTCTTTATGCCGCCATCAATTCTTCTCCAGAGGCTCGCCGACGTGCTACGGCTAGTTTTCTTATTGCCCGGGAGCTTCCTTTTGGCTTGCATAACCGAGATGCTCCTGCTACTTCCAGAAGAGAAGGAGTAGAAATATATCTGCCGCATTTCGTCAGTCGGCAGCTTGGTTATGGCCAAAGCATTCCTCTTGTGGTGTTTCCATCTACCAATGGTGGCTCTCGGTCAGTCTTGAGCCCTAGTTATCTGTCATTAGCAACCAAGGTTTTATGATTCGGTGCCGGTGGGCGTGCCGCCCATCGGCCAAAACGAAATTTCGGCAGCACGCCGCCGGCGTGCCGCCGAAACGATGGAAAATTAAAAAGGAAAAAATCGGGTTTTTTTTCGTGCCGGTGGAAATTTCGTTGGCACGCCGGTCCGTGCCGGTCCGATTCGTGTATAAAAACTGATTTTTTTTTCTGTTTCGTCCGTGCCGGTCCGTGCCGCTCGGCACGCCGCTCCGTGCCGTCGAAATTTCGGTGAGTTGCTACCGATGCACCCAAAACGATTTTCCCCCGGCGAAACGCATCGCCGGGGGTCCCTGTACCGAAATTTCGGCGGCACGCCGCGGCGTGCCGTCGAAATTGTAAACCTTGTTAGCAACTAGCCGGTTTCGCGATCTTTCTGATCGTTTCCGCAACTATCCTCCTCCCCGGGAATCTTCAGCCGAACCTTCCTTTCGTAGATGGTGGGTTCGGCTTTAATCTGACTTTGTCCGGCTCGATGCAGAGTCATATACTGCGCTTTTACGACCGAATGCGGCCGATATAGCGAGTATAGGCAAACTCCGTGGGTATTATAAGGCCCGTTACCCAGGTAACTTTCTTTTATGTTCTTATAAATTGATTCTCTTTATTCGGTCGCGTCTGACTTTCTTTTTCTCTATTAGATGATCATTGATCGTCCAACGTGAAGGGTAAGAAAAAGAAAGCTGAGACGTCGGTCACCTTCAGCTGGAGGCGACCTTCCAAGGCTTCTGCCAGTCGGAGCAACCCTTCCTCCAAACAGCCGCCACTAAAAAAACGGAAGGTTGGTGAGGTATCGGATGGTCGTGCTTACGTCACCCGTTCCAGCTTGCGATTTCGAGTTCAGCGTCCGGGTGAGCATATCGTTTTGGATGACGATCCTTCGGACGAGGAAGAAGATATTGATTTATCTCGTCCTCAGCATGGGCCTCCCGCTCATTCTGGAAGCAGTGGTAGATCATCTCCCATGCCGACTCCTCCCCGTGCATTTCATTATGTTAGTCCCTCATCTCGTCTTCCAACGAATTCTGTTTCTTCCATGGCCGACCCATCGCCTAGCGCGCGTAGGCAGATTCCTAACTTTCCTTCGTCGACCTGAAGATCTATCTGATGATGAGCTGTCTGCGCTCCGATTGCTAATATGTCGTGCCACAGTAACTAATCCTCATGGGGATCCTACGACTGAAAGTCGGCTAATGTCCATGCTCGGGTTCTACAGCGCCGTACCGCGACTCCGAGAAGCTATGGATTATCTTCGTTCTATCCATATCAGATGTTCCGACTTTCGCCAAGAAATCCGTGAGGTGTTCGGTTACCATCGTCAGCTGGAAGCTTTGCGGCGGACTCTCGGTGTCAACCTTTTCAATCAGGTTTCTGTCGCTGATAGTCCATCGGCCGCAAATTTGACCGAATTATCTCGACTCCAATTTGAGGAGCAATGTCTTAAAGAATCTATCAAGGCTCAGTGGATGCTGGTCGAGTCAAGCCGTCATCGCTTGGAGGAGCATATGCAAGATGAAAGAGAAATGGAGGTACGCCGGGCCGATATGCAATTCTTGTTGGAGCGGGCAAAGTATGATCATGCCCGATTTAAAACTTGGTTTTGAGGGGTAAGATCTTTTTAAACAATTATACCGTTTGTTCGGTATTCATTTTTTTTTATGATAATGCCATATGGTTGGCATTTTAAACTTCATTCAGCCGATTTCTCGGCTTTTTATTTAAACGGTAGTTTTTTGCATGTTTTTGGATGCGTAACATACTCGTTTTATTTCATATCAACTGCTCGTTATAGAAAGACTAAACCTTGAAATAAGAACAAACAAAATTTATATATTTCAACATTGATCTTTCATACAATCAAAGCCGAGCTCTCCGGCTCTTTCACATAACTAAGGCCAGATGTTTTCGGCCGGGGCCTGATAATACAGCCGGGACCGGTATGTCCCTGAAATTACTCCGCACACCAATCATGGATGGCGTGAGCGAGGGCTAATTTAATCAAAGGGACAAAAGGAAAGAGGGGGGGAATGGCGACTACTCGGACCGGCGAAAATGTTGGTCGGAGGAGAGAACTCTTGTCTCTGCACAGAACCCGGTGGTCGAAGACCAGCCGTGATGGGGTCAGCGAGAATGGAGCCGCCTTTTCCAATCCCGCCCATTCCTATGAAGTAATCGGCTTTGTTGATTTCTTCTTCTTCGATCATTTCCTTAGTCTGTAGTCGGCTATTGATCGCTCGCCATTCCTTTTCCTTCATACCGCTCTGCTTCCATTCCTTAAAAGAATGGCGAACCTCACCCTTAGTATTTATAGACCGAACGTTCAGAAGAAGATCAATGGATTTGAGAAGATCTCGAGGAGATCTTTTATTTTGGTCTAATCCATATCGTGCACTATTGGCGTTTCGATTTGACAATGCCATTTATTTGGCATTGCAGGTACCGAGCAGTAGATATTTATTTTATTCCTGATTTTCCTCAAGTTGGTTATCAATTTCGCGGCTTTCCCATAGAGTGGGAAAATACCGTTTCAAAAACTGGCCGTTGATAATCTTCTTTTCTTGGCCATCTAATGACTCTATATGATATGCCCCCCCGGGCAATACTTTGCTGATTTGCAGTGGTCCTTCCCATGTAGGTGACCACTTTCCGTATAATGAGTCTTTCTTCCCTATTGGTAGAAGTGTTTTCCACACTAGGTCTCCTTGGGCAAATGACTTATGCTTTACTCGGCGGTTATACGATCTCGCAATCGTTTGTTTAAGCACCTTTTGTCGGTCTAGGGCTAGCCTCCTCATCTCTCCCAAGTCTTCTAACTCGATTAACATTGCTTCTGTGTACTCCTTGGGAGTAAAATTATTTTGAATAGCCACCCTCAAAGATTTGACCGTGATTTCTACTGGAATAACTGCCTCATGACCGAAGGTTAAGGCAAAAGGGGTAGTTCCAATAGACGTCTTGTAAGACATTCGATATGCCCATAAAGCTTCAGATAGAAGTTTGTGCCAACTTCTTGGCTTATCTTCAATCATCTTCCTCAGAATATTTTTCAACACTTTGTTGGTGGCTTCCGCCTGCCCATTTGCTTGTGCATAATATGGTGTCGATTGGATCATTCTGATGCCATATGTTTTGGCAAATTCAACCATTTCTTGTCCCACAAAAACGGTGCCTGAATCGGTCGTGATGGTTTCTGGGATACCGTATCTGTGAATTATCTGATCCCTGATAAACTCAATCACATCCGATTGTTCCACCTTTTTCAAAGGTTTGGCTTCCACCCATTTGGTGAAGTAATCAGTAGCTACTATGATGAAATTATGTAGCCCAGTTGAAGGAGGATATACCTTTCCGATTAAATCCATTGCCCATCCTCTGAAGGGCCATGGCTTGACTATTGTCTGTAATTCAAATGCTGGTACCCTTTGAACGGGTCCATGTTTCTGACACTCTTGGCATCCTGTGGCGAATGTTTGGCAATCTTTCAATATTGAAGGCCAGTAATAACCATGCCGACGGAATAACCATCGCATCTTGATCCCAGCCTGGTGTGCGCCACAGACCCCTTCATGTACTTCGGCCATTACTAACATAGCCTTTGTATGGTTGACACATCTAAGTGGGATGTCGTCAATACTCTTTTTGTATAATTCACCCCCCAAAATGAAATAGTTGGCGGCTTTCCTTTTGGTTGATCTGCTAGTCTTCACAGTAGGATCTTTGAGATATCCCCAGATCTCACCTCTCCAATCCTGTCGTATTGTCTGATTACAACATGCCAGTGAATCTACCAAAAATGGTCTCTTCTCGGAATTTGGGAGAGATTGTACGGTCACTGTTCTGATTGAATCACGCAGCCTGAGTCCGGATGCTAACTGGGCCAATTCATTGGCTTGGTAATTATCCTTCCTCGGCCGATGTTCAAATTCGATTCTATTGAACTGTTGGGCCAAGAACCTTGCTCTTCGTAATAAGAGTACTAATGACTCGCTATTGCAGTTATATATGCCTTCCATCTGCTTCAAGACGAGTTGGGAATCCCCAACAATATTGACTGCTCGAGCACCCATTTCCCATAAAATTTCCAGCCCTATAATCGTGGCTTCAAATTCTGCCTGATTATTTGTAGACAGTTCTTCGAGCTGAAATGCATGTTCGTGTTTATCGCCAGTTGGTGATGTTATTACCACTCCAATCCCAGAAACGAACTCTGTCTTTGAACCATCAAATTCCAGTGTTCATGGTTGGAATTCGGCGTAGCAAAAACTGGCATGAAACACTGGGATATCAAGTTCTTTTCCTGTACACTGGATGGATGATCGGCCAAAAAATCGGCCAATGCTTGTCCCTTTACTGCTTTCTGTGGTACATATTTGAAGTCGAACTCCATCAGAGTCAGAGTCCATTTCCCGAGTCTACCACTCACCGTGGGTCGCGTGAGCATATATTTAACCACGTCAGTGGCTGCTATGACGAAAATTTCTCTGGCCGAAAGGAGATAATGTCGCAATTTGATAGCTGCATAGTAAAGCGTGAGACATAACTTCTCCAGATTAGTGTACCTTTCTTCCACCGGAGTGAGAAATCTGCTAAGATAATAAATGGCCTGCTCGAACCCTTGTTCATTTTCTTGGGCCAATAAGACTCCAATCGAATCATTTGCAGCCACTATGTAAAGCTTCAGAGGCCGTTCCTTTGAAGGTGGTACCAAAACCGGGGGCGTTGCCAAATATTGCTTGATGCTTTCGAACGCGGCTTGGTGCTCCTCATTCCAAATAAATTCCTCCGTATTTTTTATCTTTAGTAATGGAGATAGGACCCTGATCTTTCCGGCCAAGTTTGAAATGAATCTCCTTAAGAAATTCACTTGGCCGAGCAATCTTTGCAGCTGTTTCTTATTGGCTGGTGGCTTGGCCTCTATGACCGATTTTGCCTTATTTTTGTCAACCTCTATTCCTCTTTGGTGCACGAGAAAGCCTAGGAAATTTCCGGCCGACACTCCAAAGGCACATTTTAATGGGTTCATTTTCAAGCTGTACTTTCGAAGTCGCTCAAAAACCCGCTTTAAATGCTGTAAGTGGTCTTTCTCGGTCTGAGATTTTATCACCACATCATCAATATATACCTCGAGTATCTGACCGATCATATCATGGAAGATAAGATTCATTGCCCTCTGATAGGTCGCACCAGCATTTTTCAGCCCGAAGGGCATAACTACCCAACAATAAGTTCCTAACGCTCCAGGGCAACGAAATGCCGTTTTAGCTACATCATCTTCGGCAATAAAAATTTGATTGTAGCCGGAGTGGCCATCCATAAATGATAAATACTTATGCCGTGATGCATTATCCACTAAGAGATCAGCGATCGGCATTGGATATTCATCCTTGGGTGTTGCAGAATTAAGATTGCGGAAATCAATACATACCCTAATTTGACCATTCTTTTTGATTACCGGCACCACGTTAGAAAGCCAATCAGCATATCGTATTGGCCTAATGAACCCGGCTGATAAAAGCCGTTCTATTTCAACCTTTACTTTACATATCACGTCGTCACCCATCCTCCTTGAAGGCTGTCTGAATGGTCTGAATTCCGGCTTGATAGGGAGCCTGTGTTCTACCATTTTTCGATCCAACCCTGGCATCTCTTGGTAAGTCCAGGCAAAACAGTCCGAATAATCGGCCAATAGTTTTTCCATTTCTTGTCTGACCGATGGCGGTAACAACTTGCTTATGAAAACAGGCTTTCGTTCTGCTTCTGTTCCCAGGTTGATTTCTTCTAATGGATCCTGGGTGTCTACCTTCAGGTCCTCTAGCTTGGCTAGTGCTGCTTGCAGATCGGCGAGAGTAATCTCATCCCGATCTTGTATCCTTTCATCATCTTGTTCGTTGATGAATTCGGCTGAGTTCACCATTATCTCGCCGTTTTCCGACCATTCCTGATCCTGTTGCAATTTCCCTATTTTTTCTTCCTGTATGTAAGCCGTCATCTTTCTTAAAACGGCCTCTGCGACTTCTGATGGTTTAACCATCATTTGATAGTTCTTTGAGTTCGGCGACTGCTGCTACCTCTGTGAGCCAGTATTGCGCCGATTGTAGCATAGCCGAACTTGAAGCTATCGGCTGCCCATTCTTGTCATATCCATCAAATGAAATAGGTTTTACCCCTTCGTGATAAAGGGATGCATGTGCGGCATTGGAATCCACGGCAAATGGCCGCTTGTCGGCTTTCACTTCTTCGATCTTGCCATCTTTCCAAAACAGCAACGATTGGTGTAAAGAAGATGGTACACATCCATTCGAATGGATCCAATCTCTTCCCAGCAATGCGTTGTATCCGGCTGATGATTCAATCACGAAGAATGCCGTGAGAGATTGCCGTACCCCAACCGTTAGTTCGATTGGGAGGATTTCTCTAGTTCCTGTGATACCCCCTGCAAAGTTAGTAACAGTAATTTCGGAAGGAATTAAATCCGAATAAGTCTTTCCAAGCTTCTTCAATGTGGAGATTGGAATGAAATTTATTGCTGCCCCATTATCAATTAGAATTCTATTGATAGGGATCCCATTCATGTGCGCCTTTATAAATAAAGGCCTCAGATGTTGAGTCATGGCTAAAGATGGTTCAACAAAACATACCTCTCCAACCGGACCGATTTTATCATCATCGGCCGGTTTTTGGTCTTTTTCCTCTTCCTCGAGGTGTTCCGGATCGATCACATACAGAGCTATTGGGTCTTCCTCTTCATTGATCTCTTGTAACCGTGGCAATTCCTGGCTGGCCCCAAAAGTCATAGGTAAAGTGATGACCATGTGGCAGTCAAGTGGTATCGGGGGCATTCGGCAGAAACAAATTTCAGCTATCGACGCATCTGCACTCAAAGGAGGTTGACTCAGTGACTCACTAATCTCGTCTTTCGGAGTTTCGAGTGTCAATTCCTCCGTTATTTCTACCGTAGAAGGAGTTGAGATCCTGCTATATTCTGTTAACAATTGTTCCACTAACAATTGTTCTCCTTCTCCTCCGGCGAAATTGTCCGTCAATTCCTCGTCCGAAACCAGCCTTTCGGTCACTGCATTGGAATTGTGTTCGGGCGTAGTATCTGGAGCGATTGGTGAATCGGGCAGGCTCTTTTTGAGCCTTTGTGGTTTCGGAATGTGCCTTTTGGCAACAAACCTAGACGACCAATATGGCTCGGATGATCCAGTACTCTGTTCCTGGTATCGTCTCTTAGCTTGCTGTCGCTGCCAGCGTCGCTTCTGCGTTCTGGTCAGTTCTGTGATATTTGCCTGCGCATGGAAAGGAAATTTAGGATGAGTCAATCTTTTCCAGTGACCATCCTGAATAATAGGTGGTTTTACCATCCTGGGTTTGACTCTGTTTACCATCCTATATTGTTCGTGAGTCATATAGCCGCTGTCCCTAGCGGAGCTATAGGTGGCTGCCGTCCTTGTCGGCGAGCCTACTTGTCTTCCAGAAGTCAAGTATAATGGTCTCTTGCCTCCCTACGTGTGGCGGGCATCTTCATGCTTGATGGATTTCCCTTTATCCTGGGAATGCTGGTATTCTGTTATCACTTTCTGCATGCAGTTTTGAAAAAGAAGATCTGGTGATATTTCTATTTTCTGCGAAATCTTGCATGGCACATCCTTATTAGTGGAAGAATCCTCTGATGCAACCGTCTCCCGTCGCTTTCTGATTGCCAATTGATTGGAAGATAATTCAGAGGACGCCGAAACCAGTTTCTTTGTTGTTATCTCGTTAGGGTCTAGCTTTCTGCTTTCTTCCATTCTGGGCTCGCGCTTGGACTTATGCCACCATTCGCCCCATATCTCACCTCTTCTTTCTTGACGCCATGACCGTCCTTGTGTAGGTGGATACCTCCAACAGTTTCTCGGTCGTAAGTTCACCTAGTTTTGCTCTGGTTGCAATTTTTCCCCCATCTTTCTGACGAGGATCCATCCAGGTCGACCTTGACTGCTGGGGTGCGTTTTGGTAAACCAATGGTGACCATATTCGCTGACACCTCCTTAGGGAAAGGTTTTGTATCAAACTGCATCTTCCCTTTGTCCGTCTCTGCAAACTTTAGGAGTCCTTTACCAATATTCTCCTGTATCACATTACGAAGCACCGTACACTCATTAGTTTCGTGAGTTTTCACTCCGTGCCATTTACAAGATTTGCCCTTGGCCGCCATATTGGCCGGGATAAAAGGATGATCTTTAGTCAGTCTGAAAAATCCCTGCTTTAGAAGGTATTCAAATATTTCGGCCGTCTTATTTATGTCAAAGGAATAATTTCGGCTAAAAGTATTTGTTTCTTTTGCCGCTTCTGTATCCTTGGTTTTCCGGATAAGAATCGGGCAAGTGATTGCTTGTTTTCCAACGACTTCTACAACTCCGTATTCAAAGTTCGGGTCTCTGTAGTAAGACCCGTAAGACGAGACTTTCTTTTCGTTATCTTCCTGTAATAGCCATTCATATTTGGCTGCTCTGGCCGATAATTCAAATAAATCTTCGAACTGTTCACCTTCGAATTTCTTTCGAAGTTCAAAGTGTAGTCCGTTTAAGGCCAAATTTGCAAATTCCGATTCCGGTAAAAGAATTCGGCATTTATTTTTCATATATTTAAAGCGAGCGATATACTTATCGGCCGATTCCCCTGGTTGTTGCCTTAATCGAGCAAGATCAACCATGGTTACTTCGGGTTCCGTACGATAAAATTGGGAGTGGAATTTTTCTTCCATCATTGTCCAATTTGTAACGGAATTGGCCGGTAATGTAATATACCACGTAAAGGCCTGTCCGGTTAATGAATTTCCAAATAGTCTGAGTCTGAGGAAATCATTACCGGATGCCTCTCCACATTGTACCGTAAATCGGCCAATGTGTTCAATGGTAGACTGTTGACCTTCTCCTGAAAACAAAGTGAATTCGGGAATCTTGTATCCCCTAGGAAATTCAAATTGCTGGTCAATCCAGCCCGGGTAAGGTTTCCTATAAACTGGCCTAGTCATTCGTCGGTGATACTGATCTCCGATCATCTCTTGAATTACATTTTGGATGTAATTACGGTTTACGGCCATATTTCTTACCCCAATGTCGCCTCTATGGTTCTCATGTGCTTCCCTTTGTCCCATTGGACGCACCTCAATTGGAGGCACATTATGGGGAATTGGGATACCAGGTGGTATTTCTCCCCTTAAAGCAGCGGTGTTGGCCTGTTCATTTCGGCCACTTCCGCCTAAGTTCACGGGCGGTGGTTGCTCAGGGATATTAATCCTTTCATGAACATTCGAACCAGCGGCCGATGTTTCGGCTCGCTCAGCCATCATAGCCGGTCTTGCCATTGTAGAGAAACCTTCCTGTAAAACTGCTAGGATTCTACCATTATCAGAAGAAATTTAGTTAATACCCTGACCAAAGCCTGCCATTTGTTGGCTAAGACCTTGTATGGCCTGGATGAGTCGTTCATTAAGATCCGGCTGAGAACTCGAAGGTCCTTCTTCCGGGATTTCTGAACCATAAAGAGGATTTACCTGAGATTCGGCAGGTTCCTCTGGCGTTGCATTCTCAGCATGCCGAGTACTTCTTCTTGCTGCCATTAGTGCTCTTTCAAAGACTAATGGTCCCACCGGGCGTGCCAAAAAAGGATGTTGCTCCAAAAATGGGCCGGTGTGGACACGTGGCGAAAGTGGTGATGTGTCTCTACGCGGGCGTGCCAGTATCGTTTGATACAAATGATTTTCGGGTCGAACCCTGACCCCGGGCACCTGTTCCGAATCTGAACCGGAATCGGTCCAGTCGTACTGCAAGTCACCTGTAATAAAACGGGTCAGGCGATGATATGAAGACTAGGGGTCCGGTCTTCGTTTGGGTTCTTGCAAGTGTTTGAAAGTGAAAGCAACTAATGGCACACAAAATCCTTTTATTATAAAATCGGCCGACGAGCCGAAAGCGACAACAGATAAACCTCAAAATGGAAATGAAAAGTACAAAAAGAAAACCGACAGGGCTCGTAGGACCGGCATGTCCTGGACTTATAGCCGTAATCGGGTATAAGCACTGGAGGAAGGGGGCGGCTGCTTGCAAAGTCAGTTCAGGGGGTTCACCTTGGATTGCTGCTTACCCGAAAATACACAAGTCCCCTGGCGTGATCAGAGCGAGTCTCGGGACCGGCTGCTCGGGATTCTGTAAACACAGAACTGCGAGTCAGGGGCGGCCTCAACTTACTCTCCGGTGGCAGGATTCTGGTGTTAATCGGAGTAAAGAGGGGTCGAAGATGTCACTGCGACTGGAAGCAGTGAGAGAGGTCCTAGTTTATCCTTCTGTGTTAAAGGGGATAAAGGATCACGGATGATCAAAATAATATAATAACCGGCTGCGGTTGGGTGGATTGTGTCCTCGAGTTCTTCGAAGTTTATGCCTTTTATAGCCGATCATTGACGGTTGCTCAACGTCCGACTCTTGCACGATCTTCATGATGGTTTGGTCTTCTTCAGTCTTCAGTTCCAAAACGATAACCGCTCGACCACGATCTTCAACTAGTTTATCCTTAAACGACCGATGACACGATCTCCTGATGCTCATGGTTTTGTCGTGACTCGACTTGTATTCATGGTTCTGTATTCATGCTGACGTGGCGTAACCAACTATGTGAGGTCTGCATGCTCTGATGTCGTGGCCTGAATATGTCACATAGGCGCCACGTGTCTTCTTCTTATTCGTCGGTCATACAGGGTGTAAACAATATCACTTAAAGAATACTATATTTGTATGTACAAACCACCTTAACTTACTCTTTTAAAAAATTTTTACTTTAATTTATCTTAAATCAAAAGGTTAAATTACTTACTATCTAAGTCTTTGTTGTTAACTCAACCAATTTGTTTGTTACCTTGGATATAGAAAGGTACATGACATGTTTTTTATGTAACCAAAACCCTTTATTATTTAACCTTAACCAATTTGTCTACCGCCCTGTTATTGAGACCATCTCCTACCCTACCACCGGCTTTTGAGACTTGACGACATGCGTTCTTTTTTATTTAATCTATTAAATTTGTCAGCCGCGTATTTGAATATAGAAAGGCCCAGGACACGTATTTGAATTTGTAATCATTGGAATTATACAAAGATTTAAATATTAAACATTTATGATATTATTTTATTTTTATAAAAATAAAAATTACAAATATATTTATATAATAAACTAAGCGAGTTTTTAAACTAACTAGAAGATGTTTGGTGCGTAGAATCTGCTCTTTCTATTTTTTTTATATATAATTTTTCATTCATTACTTCCTCTTATGGTCAAAGGGCAGTCGCCTTATAAACTAACTAGTAGGATCTACGTGCAGTATTACACAAAGAGAGAGAATAATTTTATAACTGCCCATATTTTAAACAAATAGGCAGGGAGTTCTAACAAGTTTAACCTTATATTAATTGTGCCTTCATAACAAACTGGAACGGCTTTTTGGAAAACAGAAAAAACAGAATTATTGGCACGTTTCCCAAGGAGCATTCTCACATGTTTTATATATATATATAAAAGAGTATAGATATAGATATAAGGATCAATTTATTACTTTTTGAATTCTCCATCTCGAGTCAATGAATTTGTTAGCTGGCCTTCAATATACAAAAATAGATGGCACATGTTTGGCACATGGAATCCGGAGCCAACTTTATTAGTAACAAGTTTTTTTCTTCAAATAAAAAAAAAATTAATTTAGTATGTTCTTCATCCTCCGTCTCGAGTCAATGAATTTGTTAGCTGGCCTTCAATATACAAAAATAGATGGCACATGTTTGACACATGGAATCCGGAGCCAACCTAATTTTTTATTAGTAACAATTTTTTTCTTCAAATAAAAAAAAAATCAATTTATTACTTTCTTAATCCTCCGTCTCGAGTCAATGAACTTGTTAGCTGGCCTTCAATATACAAAAATAGATGGCACATGTTTGGTACATGGAATCCGGAGCCAACCTAATTTTTTATTTGCAACCATTTTTTGCCTTCAAATAAAAAAATCAATTTATAACTTTTTGAATTCCCTATCTCGAGTCAATGAATTTGTTACCTGGCCTTCAATATACAAAAATAGATTACACATGTTTGGAACATAGAATCTGCTCTTTCTATTTTTTCATCTATAATTTTTCATTCATTGCCTCCCCCATGGCCAAAGGACATTCGCCTGATAAACTAATATCAGGTTCAATTTCCACTAATGACCCAACCTAATTTAGGTTAGTGTAAAATGTGGAGCTGTAATTCTAACTTGGACCACTCAAAGCCCACTCAACCCAACCCAAGTAAGAGTCTGAAATAAGCATTGGATTTGGGTTTGGGTTTGGGCTAAGCTTCATTTTTAGTCCAAAGTTGAGTTTGGGTTGGATTAATCATACAAACCAAAAAACTCGAAGTTGAGTTAAGATATGCACACTCTCATACATATATTTAAGTGAGTATTTATTATGTATATATATTATTGTTTTCTTTTCTTTTACATTGTCTTTATGAATTTATTCTTAAATAATTAATTTTATACACACAAACAATATACGTTACAATAAATATAATATTTGGGTGCACATCCTAAGCAAAAAAGATTGTGCAACTACAAATATAACAAGCATGTTATTGGCTTATTATACTAAAAATAAATTTTTAAGAAATAACTAAATTCAAGAGACCAATTAAGAGTCATTTATATGTTAAAAGATGATTTCAATAAATGATATTCCAACATCTGCATTTACATAAAAAAAAACAATAACAAAAAAAAAAAGAAATATTCAAAAATTTACATTTTATTTTGAGCCAATTCGAACGCAGTCTAAATAATATCTGAGTTGTGTTTGGCTTTAATAAGTATAAGTTAGGGCAGGCCAATACGAGTTTGGACTAGTGAACCTTAGACTAGATTAAACCCGAACTCAACATAACCCAACCTGATCCACGCTACTTACAACTCTAGGTTTTGTGGCTACCATCACCAGACCCTCGTCATTTGCCGCCCATGTCAACTCCACCCCCTTCCTCAAGCTTTTATCACATACATTAATTTTTTTTAACTCAATATAGGAACTATTTATTAGAGGAAAAAACTGAAATCTTCAATAGCTTAAATTGAAATCTTCTCAAGGATCTGGAAGTGTTAGCAGCAGCACACTTTCCACTTACAAAGTACTAGTAGAGTGCACATGCAGAACTGCACGTAAGGGAGGGAATTTTGCCAGGTTTCAATTTAAAAGTAGAAGGTGTTTGTGGTGATTATATGTTGGGATTATTTTAATTAAGAAGGGTAATATTTGGAAAAAAAATAAAAGAGAAACGAGAATCTGGAGGAATATTCCTCCTTCCCTTTTATTAATAGTAATAAAATAGTATAGATATAGACATACCTAACCACCTTAACCTCTACACTTCCACGATCGGTACTTAAGTAAACGAGAACAGTGAAGGCAGCAGGAGAACAAGAAAATGTTGGATGGGGTCCAGGCCCATGATGGGGCCCACCCACCATCACGTGAGATTAAGAGAGATTCTATTCTCTCTTTTACGAGGGATCTAGGGCGGTTGCCAATTTGGAGTGTGAGACAAAACGGCAAGAAAAAAAAGAACAAAAAGGGACTAGAACGTGGCTTGGAGGAGAAGAAAAAAGTGGAGAAAAAGACGGAAAAATTAAAAACATAGATACCTTTTTTGGGGTTTTCTCTTGGGGTTGAAAGGGGTTGTTTTGCTTGATTCTTCTCGGTTTCTACCACCAAGGTTATTGATTTCTCCAACAGGATTGGAAGGGTGTAGTGGGGTGTTCGCGTTGTTGTAACTAGGGAGGTAACATTGTATTATCACTATTTTTGGTTGTACCTTAAGTTTTGGGCAAGAACATGAGAGATATATTTGTACTATTTCTTCTTTTGATATAGTGGAATATTTGCGAATTGCCCCGTGGTTTTCCCCTCTACATTGGAGGTTTCCCATGTAAATCATGGTGTGCCTCTTTATTGCTTTCTATGTGTTTGATTATCTGCATCTTATGATTGCTAATTGTTACTTTAGCATATTGGTTTGGGTTGTGCTTGCAATATCCTATTTGTGTTGTTGCCTTGACTCACAGACAACGAGGGGAAGATGTATTCTGCCTTTAGTCTATCCCCAACAGAAAATGCTTCAACCCTTGATCTCAAACAAGATAGAAACACAAGGAAATGAGCCATGTGATATATACCAGTTCAATTCTAGTATCTCATGATTTAAACCACAAAATTACTATAATTGGTATGTCAGGCGACAAATAAATCCGGATTTTAATTAAAAATTAAGATAATAAGTCCGAATGCACTCATATGAACACTACCAATTATTTGATATCAAGAAATAACACATGCTCATCAAATATATCAAAGTGCAATAAATCAAATGATGATAAAGCTGAAGACTTAACAAAATGTCTAGTGCGAAAACGCAATCTCAAAATGCAATATTTGAACAGAATACAGATAAATAAATGAGGTTGATAATAGCTATACCTCTAAATCTGGATCTATCCGATACCAACTGCAGACTCTGGAATTTTCACAGTCTATATAATAAATAGCTACATGAGATCGGAGATTCCAGTAAGTCGTCACATGATAAATTAAATACACATATGGATATATCTCAAATCAGAATACATCACAAATAATCAAGTGCAAGTGAGACAACCCCGTATCCCACTAAATAATATGAATTCACAACAAGGTTCAGAAGAATTACAATAGTAATCAATTGGAATATATAAATTCTAATTCATAACTTAGAACCCAACCAATCCGATTAAACTGATAACCATTCGTATCATATTATAAGGCTAACTAAAGTAATGTCCAACCGGAACTATAGCCATCAGCCAGGACTACAAATATGATAGTTAGGCTGCGATACACAGCCCCTGGATCATAAGATCACCACACACGCACAATTTTGAGTAAGTCCCCTTCTACCAGGAAATGTCAATCTTCACTCACACTGCCAGGAGGAATCACATATCTCGACTGGCTCATTACAAAACAAATAAAAATATGCCGAGAAGAATTCTCAACTCAACTAGCTTCGTTGCTACAATCAGTACAAATTCCTCTACTCTCGTACTGAAGAACCCTCACACACTCAAGTTTTAATTATCTCTTTAACATCCACGCAATAATTCCATATTTAAAACATAATAAGGATCTCATTGAGATCAAATAGTGAAATTCATTTTTCTACCTTATATACCGGTAAAGTGCTAACCCATATAGATAATCAAATTATCGCAGGGCATAAATACATTTAATTGGGGTATTAAATACACAAATCAAAACTATAAATCTCCAAGTGTGTGTTAACCTATTCCAATATGCATATTTGTCACAAAATAATAATATAATAATATTTATGCAATTTTAAACCATGCAAATGGAATTCACAATAAATATTTAATATCAAGGGAAAGTATCATTGTTTGAAATTTATTATACTCATATAATCGATAAAATCCAATTTATGAGGTTTTCAATATATTTTGGAATTATATTTAAACTAATTTTAAAAACCACTAGTAACCACTAAGCCATTTTCCCAAACAAATAGAAAGTCAACTCTAAATCCTTCTCTAAATTACTAAGCAATTTAAGCCACGTAAACCACCCATAATATATTTACAAGCCCTTTTTAAAGTCTTTTCTAACATGTGAACAAGTACTGTTTATTATGCATGCATAGGGACTTTGAATCATCATGCATGAGGACTCATGCTCATTAGGCAAAACATGTGTAATTTATGAGTTTAAAGTTTTAATTTGCCATTCCCAACACATCGCTTCATGGGCTTATATGTCAATGGAATGATATGGCATGAGCATCTTTACTCAAAGTAAAGTTCATTTTTTGTTACGATAAGCTATATCACATGCTTCAGTGTAAAAGACTGTAAAAGGTAGTCTAATACTAGACTTTTGTGAGCTGGTGTAAAAACAGTCTTAAATTAAATTTTGGTTTCACTATTCTAACTAAATTTACAATAGAAACCATTTTTATGTTGAAAAGCTCTCTACTTTCGGTGTTAAAGTTGATGATGTCAACAACTACTTTCTTAGTCAATATTGCGTCAAATCATCTCAAATTAGAAGCTAAAGATAACTCTCACCTTCAAGAATCTCATGGGACTAAAACATTAGCCTAACAATGCACAAATTAACAAGAAAATAAAGCCAAAGGTCATGAAACCAACTGTTTACAAAACTTAAAGCAGAAAAATCAAGTGCTTGTGTTACAATATATATTACATATTTGAATCATAATAATGCTCTTTACACCCTCCATAAACCAGTAAATAAGGAAAGGTCACGTGGCATCTACATCGCCTAATTCAACCAAATAGGCCGCATCAGCATCCACATGGGCCAAACACTTAGCCGAAGCCACGTAAGCACGTATGACAATCGTGCTCGTTTAAGGGATAATGTCACCGTCAACATAGGATCAACCGTCGAGAGCATATGAATGGGCAGCAATGAACGAGGAAATTATTGGCTCACGATCGTGGCAAACAGGTTATCTCACATGGCCAAAAGGAAACAGATAAATAACTTTCGAAACAAACATGAAGATCATGCAAAGACGAGATGTTGAGCAACCATTGGCGATTGGCTATAAAAGGCACAGTGACAAAGAACTCAAGGATGACCTCCACTCAACCGCAACCGGTTATTATAATTATAACCCGATCATCCGTGATCACTATTCAATCTTCTACACCCAAACTGTAATAAGAAAGGATAATTTAGGACTGCTCTCACTGCTTTCTGTCGCAGTGACACTTCAGGCTATTATTTACTCCTATTGAAGCAAAACCCTGCCACCGGCAAAGAGGTTGCGGCCGCCCTAACTCCTAGTTCTATAATCTAATTACGGCTACAGGTTTACGAGCAGCCAGTCCCAAAACCATCTTTAGTCAAACCAAGTGATTGCTGAAACATTGGCTAAATAGTACTCCTTGATTGAACCCCCACCCCCCCCCCCCCACCACTCCCCCACACACCCCCGCGGAATTGACTTCGTTAGCAGCTATCCCCTGCTTCTTTTCCTTACACTCCAATCACGGCTATAAGGTTAGGAGAGGCCAGTCCTACCGATCTAGTTGGTTTTCTTTTTGCTTTATTTACTTTTGAGTTACTTGAGGATTTGTTGTAATCAACGGTCGCATTTTAGGCGACTGATATCTAAATAAAGTACTTTTTATCGTATCGTCTACTGCTACTTTCAAACACAAATAAGAATCCAAACAAAGACCAAACCCCTTATCTTCATTCTATCGTCTAATCAGTTTTATTATAAGTGATGAAATACGGCTAAACCGATACCAGTTTTGATCCGGAACAGGTGCCCAAGGTCAGGATCCGACCCGAATCATTGTATCGAAAGATACTGGCACGCCCGCACAAAAACATATCATCTCCATAGCCACATGTCGAGCCCAAACCAATTTGAGACCAATAAATGCTTAAAGTGAAATTATATTGATGAGCTTACTGATTTCTGGGTGCAGATTACAAAACCTCAAAGCTTCAACCTCCTCTTTAACTAAGCAACTCACACAACACAGCTCTCAAGCACTCAAAACTCTTATGCAATATCAAATTAGCTCCCACGCTGCCATAGAAACTCTATTCCAAACCACCAAAAAACCTAATGGGAAAGAAAAACACGGAAGAGGAAACTAAGAGGCTGTTTGGTAACGTGTTCAGAAACCGTTTTTCGGTTTTTAAACACAGAAAACCAAAAACGTGTTTGGTTAAAAATAATTTCAAATCGTTTTTCTAAAAAACGGTTGAAAAATAATCGGGTTTTGAGAAACTGAAAATTTTCGTTTTTAAAAACGATGAACCGTTTTTGTTATTGAATGGCATTTTTGTAATAATGTTTTTTTCCTCTTCGATACAAAACCTCTCTCTCTTTTCTTCGCACAGACGACATAAGAACTCTTCGTTGAGCGCACTCTTCGATACAAAACCTCTCTCTCTTTTCTTCGCACAGACGACATAAGAACTCTTCGTTGAGCGCACAGACGGGGACGACATCGCCTTGGATATACCGTCCGGGGGGGGGGGGGCTTTTGGGGCAAACGCGCCCCTCCTTTTGGTTCGCTGATGAAGCACAGGGTTTTCTCGTTCCCTCACTACCAAGGAATTAAATCTCCATTCTTTAGAAGGAGAGGATTCTTTCCGCTGTCGGAATCGAGCGTAAGATTCTCCGCTGTCCGAGAACAAGAATTTGAGATCTGACATATCCACTCTGGAGATTTTCCCCGGTGGCCGCCTCCATGACCTCCTCCGATAACTCTCGGAAACTTCCACCTTCTCCAACCTTTCCAACGAACAAGAAGTTTCAATTTGAACAGGGGGAAAAAAACAGAAGGGAGGAAGAAAAACAGAGAAAGGAGGGATCTAAATTAACAACAGTAGTACCCCTATCGTCGTCGGAAGAGACGGCGAGCAACGTTACGCAATCTTCGGGACGAACGAGGTGAGTGAAGGCCCAGGACAATGCCGTCTTGGAGATGTGCTTCTCCGCTCTAACTGCGACAATTACCTTTCCCACTCCATTAATGGCCGTCTCATGCGGAAATTAATGAGGTTCTGGCAATGTAGTGGCCATTAAAGGAAGGCATTAAATGAAAAACTGACAGTAGGGAGACGACGAGAGAAAGAGAGCCGAGGGACGAGAGACGGGAGACTCGATAGAGCTCCCTTCAGACTTCTATATCGTAACTTATGGAGTTGGCTGGAACTCATAAATGCCAAACTGTAACAACTGCGTAAAAGACAAAGGCATGTGTTGGAACTGAAAGCCCTTGTATATATATCAGATATATAATAGGATAAGTTGGAGTTGGAGGAAACCATCCGTAAGGAATCTTGATTTAAAAAAAAACAATTTAATTCAATACCT
This sequence comes from Buxus sempervirens, assembly GCA_947561395.2. NCBI lineage: Eukaryota > Viridiplantae > Streptophyta > Magnoliopsida > Buxales > Buxaceae > Buxus > Buxus sempervirens. Next base: position 36,817,837 of record OX387187.1, on the reverse strand, counting down.
TATTGTTGCTTAGAATATAATTAGGAAAGAAGTTAATGGGATTTATCTTTTACAATTTAAGGTATGGAATTTTGATTTCTTTTTTTTTTTTCATGTCAAATTTGTTTTAGTTCAGTGGGTTGCAGGTTGTATAGCAATGCATATTTATTGATTTTGAAAATTTGAATCGTTTTTTTATCAATTGTTACCAAACGGGTTTCTTGTCTCCTGTTTTCAAAAACCCAAAAAATAGTAATTGTTACCAAACGGGATTCTTGTCACCTGTTTTCAAAAACCCAAAAACAATTGAAACTGTTTCTAGTTTTCAAACTGTTTTTAAAAGAAACGTTACCAAACGGCCTCTAAGAGAATAGGAATATTTAGGTTTCCGTCGACTGTTCCAGAAATAAAGAACTAAGTATGAAGCTAGACTTTACTACTTGATTAAAATGGTCTATCAACCATGTACTGCAACTTGTATCACCGTTGGTTTGCCCAATCACCTTTGCCATTTAGACTTAGGTGACTCTAAGGTACATGCACCAAACACAATTAAGCCATACTCAAATTCAAGTACCAGTAATTGCAGGACAAAAGGAGTAATAGAACCCAGAAAATGATTTAAGCTAGTTCAGCAGCGTGGACTAAATGATTCCATGCATTGTCCTTGTAGGAAAACCGATACGTAAGCAATAAGCAATAGAACATTACGAGAATGAAAGAAACAAAAAGCATACAACATGATAACTAATAAAAGTACATTAGGGTCCTACTCCCCAACACCCTTCACAAGTACTCCACCAATCCATAAGAAGACCCTTAAATTGCACATGCTTAATTATAAGACCAGTAATTGTAATTTTTATATCAATAATTAGCATATTAATAACACAAAATAATTAATACTTTTCATCCAATTAAATACCAAGTTAATCCCTAAATTAACAATCATACATATAATTGCATAAATTAAGAAAGAAAAACCTTAAGTTCAAATTAATCTCAATAAATCCTCAAATAAATACATGATAATTAATAGAAAATCACTATAAAAAAATATCAATAATCTTGCTTCCAAAACATGCGAGGTAAATTACAATAGGCCACTTAATCCAATTAACAGAAAATTCCAAAATAATTTCAAGTCATTTCAAACACTGCAAAACACAAGAATCTCAGAGAAACTGGGATATTACAAACCAACTGGGGATTCATGCCCATCACCTTGACACAGGCGCAACCTCTTGATGAAGTCCCGATTCATGCCACTAAAAAAAATCCCTAAGTGCACTGAGGTCTTGATAGACAAAGGGCCTCAACGTACGCCTGAGTGTTTTAGTCAGTGGTACAGGAGGTGTGGGAAAGATTACTCTTGTAAAGAGAGTTTACAATGACATCAACTGACAATTTGACTGTTATGCTTGGATTTTTGGGTGTCCCAAGTCTTCAAAATGGAGCAGAATTTAAAACTCATGCTGAAAGGATTCTATAAGAGTCGAATGCAGTCCGTTCCAGAGAGCATAGATACGATGAAGACTATGCTGGATTTAGTTGAACATCACAACGACTACTTGCAGAACAAAATGTATCTTCTTCTCCTTGACGATGTTTGGGATGCAGTCAAAGACGATGCCTTGCTTTGTGAAGGTAAGATTATCTTAACAACTCGGGTATTTAGATATTGTTTGTCCAACCAATGAGTCGAGCAGTTCATCATATGGCTCCATTGTCCCCAATTGGGCTTGGGAACTTTTTTTTTTGTAAAAATGCATTTTGGAATATAAAACATCAAGGGTATTTTTCATAGCACTTGACAGAAACAGGAAAAGCTTTGGTAAAAAAAATTAGGAGATTTGCCAAAGTGGGATGAAGCCTTATTTTGCCAAATTGGGATGAAGTCTTGAAGAATTTTGATAGCGAATAAAGTCAAAATCGAAAATTTGAAAAATTATACATGTTAAACCACCATTGCACTTAAAAACTTAAGCCAATTTGGTGATATTCTCAAGAGAGGTAACAATGTCTTCAATGGACAGCTTAATGTGGCAATGCAAGAGAACATAGATTACCAGAAAACTCGTTCCTTCCAAACATTATTAGAAATAAACCTACCATATGAGACTATGTTGCCTTTAATGTCTAATTTGAAATGATTAAGGGTGTTCGAACTATCTGGAATTATAATTCTTGAACACTTGCCTGATAAAATGGGTGACATGTTACACCTACGTCATTTGAGTATAAGGGGAACAAGAATATCTGAACTTCCTACTTCATTACAAAACTTATACTTCTTAAAGACATTGGATATTCGAGATAGACCATTTACAAGTTTTCCACAAGGAATGAAAGTTGAAAAGCTCTCAAAATCAAGGCACCTTTCTTCTAAATCATTTTACTAAAATTTGCCAAACCTTACTAGTGTTGTATTTTTTAATGGTTTTTAAGGGCTCAAAATTTCCTTTTGGTGTTTTGTCTTTTTGTGTTTGTCTCGTGGGAGGAATAGTCCCACATTGGAAGTTTATGAGAACTTCCAATGGTTTATATTGAATAGTGGGCACTAAAGGGATGCAACCCCTAAAGTGAGACACTGTTCCTTGTTGTCGGGGTTTCTTTGCATCATGCGCGCGCGCCGCCGCCGCCGGTCGGTCCTGTCGTATGATACTATCTTTTTATGCTGAATATTAATTGTTTTTAAAACGTTTTCTAATCGTTTGGGTTTTATAACCGTTAGATTAAATCCTTGTATGGTTAAAAAATACAACACTAGTAAGGTTTACACACTTGATGGAAATTTTATATGAAAGATTTAGGAACATGCTAGTAACGCTTAAATCCTTGTTTTAAACCATACTAGTGTTGTATTATTTTTATCTTCTAAATTTGATATGAAAGATTTAGGAGAAGCTGATGTAATTTTAGGCATTAAAATAACTAAGGAGTCGGGCAGTATTACATTATCCCAATCACATTATGTAGAAAATATCTTAAAGAAGTTTGGACACTTTGATTCTGATCCTTTGTCCTCACCTTATGATGCTAGCATACATTTAAAGAAACACACTGGAGAAAGTGTTTCACAAATTGAGTATGCTAGAGTGATTGGTTCCTTAATGTACTTAATGAACTGCACCAGACCTGATATTGCCTATGATGTAGGGAGACTGAGTAGATACACCCATTGTCCCAACTATGAGCACTGGAGTGCATTAGTTAGGGTGTTGAGGTACCTAAAGGGTACAATTCATTATGGGTTGTGTTATTCAGGGTATCCTACAGTGTTGGAGGGCTATTGTGATGCCAACTGGGTAACTGGGCATGATGAGTCTAACTCTACAAGTGGCTATGTTTTTACTTTAGGAGGTGGGGCTGTTTCATGGAAATCATGTAAACAGTCATGTAATGCGAAATCCACCATGGAATCTGAGTTTGTAGCTTTAGAGCTAGCTGGTGGAGAGGCAGAGTGGTTGAGAAACCTTCTGCATGATATCCCTTTATGGACGAAACCAGCACCTCCTATTACCATTTTATGTGATAGCCAGGCAGCAATAGCTAAAGCCCAGAATAAAATTTATAATGGTAAAAGGAGACATATCAGATTGAGGCATAATATAATTAGACAATTACTCAGTGATGGGGTAATTGCATTGACTTTTGTGAGGTCAGTTGGAAATCTGGCAGATCCACTGACAAAGCCTCTGAGCAAGAAGCTCGTTATTAGCACATCGAGGGGGATGGGTCTAAAGCCCATGGAAATAAACAACCTGTGATAGTAACCCAACCTACATGAATGGCGATCCCAAGAAGTAGGTTCAATGGGAAGAACAAGTCACTTGAGTTGTTTGTCAAGCACTACAATTTATTTATTTTGTGAGATATCTATCCCTATGATGTGTGTAGTACAAAACTGCAACGTATGTGAGGTTGAGTCATTGGATTCTTAATAGTTTCTATATTCTTTATAGATGGTGTGTTTTAGTTGCGGTTTACACACTTGATGGAAATTACCTATGTGAGTGTAGAGGTGGAGCCGCCTCTGTTGAGAATTAGGGCTAATTCTCTAGAGCTCTCACGAGACCAGCAGGCGCATGGCCGTATAGGCGCCAACCCGATTAGAACCTAAAAGCAGGTATTCTAGTGTGTGGACTACAGAGGTAGTTGTTTCACATTAAAGAGATCAGGTTTAAGAATTTATTCCACCGGATCTCTGTGAAGTCTATTCTGCAAGTTCTAAGTGTCGGTTCAAGTCTAAAAGACACCGGCATTAATGCACATTAGAATTTTGGTCACTCTGTCTATTCTTTTCAATTTTGGGCCCTGTGGGGGGAATTGTTGTATTTTTTAATGGTGTTTAAGGGCTCAAAATTTCCTTTTGGTGTTTTGTCTTTTTGTGTTTGTCTCTTGTGGGAGGAATAGTCCCACATTGGAAGTTTATGAAAACTTCCAATGGTTTATATTGAATAGTGGGAACTAAAGGGGTGCAACCCCTAAAGTGAGACACTGTTTCTTGTTGTCGGGGTTTCTTTGCATCACGCGCGCGCCGCCGCCGCCGTCCGTCCGTCGTGTCGTGGTGTGGTGTGTGTGATGCTATCTTTTTATGCTGAATATTAATCGTTTATTAAACGTTAATTAATCTTTAAATTAACGTTAATCGTGTGTGAACGTGTGCCTCTCAAGAGACACAAACGTTCATTTCCTCTTTCCTCTCTTATATAAGAAGAGAGAGATTAGGGTTTTTGGGACGGCCGAAAATCTGCTTCTTCTTCCTCCTCTCTTCCAAAAGTGAATCGAGTGACACTGCTATTAAGGTTCTGTTTCAGTCCAGTATTTTCTGTGCAGATTACTAGAGAGACGTTTTGTCGTTGAATGCTGGAAGTCATAGCGTCAAGCAACCCGTCGCACTGGAGATTCGTTCTACAGGGGGCGCTTAAGGCTTTAAGCACAGAGATTTCTGAATCTCGCCTCGACTGATAAGTTTATTCCAATCATCTCCATTCGTATCTGTTTACATCTGTTATTAGATTAGTGCCTGTTAATCATCTGTTATCTGCTACTGTTTTCATTCACTTCACATATCCGAATTTGGTTCCCTGATTTCCTGTTTGTTCAATCTGAGTTTCTGGTTTGAATTCTACTGCCTATTATTTTATTTTACAGAACAGTTATCATCACGATTTATTACAACAACTAGTATTCCCAATAAGCTAATCAACTTGTAGACATTATCTATGTGGAACATTTGTTAAGGAGGGTCTAATAAGATTACTGGAGTGTGCAACATGCTTAAGAAAACTGAATCATTAAGTTGTTGAAGGTCAACATTTGATGCAGCTACCTTCTCATATTATGAAGATGACAGAGGTTCGCATCTTGAAAATACAGTTCAGACTAGTAATGGAATCCTTGATTTTCAAACTGAGTTTAGGTATCATGAGAAATTGGTTTTGGATGGAACCATGAACAAGATGTCACACAAATGGATAGGCTCTCTCAAATGCCATCAATCAATTAATTTGGTTGGTAGCCAATTAGAAAAGGATCCAATGAGCACCTTTTCAAAATTCAGTTTGGAGGTGCATATTCTAAACAAGGCTTATCCTGGAAGAACGATAAGTTGGGTTGATGGCTGTGATGATGACCTATTTCCTAGTCTCAAAAAATTTCATATATCCAGTATGGTGGAATTGGAATAATTAAGTGAGATAAAAGAGTGAATGATGCAAAGGTTAATTAAATACTCTTTTCATTTTATAGTGCAGAGGGCTGAAAAAGCTTTCACAAGATGCGAAGTGAATATGGATGACAGAAAAAGGTGGGGAGGACTAGTTGATGACCCATAACATCCCTGTGTGATGATTAAAGAAAGAGAGATGGTTTCCACTTTATTCCCAAGATGCGAAGGTTTTACATCTTTTTAACACCAGAAGCTCCACACAATGTTGTACTTCCAAAACTTCAAGTTTCAGTTTTTTTCATGCTTATAAAGTAGTCCAGTTGTCTTAATAAACTCTCATCAATAATCGCTCCACATAATGTCTACAAGTTGATTAAGTTGTTGAGACCAACAATCAAGTTTTGCAAACTGAAGTAATTTATTATACCTCATTTCCGTGTAAAAGAATGTGCTTTAAATGCGGGAGCCTTCCAACTAGAAATTTCTCATGTGGAGAACTTCTAATTGGTGTATCCCAAACATCCAACGTATGTAAATAGTACAAGTTTTACAATGAAATACGAAATTCAAATATGCATGTCCCCCTTATACTCAAATAAAGTAAATGTACCATATCACTTACTTTATTAAGTAAGATCTCAAAGATTATAATTCCAAACAATTCTAACACCTTTAGTCATTTGAGATTCAAAAACAAAGGCCATTATTGTCTCACATGGTAGCTTTATCTATACAATAATCCACGTTTTGCTGAACACTTACCATATCCCTATGAATTGTCACGTGACGTTGTCCCTTGAAGAAATAAATTAATTAATTTTTTTCCAAATTCAAGAGACCAATTAAGAGGTCATTGTATGTTAATAGATAATTTCAATATGCTTGAACTCAAATGATAATTTTTAGGTTGAGTTTGACTTTAATGAGTATGAGTTAGGGTAGGCCAAAAGGAAGTTTGGGCTAGTGAATCTTCTACGATGAACCCAAACTTAACCCAACTAAAACCCTACTGCTCTAGGTTCTGTGGCTACCATCACCATACCCTCATCAACAGATATTAACCAAACCTATAGGGATGAAGAAGGTCCAAAACTTATGTACCCCATTTGTACCAAGTTGGTGTATTTTGAAGGCTTATTACAAAACTTGATTACGTCGGAATAATTTTTAAGTATCTTAGACACATGGTACCTACAAATTATTTTTAAGGGTACAAAGGGGGTACATAAGTTTTGGACCTTCTCCATCCCTGTAGGTTTGGTTAAAACAAGATAGAATATACTGGCAAAAAATAAAGTCAAAAAAATGACTAAACATGTCCGGGCGATTAGCCCAAAGATTAATCACGAGATCCACGATTAGAATTCTAAAAGACTAATTTTCTACGATTAGGACCCACAACTAATCACAAAGTTGAGATTAGGTCTCGCGATTAACTTTCCAGAGAACATGAAGTCTCTGTTTCATCAGGATTAGAACCCAGGATTAATCAGAGTTAGGTAATTCACTTCCCACACAACATGAAGTTTCTGTTTCATCAGGATTAGATCCCAGGATTAATCGAAACCACGCGATTCGGGATACCTACAAAATATTCTAGGGGTACCTATGGCTTATTTTGGGGATACCTAAGGATTAATTGGGGGTACCTAAAGCTTAATTGAGGGTTTTTTGGTGGGTACCTAAGGGTTGTCCTGGGATGTACTGAAGGTTTAATATGGGTGTACCTTAGGCTTAACGGGGGTGTACCTTAGGCTTATTTGGGGGTACCTACGGCTTAAGTAAACCCAACCTATGGCTTATTTGGGGATGTACCTATTATTTAATTGGTACTCTATATATTCGAATCGTATTTACAAATTTATTATCTCCCTTTACTTCTGAATTTTTTTTAAATACCTCAGGTGTATCATGGAAGTACTTAAGGTTTCATTTTGAGGATACCACATGGTACCCTATGGATGTGTGGTGGCGTACTAAAAAATATGCCCAACCATTATTTGTTTTATTTGTATTTATTTAAGATTCCACGAAGTTCGAGGGGGTTGACATTAATGAAAAAAACCAAAAATATGTTTATGTACCTGGTTTAGATTGGTTTTTGGAGTCTTAAATAGAAACGAATAGTTAAGTGAGTAGTGGTCCCTTCCTTAATACTTGGAAGTGGAAGTTGTCTTTCCTTTCTTCGAAGCGAGAGTAAAGAGAACACCTTTCCCGCCAATGTCTAAGTAAATACAGTAATGTCTGAGGAAACACAGAGAAAGTTCGGACGTCGAAGAGATTATAAGTTAAATAAAAGAAAATGTTTCGCGCATTTTCATCGAGACGATGAGAGAGCCTAGGAGAATTTTAATAGTTTTTTAAGGGTTGCAATCAAAATTACTATAATAGCCTTCACTTGTTTTGGTCCGTTGGATTGCACTACACAGAAGATGCGTTGCTTCACAGAGGATTCGCTTCACAGAGGATCTGCTTCCATTTATTAGCGCATACCTCATTTCCGTGTAAAAAGAATGTGCTTTAAATGCGGGAGCCTTCCAACTACAATTTCTCATGTGCAAAACTTCTAATTGGTGCATCCCAAACATCCAACGTATGTAAATAGTACAAGTTTTGCAATGAAATATGAAATTCAAATATGCATGACCCCCTTATACTCAAATAAAGTAAATGTACTATATCACCTACTTTATTAAGCAAGTTCTCAAAGATTATAATTCCAGAAAATTCTAATAACACCTTTGGTCATTTGAGATTCAAAAACAAAGGCCATTATTGTCTCACGTGGTAGCTTTATCGATACAGTAATCCACGTTTTGCTGAACACTTACCATATCCCTATGAATTGTTACGCAACGTTGTCCCTTGAAGACAAAGTTATTACTTTGGTTTTCAAGAATATCATAAACTCTTCTTCAATATGTGAATGGAAAAATCCCGAATGAGATCACCCATTTGATAATACTTTACCCCAATATCCATAAGACAGTCATCAATTGTCAAAAATACACTACTTAGTTTCTCAAGATGTGGATTGTGGTTCAAATCCCAATCTAGATTCTTCATGACCCCATCCCACTCTAATAAGCTTGAATTCTTCTTTGACATGAGGCCTCCAATGGCTACCCTTCACAATTTTTTACCTATGCTCCTCCAATCTCTCTCTCAAGTGCCATGAATAACATCCTTGAGGAATGCTATTCCTAAATTCTATTCTACAAAAAGGTTCCCAAACCGATTCTCAGGACAATGGCTTCATATGATAAACATAAGAGAATGTATCAAAGAAGCTAAAGCTAGCATGCAAGTTATGACGATAACCTTATCTCCACCTTCACCAGGATTGCTTCCCATACTGCAGAATCCTAAACATTTTCAAGTAATAGAAGATACCTTCTACGCTACAAGTAGTTGTGGATATAAATGACTCCGTAGTCATCGTGTATGCATGGACGAAACCTACTCTATTCTACTTATATAGAATTGTTGTAGCATGGTTCATACCTTTTGAAGTCTTAGGAGACAAATATCCAGCCATAAGATTCAAACAGTTTTTTGATGTCATGGTAAGCTTTCTAAACAAGAGCAACCTTTCTCAAACCTCCTTGTCATGTATTTGAGGATATCCTCATGTGCCTTGTAACTGGGTAGCTGTATAGTTCATCTCCATAATTATAAAAATTATCACTTACCTTTCAAACAAACAAAAAAAAGGAATTTAGGCCCTGAGTTGACTTCAGGTAAATAGCCAAGTTAATTCCGAGTTCAGGTATGACTGAGTTTACTAGAACTAATTTGAAGCGAGTTTTTGAGTTAGCTAGTGAGTCTTTAAACACTGTTTTCATGTATAATTAGCTTAGAAAACACTCTAAATACTAAAAGAACCTAAACCAAAACCAACTCAACCCAAATTATAATTTCGGTTCAGTTTAGGTTAGCTTTGGTCAATTTAACACGAATTAAATGCTAATTTGCATCATAATATCTGTCTGTCATTTAATATGCTATATAAAAATCGATTTGGTTCTATTTAATGTAAACTTCAATCTAAAATCAAATCGACCTAATTCAAGTTAGTGTTTTTCAAACCAAAACCAAACCAAATTTAATAAAACCTAACTCAAACCAGCCTAATTCAGTTTGGACTGATCCTCTTCCTTGTCCAACTCCATTTCAGCATCATATCAATAACAACTTGAAAGCAAAATCGGTGTCTAGGAACCTTTATGCTAACTAAAAATAAAATGCAAACTAGTTTTCACATAAATATGGGAATACAAAAGTATAAAACTATCAGAAATGATGCAAAGTCAGTCTAAATTTCCAACCAGGAAACCAGAATATGTGTAAGGGGAGCAGAAAGGGCAAAGTCTTTAACTCTTGTCTAAAGATATTAGCAGCAAAGTGTTTTTGGTTCAAATCTTGATTTGGATAACTACATATAGGAACATAGCCAGCTTGCCAAGAAGAATACTAGAATTTAAGACCAAGTTAAGTTAAAAATTAAATAATGGAAAGAAATATACAAAAAAGCAGGTGAAAAATAAAATCAAAGAACCAAATGGGTTCCTATCACCAGCATATATATAATTGAAAATGTAAAGAAAAGCAAAGATCCAATATATCCATAGAATCCATAGCCTCTTCAGATGATAATTGTTGAAAAACCAAAAGGGCAAAACAAGAAGAAGAAGAAGAAAACTCGTAGTGCAGAAAAGGTTTTCCTTGAAAAGGACAAAAGCCACCAATTTATTTGACAGAATATATCTGAAAATCGAGAACCAAATGCTGAAACTTTAGTGCAAAGGTCATGCAGTGATAGTAGTACGAGCATCTCATCTCAGTTGCTAGGCACCAAAATAATACAAGGCAGCACATAAATGTAAAACATATTTGATCTGGACCACACACAAGTCTAGAAAACAGAAAAGAAAATGCCAATATCACAATGTGTGTATAGGGTATCTCTATTGATGATATTATCCGGTCTTGGGCATCTCCAGGTGTATAGGGTATGGAAGGTAGAGCTGGGTATCGAATTGTATTGATGGGTGCTCCTATTTTTTTATGGGTTTTTCTTGGTGTGAATAGTTGAGCCTATGCAACATGTGTGGAACATCTTGTTCATGTGGGCATTCATTTCAGTCATCATTTTGGTTATTCTCTTTCAGATGATAGGTGTATAGTTGGAGACTTAGCTTTTTGATGGAGGGTATGTTGAGGCCTTGGGATTATGATTGAGCACCTTCCTATAGGGATGTTGTCTTGTAATATTCTTCTTTTCTCTTCTTTTTATATATAGTACTCATTACTGATCCCAAAAAAAATGCCAATATCACAAAGACAAATGGAAATCTAAATCATGTTTGCCAAAGAGGAAAGCAGTAATCGCTTGCTGCATTGTTTGGATCTAGTATCAACAAAAACCATCAACCAGGGTCCCCTCTACCTGAAATTAAACAGACATTTAATTAAAATCAAAACATCTCTGAAGTTTATATGATACCCAATGTTGCTTGATTCTTCAAAATAATAAATAGAAACCCCTCTACAGCTCTGAAGATGTAAGCCCCTGATTTCAAATGCATCAAAGAAGTTATCATGAATTATGGAACACCTATAAAATCCTTGACATCAAATCATTTGATTTTGATTTGATAAAAATGATTTTATATATCAATGAGAACAATTGAAGAGGCTTTCACATTTTCCAACCTTAAAAAAATGTCATTTTTAGTAGGTTTTTTTTTTCTTTGGTGGGGATGTTGAACCCATTGATCACTAGTCGAACTAACGTTATTGGTCATCTTTATGTACCATGTGCTTAGAGTGATAAGGTGATACTATGGATGAAGCTGATGCAATAATTAGAGAGCTTATAATATTTATCACAGCATGGCCATCGCATATGTAAAATTCCAATATAAAATATAAAATAACAAAAAATCATTGAAACTCTTCAACTCCATAAAGGTAATGAACAATGGAATTCAAAAATAGAATATCAAATTTGGTTTTTTTTTTTTAATAGAAGGAAAATGGAATGAGAATTAAAAACCTCTCTAAAACTCTGAAGATTGAATCCCTTGATTTACTCTCCAATATAAAAAGTTACAAAGGATAATTTCAATTCTATTACGAAAATAGACAATGAAAAAGAGAGCAGTTAAGCATTTATATATGACTAAAGACAATTGGCTCTCATATGAAAGGAGGGAGAGAGAGAGAGAAGAAATTAACTTACAAGTCAAATCCATCGATCCTATCTCAAGCATCAACCATAGGCCATTTTTAAGTGGAAACTGTCTCACTTTCTTTATTCATCACATAGAGAAGGTGATGGGTCATCCACTAGTCCTCCCCACCTTTTCTGTCATCCATATTCACTTCGCACAGGCGCAACCTACTGATGAAGTCCTGATTCATGTCAGCGAAGGAAAGGACTCTTAAGTTGTTGAAACCCTTGTGGGAGCTTTTTCAGCCCCCTGCACTCAAATTAGGCCTCATCTTTTAGGTGACCATGTTCTTGTCACGGAGAGGCTCCGGCCTTACCACCCACCTTGATCCTCTCCTGGAGGAACTTCTCCATTGATGCAATGTCCATGATCTTGTCCTCCACCGGTTTCCCACAGTCGATGGTGAAAGTGGATCCCTTCTTCCCCTTGGCAACCGCTGCGCTCCCTCGACTCATCTCGTCCTGTGCCCTCTGCAAAATTACCAAAAACAGCTAAAAATAACACAAGATAGAGCCTCTAACATATGCATACGAGAAAGAGCTATAGACAGAGAGATTGAGCGTTCTCTTACTTACAGCTACGGATCTTGGTTTCTGTTGGTTGCGGCGAGGAAGGGAGATAAAGCTCCACAGGAAAGGTTGCGAGACGTTGAAGAGTTAGGGTTTTATTTTGGAGCACATCAGCGATTATTCTTGATTATCTGGGTCTGTATACTAAAATCTCATTAAGAGCTGAGATTTTTTTTCTATTTGTTCTGTGAATGTGAATTCACTGAGTTGATTCACTCATTGTAGAGTGTAGACTAGTTTTCGATGTCCAATCTTCTAGTTTAATGGAAAAGAAATGTCTGTTTTCATATGTCCAAGCAAAGCTGATCAGAAACTTTTAGATCACATCTCAGCTGTATATGTTCCCTTTTTTATTCTCCTCGTGTTCCAATGAACATGTGGACTTAGAATTGCTCAAATTGGTACCAGAAGGAAGACGTATCCTGTGCAATAATTGTTCTTTTTATGAAGGGTTGCTTTGGCTGGTTTAATTTCTTAATCACTTTCAAGATTGAGTGTAAAGGCGAATTTTTGTTTTGGGTAGAGGCGAATTTTTGTGCACTTGACCAAATGCTCGTCTATTAACCATACTTGTTTCAAAACATCCAATAAGTTCCCAAAATGAACTCCAAACAATAATTAAGTTTCTTAATCAGTTTCAAGTTAAATAATCGAGAATCCTAATTTGAGAGGAATACAGAACCATATTATGGGTTTAACCTTAACAACTCATGTTTGTTTGTTGCATCGTGAATGTATATCTATACCAATATACAAACCGAAGTAAGAAAATTCAAGCCTAACATTTTCTATCCGAAATATCCCTTAATTTCCATTGAATATACAAACAAAGTTTATAACCACACGACACATTGGAGAAAGCATAATTCTATATATAATCGTACAATAGGTTGGATAGAGCATAATTCTATATATAATCGTTTGAATTTTATGATTTAAATAGGTGTAAATTTATAAATTATCTTTCTATATTCCATATAGAATATTTAAATTTCCATTCCATGTTTACAAAAAAAAAAGGAAATAAAATGGCGCTTATAGAATGCAAAATGGAGTCATTAGTGTTGGATGGAGGCCATATTAGTTGTAGCCCACATTGGAAGACGTGTTGGTCCAACAGTGAGTGGGGTGTAAACTTTAGCATGGGGCTCCGTATGATTGAAATTTCGCATTTTGCTGATATTTCGTTAGGAGAGTTCCAGGGAAATTTCGAGAAATATCACTGAAATTAGGGAATATTTTGCCACATTTCTCCAGTGAGGGGAAATGAAGAAATATGTGTTTTATTGTTTTTTTAACTTTTTATGTAAATTTTTTTTTGTTTAATACATTCATAATAAATGCATATATGGGGAAATCTAGGAAAATTTCGCTAGATTTCGCCAAAATTTGCTAAAATCAAATAAATTGCAGAAATATCGTTTTCCCCATACATTTCATGTTGTTGACCCTTTAAAAACGAAATTTTGCCGAAATATCGCGAAATGAAAAACGCTCCATGTTATTTCAAGCAGTTTGTTAGGAGATGGTATTACTACCATTTCATCTAGTACCACTCAAATGGACGGACGGATTCACATGGCAGGAAGGGGCCCACACGCCCCAACCCCATTCCGTATCATGATACCACCGAATTGAGATTGTAGGAGCAGAGGAAATGCATTCGTGTTACTTTGGAGAGTGTTTCATCTAGAGACATTTAGTGGTGTTAGTTAACGGTATTAGCGTGAAACATACGGATAAATGTCATTTTATGAGGTCCACACATTCAAATTCCATGCCATCCGGGAGTCGTTTTCCTCTACGAGGTTTTCCTCTTTGGATTCCTCTTGGGAAGCGCCTGCGGCGACACGCGTCCCACCTCCCTTTCTCCTCTTGATCAACGCTTTTAGCCGACTTGGGTTTTTTGAGCCGCGTTCATCGTTTGTAGCCGCGTAGCCGCGTTTGAAAAGTCGAGCTTCATTCGTAAATTTCATTTTCCCTCTTTCAGTCTCGCTGCAAAGAGGAGACTCTCCGATTTCATTTTCCCTCTCTCAGTCGAGCTTCACTTGAGTAATAAGCCTCTCCGGTTCTGCAAGTGCTTACGTGCTGTGGAGACGAAGATGTTCATCAAGCAGCTCCTTCGATCCAATCTTCGAACTCAGGTTTCAGTCTTCGATACCCGGAAATCTGTAAATTATGTAATTGTCTCCGTTTTACTGTCTGGAGTTTCTTCAGAAACTTTGTCGTTATTGTACCCTTTAGAGTTTGGTGTGATGTTTTGGTTATGAGTTCTGTTTTATAGCCAATATGAAGCAGAGATTTTAGTCGTTTTATCAAAGAATCAATACGGGTGGATTTGTTCTTCATTTTGTGGTATGAAGCTGCGACTTTAACTATCATTTGGATCCTTTTTAACTTTGTGAATTTGTTGATCCTGTCCTAGAAGCTTTTATTTCCTTATTTCGTAAGATTTTCCGTGAAATCTCTGCTCCTAACTTCGAGAAACTGATCGTCTGCAGCACCTCTTTCGAAGAATCTTTCGTTCTGGATTTTTTTTTTTTTTACAATCCTTTTGCCATTTAGTGCCATTACATGTAGTTACCAAAGCGAATCAGCGTAGAACCATTTGAATGGCTTTATAATGCAGGTCAAATAATGTTGAGAATAGGCACTAAATTTTTTGAAGCTATTGGGATTGCTGGCATGGATATGTTAGCAGTTCCAACCTAACATAGTGTTTTCAGAAATCACAACCTTCAATAAATGCAAAAGCATTTGAGTTGGCTAATTAAAAAGTAACTTTTTTTTTCTTTCATAATTTAATATGTATGAAGATGCCTTAGATAAAAAAGACTACTGGAATATTTCGGGAAAACAATTTATAGTTAATCATAAAGTTTTTAGCTGGGTCCATATTTTTATTTTTGATACCATAATTGTCAAATAAGATAAAGAGGAATGAAATATCTGTCTATTCTGCTTTAGATGGCATCAGTGGAAGGTAAGGACTCACCAGCTACTCTTTCATTAATGGAGCTTGCAATAGAGCAGGTAATGTATAAACCATTTGATGAACTGAGAAGTTAAATTATGAAGTTGAAGTTGAGAACTCCTGAAATTAATTTTGTCACTCTTGAACCTTGAATGTAATGTCATGAATGCCATTTACAATTAATCTCTACCACCTATTGGTTGCTTAATTTCTGCCACCTATTGGATGCTTATAAGGACTTGGATATTCAGTAATGATAATCTAGTCCAAATTGTCTACTGAGATACATTCCAGGTTGATTCTATGTCCTATAGAAGCAATGTAGTCTGCTGCTCCATTTGATTTCCTATGTTTATATGTAACTAATCAAGTCAAGGGAAATTATTTCCTAAACGGTGAAGGCCCAAAACCAAGAATAACATCACTGTTTGAAGCAGTGTTTATTGTTGGCAAGGAGTCATTTTCTGCTTCTAACTTACTTGACCCCTGACTGTGTTGCCCCTAGAAGATCCCTTTTAGTGGCAAAGCTCCAGTGAAGAGAATATCCAACACCCTTATTTTGGATGAAAAACAAGCTAGGGGTTGACAGTATTGTCTCATGAAATTCCACCAGAGTACCAGGCAATCAATGTTCAGTTGTACCTGGTTTATATTGGGTTGGAGTCATCTGATCTATCTGCTCCCCTTTGTTCCTCTGTGTTAACACCATTACTAGCGTTCTAGAAATCATGGAAGATAGACAAAGCACATTCAACAACCCTAAATTGGTTGCTGTTGTTCCATTTAGGAGGTCCGGGTTTCTTTCAATCCAAAGGCTCCAAAGAGCAAATCTTTTTTATTTTTGTAAATCCTTTTAGACACAATTTTCGATCTGGCCTAATGAAAAATGAAGGAAAAATATAAGCTAGCTTGGTTGGTGCTGTGACAACTGAAATGGACCATTTAAGACATGGATAGAAAGCTGCTTGTTTATTGTGTCAATTGACCTGTTTCATCTCTCATATTATTAACTTCAACTTATTATCCATGCCCTGCATCCTTGAAGGTAATTTTATCGTCTGACTATTCTTATGCTTGCTTCTATATCATTTACAGGCAAAGATGGCATTTGAAACCCTTGAAGTGCCTGTCGGGTATGCTTATTTTGCTCTTTATTCATTGGTTCTAGTCATAACTCTGTATTACTCTTTGAAGGCATTCAAATTAGGGGGAAAGAATAACTGAGTAATCTGCAAATAACACTAGTTTTTATTTAGTAGGTAGCTCGTTGTAATCTCATGTGCAGTTATTCAATTTTTTTCAGGCAACTAGAACTGATTTTTCTCTTAATGATTCAAATGAGCAGACTTACTCTTTCACAGCTTTTTTTAGATTATCTTGTTTTCCGGAAAACTAAAGCCTATAAAATAGCCTATTTAATTTATGCGTATAGTATCAATGATATTGACTCCCATTTCAGAGGCACAAAGTGGATCGCAGTAACAATTCTGGAGATTTTATGTTTCTATCTTCCTAGATTGGATCCTATTATAATTTTATTCTTATCATACATAAATAGAAGTGCTTCCCCAGTGAGCATGGGTAGATTTTTTCTTTCAAAAATAATTCATGCTGGAATTACTTCCCTTTTTTCGAAAGTGTTCTTAAAAGACAATTGCAACAAAAGATAGAAGTAATTGATCTTGAAAGACAAAATTTTAAAAATCAGGAATCTTTGAACTCATGAATCTCTGTGAGACAAGAATTGGATTCATTGGAAAGGCAATTATATATCTATATATTGTAATAATTTTCTTAATGTTACAATAATATATTGTTTTTTCCAATACACATATTCTATTTTTGACGTGAATGTGCATGGCATATTCCCATTACTAGTAATTGATTTAATTAATGCCTTAATTCCATGCCTTTGAGAATTCATTGGAGGCATCCTTTTGCTTGTCCTTGTTAATAACCATGCTGTCCCACTTGAAGATCTTCTCAAATTTCGTGGTGAATTAATTTGTGATGGTCATCTTGAGCTCATTATCTCCAAACAAATAACCACATCTTTTAGCATCTGCACCTGTGTCCTTTAAATTCTAAGTAGCTTTGTGGGTTTGTTCTCATCTGTATGCATATCTTTTACACACCAAAAAAAAAAAAAACGTATAAGCTAAAATGAAGAAAATGATTCTTGTGAAAAGGTTCTTCAACTTCTTTGTTTGTGGGCTTATCGATGAAGATGAGTCGCATAGAATGAAGATTCTGGCTACTTTGTCGAGAGCTAAGAAAAAATTTCTTGATATTGATATGTAATTGGAGTGTTGGAATTTTCTCAAAAATGTTAATAAATGATAAAGGAATAAAGGAAATACTTAAAAAACCAATCAAATAGTTGAATGACATTAAAGCAAAAACTTGTTTCTTTACAATGTGTCAATTGGAAAAACAGATTCAAATGAAAAACCAGGAAAGACAAGGTCAGGAATGAACATGACAGTGTGTTCAGGTAGCCCAAATAAGAGATAAGATAAAGGTAGTAGGTTAAGATGGTATGAAAAGGAAAAAGGCAGTATATTAGTGAGGAGAAACTCAAATCAACAAGAAAATTATGAATGGGTTCAAGAAGATGCACAAATCATGACATTGTTGTAGAATGGCATGGATCTCATGACTAGTGTCTCATTCATGTTATGTGATATCTCATTTCATGAGGTATGCAGCTGTATTATTTCATGGTTTTGCCTTTACAAAACTAGACATGAATTTATTACTGAATGTTCCATTTTAATAATTGGTGGTCCAATTGCTAGGTACCTACAGCAACAAGGTTCTCTAACAGAAGGGGAAAGAGGAAGTTATCATTTTTTCAACACAAATTTCTACCAGACTGAGTGAGCCATTTTAGGTTTAACAGCGTCTGATTTGAGAAATTAGTTTGTACCCACCATCTGCATTGCTTTGTAAGGATGCTTCCTTGATTTTTTTCCTTCATGCAGTCTTATCTTGTGTGCCCTAAACGGTTAATTTCTGATTGAAGAAGAGTTGGGTGACAGATATGGTGAGTATATTTGGATTTTTTTTTTTTTTTGCTAATTAAAATTGGAAATTGTTTAAAAGATCAAGATGTTAAATCTGTCATTATTTGGTTTTTTAAATTTGCATCTTTATGGTTTGTATTTGAATCTTGTATAGGATGGGAATACTGATAGTGAGTGGAGTGATGAATTTGACCTGGACTTTGGAGATGAAATCAATTCAAAGAATCCAGAATCCTCCTCATTTTCCTGTGTGGAAGTTCCTCTTCAAGATTCTCCTGCTTGCATTGAGAAGGTGAATCTCATTTTCTCTAACAAGTTTTGCTTAATTGAATGAACTTGAAACCAGTATTTTCTGTATAAGAAAATTGCTCATTAGTGAAGATTCTACTTATGAAAGATCTAGATACTTTAAGATTGTTTTGGTGGAGTAGAGTGCAGGAATAGGATTCATATTTGGGGAGTCGATATTTGTTTCATCTGTTTATGTATTTCACTCTTTGAGCGTAGAAGTGTGCACGGATTTGAAATTTAGATATTTTCAAAAATCATAAAGCAAAGGCTAACTTTTTCCTGTGTGGAAATGCTATTAGAGTTTAGCCGAGATTCAAGCAGAGGGGTCATATGATTGCCCTTTTTTGTTGTTTTTGATATGCGTTAGATTCTGTGTCATTAGCTTACTCTTATGTTTTTCAAGGCAAAGAATTGGTAATCTTGAAGCATTATACAGGAAAAGAGAGAGACTCTATGTTGTGGAAGTTATGGATACTAGAAAATTCCAAATAATAGCAAGTGCTTCTAGGTTGAAAAGAGTGTGACATTGGCAGCAGGAACCAATTTCATGTTTGTCCGGGAAAATATCTATTTCATGATAAGTCAATAACAAAAATATACATGCTAGTATTTCGGTGATGCAATGGAATGTGTAATGTTGTATCCGTGTAATTTTAAGGGCAGAAGCATTGGATCACTAAGCCTTTGTTTTCTGTGACATTTCATGGCTAAGGTCATGAAGACAGGGCGGTATGGTTTAGACCATAACAGATATTTTATTGACTAGAAATTAAACACATGTACGGAAGTATATAAAACATGGATTTTATGGCTCTTCTCATTTTATGATTTCTATTTATACAGTTCCATGACAAATAAAAAGAGTCATTCTAAGTGACTTTCTGTTCTCTATAAATATTTTGTTCTCTTTCAGTTATATCTTAGTAGTATGTTTGATTTTTGTGAATTTCCAATTTCCTTATCTTCTCCACAAACTAAATAATTAAATATAAATAAGAATTGCCGAAATAAACGGCATGTGAAGCATGTTTATTATACAGACAGAAGGAAAGAAGGGATGTGCTGAAAAATATTGGCCCGTGGAGCAAGTGTATAAGCAAAAAGGTTAAGTGGAACTGTCAGTGCACAACAAATTTTTACACTTCTAAACTGTATAAGCATTAATTAGTTGACAAGCTCTTGAAGCTTTAGTTTCAATATGAAAAAACAAAACGTATTGTTTATTTTCATATGAGAAATAAATATATGAAAGTAGAAATTTGTGAGATTCTGTTTTTCTAACCATTTTTAGTTGCATTCTTTCTAACTCTCTCTCTACCTCCCTCCCTCCCTCCCTTCCTCCCCCCGTCTTCATTTAAAAGTAAATAAATTCAAGCACATCATGTATACATATCTATACACACAATCACGTATCTATATATATATATATATATATATAATTATAGGTTGATATATAGTGATTGGTCAGAGAATAAGAAATGGTTGATACTTTGTATTATGCCGGGATAACATGCTTCTAATTGCACCTGGAAGTAACTCCTGGTTCTATTCTATCTCAGGCGAGCACATCTGCATTCCCTCCTCGCCTTAAGTTGATTCACTGTTTTGTTGAAATGGGTTTCTCTGAAAGCATGGTGGCCAAAGCAATTGCAGAAAATGGTACGATAATCTTTACTTTCCCTACCAAAAAGGAAAATATCCTACTACTTTTGGTTAACTGGAATATTTCTTTTCAAAAGTTGTTTACGTCTCCACTTCATTACATGTAGGTGAAGACAACACAGAAGCAATACTGGAAACTCTTTTCACATACTCAGTGAGTTGATATGCTTCCAGCTTTGTTGTTATTTAGCCCTGGATATTTGGACTTGTTATTCAGGCAGAGTTGCTTTCTTTATGCAATCCAATGAAATTTTTTGTTTCTAAGTAATACGAAAAGGTTTTTATGTTCTGACTTCGTTTGATCTCTACATGGACGATAGACCAGACACCAAAGTAGTAAGATCCATTTTTTCCTGCAAACATCTTATCTTTCTAGTGGCCTTCCATCTGATCCAAAAGATTAAAAAATGTTACACCCATTGTCTGATTTCCATTTTTGTTATTCTGTTGTTTCCAACTTTCCTGTCTTAGTTTGGCCTTTCATTACAAATTCTTTCTCAAAATTACTGCTTATGCATATCTAGTCCATGAATACTGCTTGACAACTGTATAGTAATTCTATTGTCAATCATTTGGATCCGTATTATCACTTTTATGTACTTTACTCATGAAATATCCACAAGGTGCATTCACATACGACCTGTCTCTTATCATTTCTGATGAGGAAATGCCACAGAAAATTCAGTTCTAAATTCATAAAGTCTCATCTTAATAAAAGTTTGAGCTTTTGACCACTTTTTCTTGGCAGAACCACAGAATCCATTTTCGTTGTATTGTGCATAAATTAAGTATTGCAGTCTCTTGAGAATTCTCTTCCAGAGAGCAAAGTTGTTCATCTAGATCTATCTTCTTCAGAGAGTGAAAAGGACATTATTGATGAGCTCTCTGATGTGGAGAGTTGCCCTGGAAACCAGGTAATTCATCTTTTTGACTATTGCTGGAATTTGTGGAATCTAGAAACTTGAATAGCAATAATTTATGTCCATCCTCCAGCTAGCTTATTTATTTCTGAAAGAATAGAAACACTTTGAAATATGTATAATTACAACCATTTATGTGCACTAACGTGTGCCAAGGCTCTTGTAATGCTTTGAACATTATTGCCTGTTGTGCAATGAGAATTGCATTTGCTGATATCAAATATTGTA
This sequence comes from Buxus sempervirens, assembly GCA_947561395.2. NCBI lineage: Eukaryota > Viridiplantae > Streptophyta > Magnoliopsida > Buxales > Buxaceae > Buxus > Buxus sempervirens. The sequence goes on along the minus strand of OX387187.1, from coordinate 36,796,278 downwards.
ATTTCTTATAAGATAGGTATATTTGCATTCTACTTACACTTTTTAACACTACAAATGTTGTGCTAATGGCATGCTTTGACTTTTGACAAGATTTCACCAAATTGTTTGTGTATAATTTTCTGGTGAGGTTTCTTCCCGATTTTACACTTCATTAGGAAAATTGCACCAATTTGTTTCTGTAGTTTTTTATTTATCAGAAATTTGCAAAAATTTTGAAATTTCCAGTATAAAACTTAATGAGTGTCCACAAGCATTAGTCATTCTGGAAAAATTTTCTGATGAAATCCACTTTTCACTATATTTGTAACTTGTATCAACTTGAGAGATTTCAACTTATATCATGTTGAGTTTACAAGACTTTAATGATTTAACCTAAGGTTGGTTTTCCAAGTTTAGCTTTCGGTTTACTTCCTTTAAGTTTATTTTGATTTTTTATTCAATCATGAAACCCTAGAAATGGTGTATTCATATAGAGGGTCCAGAATTAATTGGGCCATTCATATGAAAAAACCATACACCCATTTTTCTAAGGTGGTTTCCCTTCCTCTGCTTTCTGTCTCCAAATCTAATTTCTTCGAGAATCAACAGCTATGAAAATTTTATTTTAGAATTGCCGTGGCCTTGGTCAAGCTGCAATGCAACAACATCTCAGAGACCAAATTTTTGCTCACTCGCCTACTCTTATCCTTTTATCTGAAACTTTTGCTAGATCAAATTTGTCGGAAAGGGTAGCTTGCAAAAATGGTTTTCCGCTTAATTTTTTTTAACCCCTTTGTTGATCGCAACGAAGGCTTTTTAATCCTGTGGAATCATAATATTAATGCTTCTGTTTTGTCTTATACTGATTGGGTTGTCTTTTTGCATGTTTCTTACCAAGCTAAGTCCTAGAACATTTTTTTCCTTCATGCATATTTTAAGGCCAACATTCAAGATATATTCCCAATGGAAATACATAGAACACGAGGCAACCTTCCTGTCTGGTCCTTGGATGGTTATAGGGGATTTTAGTGCAATGTTATGTAATTCTTAGAAAAGGGGAGGGTTTCCAATCAATAGAAAGCAAATGGAAAATTTTCAGTGTTTTATTGATAACTATAATTTGACTGAAGTTGCTATGAAGGGACCACAGTTTACCTGGTGTAATGGTAAGCAAGGCTTCCAGCTAATATTTGAAAAAATTGACCGATGCTTTATATCTTTTGACGTTTTTGCCATGTTTATACATCCTATTGTTTATTCCCAACCTAAATTTGGTTCTCATCATTCCCCATTGATTCTTGATTTAGGTCACGAAAATAGAAGAAGATCTCATCCTTTCCGATTCGAGGCTTTCTACATTCAAGACGAGAAGTGTTATGATATTATAAAAAAAGTCGTGGAGTGACAACACAAATCAGAGATCTCTAGTGACCGTCTGTCATAAGTTATCAAGATGGTCAAGTGAACTCCAAAGATGGAACAATGAAGAAGTTGGAAATATTTTTCTGAAGAAACAAATTGTGTATACATAACTTCTGTGGATACAGGAAATGCTCAATTCTTAGTATTCTCAGCACTCTCAGACACTTGAATTTGAAGAAAGAAGGCTTAGAGCTGAATATTCTGATATTCATAGCCAAATAAAGATGCTATGGTTCCGAAAATCAAGAGTTCATTGGTTCAGGGAGGGGGATCAGAACCCTTCCTTCTTTCACAAATCCACTGTCATCAGACGGCAAAGGAACTACATTTCATCTTTAAAAAAAGAGGATAATAGTGAAACTAATTCCCTTCGTGAATTGGAGGATCTGGTAGTCACTTCTTTTAAAGATATGTATAAAGCCTCTCCTACGGTTACTAATCTTGAGCTTCTTGGTTTAATTCCATAGGTGGTTACTGAAGAAAAGAATCTTGAGATCACTCGTATACCTTCGAAGGAAGAAATTTGGAAGGTGGTGAAAAGCATGAGACCTTTTAAATTAATGTCCAAGACCTGATGGCTATCAAGGTATATTCTTTCAATAATTTTTGGATGTCATGGTTGATGATGTTGCTAATCTAATCCAGAATTGTTTTGTCTTTGGTTCCTTACCTCCCGAAATTAATCACACTCACATTGTTTTAATCCCAAAAAGTTCCCGGGCTCGTAAAATATTTGAATTTTGGCCTCTTAGTCTCTGTAATTTTGTATATAAGATTATCTCTAAACTTTTGGTGAATAGATCGGAATTTTTTTGAAGGACATTGTTTCTCCTAATCAAGCGGCATTTGTTTCTGGGAGACCTATTAGGGACACTATCATTATAAAGCATGAGATTTTGCATTTTTTTTTGGTAAACAAAAGAAAACCCCAAAATCAAAGGCTAAGAAAAGGTCTAAAAAGGGTATGCATGCCTCAAATTAGACTTTTCAAAAGCCTATGGAGACTAAATTGAAGTTTTCTGCAAAAAGTCCTTCAAGTTTATGGTGTTCATGAAAAAGTTATTCAGCTCTTGATGGAATGTGTTACTTCTGTTACATCTAGTATTCTCTTGAATGGGCATCTGGTTGTTTTTTTCTTGCTGAGAGGGTTCTCCGACAAGGGGACCCGCTCTCTCCATACCTTTTTATCCTGTGTCATTAGGTTCTCTCTCTTGCCATAAATAGAGCGGAAGATGACGGCAGATTTTGAGAAGTCTCTATCAGGAGGGGAGGCATAAGTTTATCTCACCTTATGTATGCGAATAACGTAAAAACCTATGGATTTTAAAATGAAAGAGAGGCTCACTCAATGGTTCGCATCCCATTTAAATATTGTTGTGAGGCCAGACATCAAAGTAGAGGGCAGACATGAATTAGGCAAGTATCTAGGTGTTCCTATGCTGAGAAATAAACCACAAAGGAAGGATTGTGAGGATACCCTATCCAAAGTTTCAGATCGCTTATCAGGTTGGAAAGGACTGTTGCTATCTCAAATGGGACGCCTGACTCTCATTAAATCTGTTCTCTCCTCTCTTCTTGTTCATATAATGAGCTGCTTTGTATTGCCAAAGGACATTCTCTCCAACCTCTATAAATTATCAAGAACATTTTTCTGGAGGAAGGGGAACGATGAACAACGTGTACATGCAATCTGTTGGAAGAGTTTGACTCTTCAAACAAGAAGCGGAGGCCTTAACATTAAGCAAGCTACTCAAATGAAACAAGCTCTGTTCCAAAAAGTTGCATGGCAATTGGCTACTGAAAAGAACAGTCCATGGTTCAGAATACTGAAGGACAAGTACTTTCCCCGCACTAATTTTCAGTCAGCTACCTTCAGGCAGTCTTAATCATATGGATGGAGACAACTAAAAGGAATGCAAGATTGGTTGAAAGAGGGGAGTTTTTGGTCAGTGGCAAGTGGAACAAACAGACATATCCTCAAGGATCGATGGGTGCATGGCTTGGACACACCTCTGCAAGTTCCAAAAAAATCATGATAGTTTCAACCTACAAGAAGTTAGCCAGTTGATCAATCCAGTAACGGGACGTGGGATTATCAGGTACTATCTAACTTTTAGGAGGGCCTAACTCTTCATAAAATTCTGTCCAGTCAAAACTCACCTTCTCTGAGATCTGATAAACAGGCTAAACAGCACTGGGCGTTGACTTCCTCTGGTCATTTCTCTGTTTCTTCTGCATATTGCTTAATGTTGGGACCTAAAATGCAACATCAAAACCCTATTTGGATAAAATGTTGGCACTTGTAGTGTCAAGCTCATATTCGGTTGTTTTTTCGTAAATGTCTTAGTGGAGGTTTGCCTATAGCTCAACTATTATCTTCTAAACTCCCAAATATTGACAATCTCTGTGTTTTTTGTCAAAATTCTTAGGAATCCCCTGAACATATATGGATGCAGTGCTTGTTTTCGCGTGCTGTCTGGTTCCAAGCCAGTGGCGGAGCTGCTCATTCACTGGGACCTCAATCGTCTTTCCTTTTATGGTTCTCCTTTTTATCATCGGATGGGCTATTTGGAGATGTCGGAACAGTATTATATTTCAACGAGGAAAGCCATCAGTCTCTGAGACTTGTAAAGATATCTTTCTGCTTCATCAGGAGTCCAAAGTGCTGTCTTCAACAATGCCCGTCCCATTGTCTCAACTGAAGAGCATAGAGGTTAAATGGAATAGCCCGTTCTCACCTTTTGCCAAACTCAATTTTGATGGAGCATACAAACAATCTCAAAACAGAGCTGCTGCGGGTGGTTTGATTCATGATTGCTGTGGAAAAATCTTGGGAGGCTTTGCCTATGAATGCCTTGCAAAGTCAACACCGGTGGCAGAGGGAATGGCAGTTCTAGAGGGAATAAAACTGGCTTTGGCTCTTCAATGATCCAACATTATCATTGAAGGTGATTCAATGGTGATAATCCATCTACTTCAAAATTCTGCTGCTGAGGTGCCATGGAGTATATTGGGTATTCTATCTCAAGATAAATAGTTATGCTCCTTATTTTCATCCATCCAATTCTGTCACATGTATAGAGAGGGAAACAAGGATGCAGATCAGCTTGCCAACTTTGCCATAGAGAAGTTCTCCTATTTGTGGCTTTCATCTCCTCCATCTGATACTTCTATTCTTTTATTTGATGATGTAGGAGGATGTATCACTTTGAGGGATTAATATAATATAATGCGATTTCCCTACCCAAAAGAAATGTATTTGAATATAGAAAGGCACAGGACACGTATTTGAATTCGTCATCATCCAAAATATACAAAGAATTAAATAGTAAACATTTATAATATTATTTTATTTTTATAAGAAATAAAAATTATAAATATATTATATAATAAACTAAACGAGTTAAGTTTTGATTAGGTCAACCTAAGCTCGGTTCAAGCTGCTAAAAAAGTGAGGATTTTTAAGCTCAAGCTTGAATCATGTGAAGGGAATCCGAGCCGAACTTGGCTTGCTAACAGCCATAAGATGATAAAGTGAGCCACACATGGAGATTGATTTTGTTTAGGACCGACATCTTAGTTTTATTGGTCACCATTTGTTAATCTTTAAATCAAAAATTAATATACTAATTTCTAGGTCTTCGTCTCAGGTCAATTAATATTTTCGCCGGCCTTAATAAACAAATGCTGGTAGCAGTTTTGTGAATTAATCAACATCTTTACTCATCCAAACTCGGAGAATATTCTCCAGATTTTGGCGCTTCATTTTTCTCTCCAAAAATGCCCTCTTCAAACTTGCCAACTAACCACTTGTATCTATTCTTAAGAACATTTTACGTAAAGAGGGCCCATGTTAACCACTTGTGGCAACGTGTAGTCGTGCACGTGCCTGAATATTAATACAAAAGACAACCTCTTCAATACAAAACACTAATTTTACATAGCTCTTAAGCGCAATTTCGTAACTGGATTAACTATGACATTTTTTCTTTAAGTGGTTGCATTAAGACTCGAGCCTTCATTCTCATGCTGGCAAGTTGGAATGAGTAAACTCAATTCATGCTGCAAGAATCGGGCAGCATCAACTCTTTCTCGACAAGCCTTTGCCATCACATTTAAAGGGCAACTGCCGACATGGACTGTTCGGTGGAAAGCAAGAATTGTGGCAGGTGGGGTTGGTGCGGGGAAAAAGGACTCGATCGGAGCTGGGTTTGGTTCAAGAAAAATGGGGAGAGAAGACAGGAAAGGAAGATGGAGGAGGAGGTGGAAGAAGAAAATGACTAGATCGTTCCTCTAGCTTTAGTTCTGCCACACAATGGCATAGCAGAGGTTGAAGGGGATTCCGAATCGTCGAGTTGATCAGGAGACATTACAGTTGCAGTAAATACTGATTCGGAAGTCTGTTAAAAAGAAGACAAAAAAAACCCCACAAAAATTCACATAGGAGAGAAAAACCTGTCGCCACAAGAATTCATATATATTCAATATCCAATATTAATTATAAAAAAGGGAAATTTACAGTTTTACCCCCTAACCTTTTGGAAAGGTGTGTTTACACCCTTGACATTTGGAAAAGGATCCCCTAACATTTGAAACTCTTGCTGTTAACTAGAACTTCAATATCATTAAAATATGATCTAAAGTCTAAACGGATCAAAATAACCTTAATTAAGCCCCAAAATTGTCTAAAGGGAATTCAAATATGAAATTGGAATGTGTTTAATCCTTGGGAAAAATGACGAAGAAAAATTGGGAAAAAGGAATGCTATGAAATGAAATGTGTCTAATTTAGGTTATTTTGATCATTTTAGACTAAATTTTAACAGTATTAAGGTTCTAGTTAACGGTAAGGGTGCTAATTGTATATTTCTTCGAATATCAAGGGGTGTTACCGTGTTAGTGACCTTTTTCAAATTTCAAGGTTGTAAGTGCACCTCTGCCAAATGTTAGGAGGTGTAAGTGCAAAACATTGTGAAGTTTGGTTTTATATAAAAATTCGTGTTTGGGCTAGGGTAGGTCAGGCTTATTCATCCTCGATCAAGTCGACCCAATATTTTTAGGAGCCTATGATGGTAACCCAGGTTACGCATCCCGAAACCCAAATACCCACACAATCATAAAAAGTTTCCTGGTAGGCTATTTTATCGATCATTCAAATCCTCCTCAGATGATTCTGTGGGAAAAAGAAAGAAAGAGAGAAGAATACTCCTAACGCACATAATCTAAAACAACACAAGCAAAGAAAGATCTTGATCACACATTCAAAAGTTTAGAAAACATTTAAACAAAAAAAAGGCCAAATATTATGGACTGATCGATACTGAAAGCTTGAAGAGGAGTTCAATGCCTCGATCAAAAGGAGCACTAGTATCTTGTTTTAGTGAGCCTATGACGGTAAACCAAGTAACGTATAATCTCAATCTCAAATACTCTCACGTTCGTGGTTTCCTAATGGACCGACTTATCATTCCTAAGCGTCTCATGGATTTGGATCAAACATCAATATGGACTATAATCAAATAAGCCTACGCTAAGCAAGTCTTCTACAAAATCTGCACCGTGCTTATAGGCTATAATTTAGTGATGTTCATGCTAAAATTAAGAATCTCAACTATTGAGACTTAGTTGAAAAATAATGTAGTGATAGCTTTATAAGAATCTCATGTCTGTAGCTCTAGCCACCAGAATAACACAAAGCATGACATTAACGTAAAATAACACAAGCAACAAAAGAAAGATCTTGATCATTCACTCACAAGTCTAGAAAACAGAACAAAAAATGCCAAACACACAATGATTTTGAATATAAAAAATAAATCATGCTTGCCAAAGAGGAAGACACAGTAGCTGCATGGCACATTGATTGGATCCAGTATCAATGAAAACACTACATCAAGCAGGTGTCCCATAATTACCTGAAATTAAACAGACAATAAAAGTCAGGACATATCTGAAGTTTAATAATGAAGATCCAATGTTGCATGATTCTTCAAACATATATGAGGAAACTGAAAAATTATCATAAAACAAAACCCCTCTAAAACTCTCAAAATGTAATCCCGTAATTTCACATTGATATGAAAGTGAGTTAAAATAACATCTATAAAATCCTTTGAAATCAAAATAAATATGTTTGTATCTATCAGTGAGAACAATTGAAAAGGCTTTCACATTTTCCAACCATAAAAAAGATGTCATTTTAAGTAATTTTCTGGCGGGAATTTTGAATCCATTGATGAACATTATTGGTCATCTTTGGGTACCATATGCTTTGAGTGATAAATTAAAGCCATCAATGAAGGTGATGCTATGATTAGAGAGCTTACAATAGTTCTTACAGCACGACCATTGAAGGATTGTGATGTTTAAATATATACAAAAGTTTGATTATTTTAACAATAAAATTAAACAAATAAGCGAAAACTAAGTAGGAAGAGCAGAATATAGAGAAGCATTTAAGGAAAGAGGATAAAAAAAAGAATGCGAAGAATAAGCTCTTAGGGATTATATATAATTAAAGCTCTCAACTGATAAGCCTGAAAATGAAAGGAATATATAATTTTGCCTATGTACAGAAACAACGAAGGTGACCCTAAAAGTTAAATAGTTTCATATAAAGATGAGCAAAGAAAATAAATACTTATAAAGGATAGTTCCAAGTTTATTATAAAAAAAGACATTGAAACAAAGAGGAGATAATTGGCATTTATAAGTGATTAACTATAGGCCATCTCACATATGAAAGGAGAGAGAGAGAGAGAGAGAGAGAGCGAGAGAGAGAGAGAGAGAGAGAAACTCACAAGTGAAGTTCTTCAATCATCGATCAACTATAGGCCATTTTTACTGGAAATTAACCTTGGGAATTCTGTCTAATTCTCCATAAACTTCTTTAATGGTGACAACGGGAATGTGATGGATCAACCAATGGTCCTCCCCACCTTTTCTGTCATCTACTTCCACTTCACACGGACGCAACCTCTTGAATAAGTCCTCATTCATCTCAAGGAAGATAAGGTGCTTGAGTGCTTTGAGGTGTTGAAGCCCATGTGGAATCTTTTCTAATTTTGGGCACGCCATTATAGAAAGAGTAACTAAGCGTGGCATCGTGCCCTCTTTTATCTCACTTAACTCCTCCAATTCCCTCATAGCGCCTATAGCTAGAACTTTAAGTCTGGGAAATAGCTCCATACAACCATCACCCCAACTCATCTTTCTTCCAGCGTAAGCACCAAGTAATTGAAGGACCTCCAGACTTGGCAATTTTGAAAGGGTGCTCATTGGATCCTCCTTTATTTTGCTACACCACAAAGTGATTTTTCGAAGACAGTTGAGAGAGCCTATCCATGAAGGTAACTCTCCCTTAATAGTTCCATCCAAATACAATTTCTCGATGTAGCGTGGGGGTGGAGACATGGTTTCCAACTCAAGACATTCATTCTCATTATTGCACATCACTATTCGCAAGACGCGAAGGTTTTGCATCTTCTTAATACGAGAACATAGCTCCGCCGAGTCTTGTCCTTTCATAACTTCAAGACTCAATTTTCTCAACCCCGTTAAGTAGTCCAGCTGTCTTATTAAACTTTCATCAGCACGTGCTCCGGACAATGTCTGCAAGTTGATTAAGTTGTTGGGATCAATCGTCAAGTTCTGAAAACTGAAGTACTCTCCTCCATACCATTTCCCTTTTAGAAGAAGGTGCCTTAATTGTGGGAGCTTTCCAAGTAGCATTCCTTGTGGAAAACTTTTAACACGTGTACCCCGAACATCCAATGTCTGTAAATTGTACAATTTCTGCAAGGAAATAGGAATTTCAGATACACGTGTCCCCCTTATACTCAAATAACGCAAGTGAACCAATTCCCCCACTTCACTGGGCAAGTGCTCAAGGGATACGATTCCTGACAGTTCTAACACCCTTAGTCGCTTGAGATTTGACAACAAACGCGGCAATATTGTCTCATATGGTAGCTTTATCTCTCCAAATGACTGGAAGGAGCGAGTGTTGAGATGAACCATGCTGTATTGAGCACTTGACACATTGTTCTGGATTGCCACACGACGTTGTCCCTTTAAAACTATGTTATTGCTTCGATCGTCGAGAATTTCACCAAATTCTTCCTTTTTCATCATGTGAATGGCAATATCCCGCATGAGATCGTGCACTCGAAGACGTTTTGCCCCCCACGCAATATTGTCAATCTGAAGGAAGCTCCTATCAACGAGCTGAGAGAGGTATTCATTTGCGACCTCCAATGTTTTTCGATGGTTAGTTTCTACAAGACCTTCAGCCACCCATACACGAATCAATCTTGATGCTTGGATTTCATAATCTTCCGGAAACAAACCACAATATAAGAAACAATATTTCAATCGAGGAGGCAAGTAGTTGTAGCTTGTCAAAAGGACGCGACTTAGTTTTTCTAGATCTTGATTGTTATTCAATTGCCAATCTAGATTCACTAAGACCTCTTCCCACTCTGATAAACTACAACTCTTTTTTGACATGAGGCCTCCAATGACAACAATTGCCAATGGCAAGCCATTACATTTTCTGAGCAAAGCTTCTCCTGTTTGCCTCAAGTCATGTGGACAACACCCTTGTGGGATGCTATTCCTAAAAGCCTTTTTACAGAAAAGTTCCCAAGCCAATTCTTGGGACAATGGACAAATATGATGAACTTTGCAAAACTCATCTACAGGAGAAGTTACAGCTACAAAGCGAGTTGTGAAGACAACCTTACCTTCTCCTTTACGAGGGAACGCTCCTTTGATTTCTTCCCAAACTTTGGCATCCCAAACGTCGTCCAAGACTAAAAGATACCTTCTACCTTGCAAATAGCTGTGGATATCCTCGACTAACTCCTCAGGAAGCATCGTATCGGCATGTTCTGGAACTGTCTCCTTTCGACTTTTATGGAATCGTTTAAGCATCAGTCGTAAATCCTGTTGCATTTTAAAGTCTTGGGATACAGAAATCCAAGCATAGCAATCAAACTTTTCCTTGATGTTATTGTAAACCTTCTTAATGAGAGTAGTCTTGCCTGAACCTCCACGACCAACCACTGTCACAATTAGGCGCTGTTGGTGTTCATCTGTTAACCAACCTTGTATTTGCTTCACATCTTTGTCGATGCCTATAATATCAACTTCTTCCTCAAAAGGATATGATGAAACGTGATATCCTTCATCTTCTCGACTTGAGCTTGTACCAACTCCTTCGAGGCCGTATCGACACCTCCTATTGTAGATTTCTTGGAGCTCTTTTCTTATAGTTAGCATCTGAGAATGAAAGTTATGGCGCAGGCAAAATTGCTTTAGAAAAAAACATAGATGTGAGTAGCAAAATTGAAGATCCACGCAGCTTGTATCTCTTCTGGAATCTTCGATTACATGCATTCGAACGATAAACTCTTCAAGAACATCATCCACATCATATGCCTTATTTCTTACTTGAGCAACCCACTCTCGGACCGTATCATCTCGCAGGCTTTTCAGCTCTGCAACTCTCACGAAGGTGTTCATAGTGGAAAGCTCATCCTTAATGAACCTTAAGTCATTCTGGATTTGCAATTGGCCTTCAATGAGGGAAGCTACTTGTGGAATTGCAAACTCCCCCAATTTTTTAATAAGAAAGGACACCGCTGCTTCTGTCATTTGCACCTCTTTACTTCCTCAACTGAATTGAAATGAAAATTTTGCAACTTATAGAGAAGGGAAGCACAAATTGGAGATATCAGAAGAAAGATGAAGTAGCTTCGTGAAGCAAATTAAAGCAAGAAGGGAGCGAAACCAAAAGCTATAAGCAACGACTGGATGATGAAATCATTTAAAAATTAAAATAAAAGCAATCTGTACTTCTAATCAGATCATGAGCCCGCTTATGATCATCGGCTTTCAATATGAGGGGTGTTCGCCCGGTCAACCCATTTAATGGTTCTGATTGTCTTCTTTTTTTTTTTCACTTATCCAAGGTGTAGGACCATCCTTCTCTTTTCCTTGATGTTGCTTATTGCATTGTTTAAATAATCACCGGAGATGTTGATTTTTTTTTTAAGAAAATAAATTTTAAAAAAATTTGTCTTGTTCAACCCAATTCTTTCTTAAATTAGGAAGCACTGTCTACTAAAAAAAAAAGACCCAATTATTTTTTAAATTTTCATCAGTAACCATTTTTTTCTTTAAATAAAAAAATTAATTAATTACTTTTTTTTTCTATCTTGAGTCAATGAATTTGTTAACTAGCATGCAATATATAAAAGTAGATGGCACATGTTTGGCGCGTAGAATCCGCTCTTTCTGTTTGTTTTCTTTGTTGTTGTCATATATAACTTTTCATTCATTGGCTCCTCCATGGCCAAAGGTCACTCGCCTTGTAAACTAATATAAGGCTCAATTTCCACTAATGCGCCAAAATAATTTTTTATTAGTAATCATTTTCGATTTCTGTTTTTATTAAATTTCCATGTTCGCGTTTTCTAAGGTCAAATGTGGACGGCTGGATTAAAGGTTTTGATCTTTTGAATAACTGTGGGACCGCCTAATTTGTTTATGTGCAATAGATGAAATGAGTCCGTGGGCTAGGAATGCATTTTCCCTCTGGACTTCGACATATTTTATTTGAGAAATGACAGGGAAATATGCAGGGTAAGAATTTAAATGGTAAGAAATGTTGGCAAAACGAATATTATATCTCCATGCTCTTTTTGGTCTTTCTCTTGATCCCTTTGATCCTTCAAATATGTATTGTTTCATAATATCTTATAGGTGCATCTTTAGGTCTCTCATTTACATGTACAAACCACCTTAACCTACTATCCTTAATTTTTTATATTTATCCATTTTTAAATATCTTCATTTCTAAATTTTTGTTTTAATTTATTTTAAATCAAAAGGTCATTTACTATCTAAATCTTTATTGTTAACTAACCCAATTTGTTTGCCACCTTGGATATAATAACCAATTTGTCTGCCGCCATTGTTGACATATAATTGATTTTGACAAAAACCTTTTTTTATTATTGAGACTGATTCTTCCAGTACCAGTGTGAAATGGATGAATGGACGGATTGGACGCACCGTTTCAATATCGGACCCCAAAAGCACATCCTAGGCTGTGGTATCACAGTATTACCGTGACCATCTCGATCTGGATTTGGGAGGAATATATAAATCCAAAAAGAATTAAATATTAAACATTTATAATTTTATTTTATTTTTATAAGTAATATAAATTATAAATATCACTATCAAAAAAAAAATTATAAATATGTTATATGATAAACTAAGTGAATTAGGTTTTAATTAGGTCAACCTAAGCTCGGTTCAGGCTTGCTAAAAAGTGAGAATTTTTAAGCTCAAGGTTGAATCATGTGAATGGAACCGGAGCCGAACTTGTGTTGTTAATAGTCATAAGATGATAATTAAAGTGACCCACACATTGAGATTGATTTTGTTTAGGACCGACATCTTAGTTTTATTGGTCACCATTTGTTAATCTTTAAATCAAAAATTAATATAATAACTTCTATGTCTTCATCTCAAGTCAACTAATATGATCGCCGGCCTAAATAAACAAAGGTAGGTAGCAGTACATGTTAGGTTCGGTGAATTAATCAACATATTAATAGGGCTGTAAACAAACCGAGCGGAGCTTTGTACAACTCTTGAAAAATTTTAGGCTCATGCTCAGCTTAAGCTCGAGAAAATTCTTGAGTTCAAGCTCGGCTCATTAAATACTATACTCACAAAAGGCCTAATTCACTAAACATGACTTTTAACGTGTGTGCTTTCTTTATATATGTGTAAAGGATAATAACACTAATCTGCATCGTATGATCAATAAAAATTTATTCTAAAAAAAGTATCAAAAAAATTTCAAAAGTGATCACAAATGTATAAGATGCCAAGTCAATGAATTTGTTAGATGGCATGCAATATACAAAAGTATATGGTACATGTTTGATGAGTAGAATCCTCTCTTTCTACTTATTCATATATAATTTTTCATTCATTGACTCCTCCTAGGGCCAAAGGGCAATCGCCTTATATTAGTAAATTTCCATGTTTGCCTTTTGTAAGGTCAAATGTGGACGGCTGGATTAAAGGTTTTGATCTTTTTTAATAAGTGTGGGACCGCCTAATTTGTTTATGTGCAATAGATGAAATCAGTCCCCGGGCGAGAAACGCACATTTTCCCTCAGGACTTGACATTTTGTATTTGAGAAATGACCGGGAAATATGTAGGGCAAGAATTTAAAGGGAAGAAATGTTGGCCAAACGAATATTATATCTCCATCCTATTCAATCAAAAATCATATGTTACGTTAATTCATGTTTATATAAGTTTTATTTTATTAATCAAGTGTATCCATGCCCTTTTTGGTCTTTCTCTTGATCCCTTTGGTCCTTTAATATATAATTTATCATATGATCAACAAATATTTATTATAAAAAAAATTATCAAAAAAAAATCTCAAAAGTGATCACAAATGTATAAAATGCCAAATCAATGAATTTGTTAGCTGGCCTGCATGCAATATAAAAAAAGTAGACGGCACATGTTTGGTGCGTAGAATCCGCTCATTCTGCTTATTCATATATAATTTTTCATTCATTGCCTCCTACAGCCACAGGGCAATCGCCTTATATACTAACATAAAACTCAATTTCCACTAATATGCCAACCTAATTTTTTTATTAGTAGCCATTTTTTTCTTCAAATAAAAGAAATTTTATTTTATTACTTTTTTTAATTCTCCATCTTGAATCAATGAATTTGTTACCAGGCCTGCAATATACAGAAGTAGATGGCATATGTTTGGTACATAGAATCGGCTCTTTCCGATTCTAAATCTTCATTGTTAACTAAACCAATTTGTTTGATACGTTGGATGTTGAAAGGTCCATGACATGTTTTTTGATGTAACCAAAACCCTTTATTATTTAACATTAACCAATACGTCTACCGCCCTGGTTGACACGTAATTGAGGTCGACAAAAACCATTTTTATTGTTGAGACCATCTCCTACGCTACACCGGATTTTGAGACTAGACGACATGCGTTCGTTTTTTTTTAATCCATTAAATTTGTCTGCCGGATTTGAATTTGTCATCATCCGAAATATACAGACAATTAAATATTAAACATTTATAATATTATTTTATTTTTATAAGAAATAAAAATTATAAATATATTATATAATAAACTATGCGAGTTAAGTTTTGATTGGGTCAGCATAAGCTCGGTTCAGGCTTGCTAAAAAAGTGAGGATTTTTAAGCTCAAGTTTGAATCATGCGAACCGAACTTGGCTTGCTAATAGCCATAAGATGATAAAGTGACCCACAATGGAGATTGATTTATTTAGGACCGACGTCTTAGTTTTGTTGGTCACCATTTGTTAATCTTTAAATAAAAAATTAATATACTAATTTCTATGTCTTCATCTCAGGTCAACTAATATGTTCGCCGGCCTTAATAAACAAAGGCTGGTAGCACATGTTAGGTTCTCTGAATTAATCAACATATTTACTAATCTAATTCTGGGGAATATATTCTCTAGATTCTGGCGTTTCCTTTTTCTATCTAGAAATGCCCTCCCCAAACTTTCCAACCAACAACTTGTGTCTATCCCTAAAAAAACGTTACATAAAGAGGGCCCACGTTAACCACCTACACCAACATGTAGTAGTGCACATGTTTGAATATTAATACAAAGACGACCTCTTCAATACAAATGACTTGTAATTTTACATAGGTCTTAAGTGCAATTTCGTAACTGGATTGACTATGAACATTTTTTTTCTTTATGTGGTTGCATTAAGGTTCTGTTTGTTTTGATGTAAAATCTGATGCAAAAAAATGTTTTTGGTGGAAAATGGGGTTTTTAATGTATTTGTTTCTATGTAAAATATAGTACAGTGTAAAATGATTTTTCTAAAAGATAGCTATTTTCGGGAAAATGACATACCATTTAAATGTAGGGGTGCAACTCGGGTCGGTTCGATTCAATTCAGGTTGAGGCCAATCCAAGGCCAAACAAAAAATAGTTATAGTCAAACCAAACCGAACCGAAAATAAATAAGAAAACTAAAGCCCAAACCGAGCCGAATGAATTCCATGAAATCAATTCTGTTCGGTTTGGTTTAGTTTAGACCAACACATGCTTTTGTTCAAATAAGGGTATTGTTTGTAATATCCTCAAAGTCTAAAGGTAAACTTTTAAATTAAATATATATTGTATGATATATATAGTAGTTTGGTTTGGTTTGGTTTAGGCAATTATATGAATTCGGTTCGATTATGTTTAACCAAGCATCCAACCCAAAACCAAACAGATTTAATTCGGTTTAGAATTTTTGGACTGAAATCGAACCGAACAACTATCCAAACTGAACCAAAGTCAATTTGGGTCAGTTTTTGGGTTTGATTTGAACATAATAGAGTTGCTCCCCTATTTAAATGTATATTTTTTTTCTGTTAAGTTTACCTTGATGATTTTCATTTACTCATTATTTTCATTTACTCCAAACATAAGAAAATGAAAATTTCTCATTTTCTACTCTATTTTCCAATGTTCGTCCAAACAGTTGAAAAACTTTGATTTTCCTAAAAATATTTTCCAACGTAAATGTTTTCCAAAATAAAACGCTTTACATCAAAACAAATGGAGCCTAAGACTCGAGCCTTCATTCTCATGTTGGCAAGTTGGAATGAGTAAACTGAAGCCATGCTGAAAGCACCATCGACTCTTTCTCGGCAAGCCTTTACCATCACATTTAAAGGGCAATTTTTGTACGAGCCTATGATTGTAAACAGGTTACACGTCCCAAACCCCAAATACTTGAATATTCATATAAAGTTTCCTGGTGAGCTATTTTATCATCCAAAGCCTCGTCAGATGATTCTGTGCAAAAAAGAAAAAAAGAATACTCCTAATGCAGATAATCTAAAACAACACAAGCATCAAAAGAAATTTCATTTTATTATAGGCAAAACATCCACGTATGATGCGCTCGTATCCGGGTAGAATGCATTTGTGTCCTATATAAGACGCACTTGCGTCCCATGTAAAAAGCTCTCCTCCCATGTATAATGTGTTTGTATTCTAAATAAAGTGATCCTTAAATTTAATTATTTTTGGATAGTGATCTTGTAATGTAATTTCGATGGATTTTTTTATAATTATCAACTAAAAGTAAAAGCCATTTTCCAATAATTCGGCATCTTAGTGGACTATTTTTATAAATATTTTAAAAAATGACCCTTCTTCATAATTTGAATAGAGGAAGGCCCGTATTTGAATTTGTCATCATCCGAAATATATAAAGAAATAAATATTAAACATTTATAATATTATTTTATTTTTATAATAAGAAATAAAAATTATGAATATATTATATAATAAACTAAGCGGGTTAAGTTTTGATTAGGTCAATCTAAGCTTGGTTTATGCTCGCTAAAAAAGTGAGGATTTTTAAGCTCAAGCTTGAATCATGTGAACAGAATCAGAGCTGAACTTGGCTTGCCATAAGATCGATCTTGAAGATTGATCTTGTATAGAACCGACGTCTAAAAAAAAAAGTTTAGGACCGACATCTTAGTTTTATTGGTCATCATTTGTTAATCTTTAAATTAATATACTAATTTCTATGTCTTCATCTCAGGTCAACTAAAATGTTCGCCGGACTTAATAAACAAAGGCTGGTAGCACATCTGCACATGCATGTTAGGTTCTATGAATTAATCAACATTTTTACTAATTCAAACTCTAGGGAATATTCTTCAGATGCTGGTACTTCCGTTTTCTATTTAGAATTGTCCTCTCAAATTTACCAACTAACCACCTGTATTTATCCTTAAAATTATTATTACGTAAAAGGGGCCATGTTAACCACCTATATCAACTTACAATGGTGCACGTGCCTGAATATTAATACAAAAACGACCAACTAATTTTAGATAGGTCTTAACCGCAATTTGATAATTGGACTACATATGAACATCTTTTCCTGAGGGGAAATTGGGTTTTATTGATACTTTTTCAAAATAATCCAGATTCAGTTGACAAATTTTTGAAAATTGAGAATTAATGACGCCTTTTTTTTATATAATTGGGATTCAATGTCATTTTACTATTCATCAAGTACTCCAGTTGTTCTATCAAACTCTCGTCATCAATTGCCCCAATCAATGTCTGCAAGTTGATATATAGTTCTTCCTCTTAGATATGTCTTTAAGTTCCTCTCTGATAATTTGCATCAGAGAATGAAATTCCTTCTGCAATTAACATCTCTTTACCAGAGAGAAGCAAGACTGGAAAGGTACACAACAATTGGCTTGTTTGTTGATGAAACACATTTTAACCATGAACTCTTCAATAACGTCATCCACCTTGTAGTCGTCATCCTTTAGTTGAGCCATCCACTCTCTTTCGGCATTGTCTTGTTCACGTCTCTGCCCTCGTCACTAAAGAACGCCTCCATGATCGAAAATTCATTTCGGATGAATTTGACATCTCTAGGATTTTGCAATTGTGATTGGATGACCCAACCTATCTTTGCAATTTCAAAGTCTCCAAATCTATTTATAACAAGGCTGCTTCTGCCATTTTCACCTCTTACTTTCTCTTCTCAACTCAAAAAGTGAGGCAGGCTGGAGAGGACAAAGGGAAAATTATGCAAGAATTGAAATGACAATGGTTTCTCAACTCAAGAAGTGAGGCAGACTAGAGAGGACAGTGAAAGTTGCACAAGAATAGAAATGGCAATGGTTTTCTCAACTCAAGAAGTGAGGTAGCCTGGAGAGGATAGAGGGAAAGTTGCACAGGAATATAAGTTGTGTAGGAATAGAAATGGTACAATACAGGGGTATTTTTGGGAGTTTTAAAATACCGGGTTTAGGATTATATATATATATATATATATGTTGATGTCATCCTATTCGAATTGAAAAAATTATGAAAAAGGGTCACTTTTTGGCTTGTATTTATAAATAAAAGGTCCATAAAGATCTCATTTTACAAAAAAAGGTCATTTTAAAAAAAATTTAAAAAATAATATTATTTTATTGTAGGCAAAACACGGTTGTGTCCACGTATGTTGCGCTCGTATCCCATGTAGAATGCGCTTGTGTCCCATGTAAGATGTGCTTGTATCCCACTTAAAGAAGCAAGGCACACACTATGCACGTATCAAAAGAATTAGATAAATATTGCAACCAATTTGGAGATAAAAGTGGGACTTTTCGTCCAGAGTAGGTATTTATATATATATATATATATATATATACACACACACACGTAAGCAAATAACTGGGAAATAAAAGCAAATAAAATTAAAAGTGACAATTTAAGTAGCAATGTCAGTCAAGAATCTCAATGATTCTCTTTACTATAGTATAGATACAAGGCTCATGTTCCAAACCTAATTATAAAGCTCAAGCTTGCTCATGTGAACCAAGCTATAGCTTAGCTTGTTGACAGCTAATGAACTGACCTACACATATGGTATCGATCTTTTAGGTCCTAAGTAATCATCTATTGATATTTAAATCAAAATTTATGCGCGCCAACAACCATGCATGAATTCCCCAAAAAGCCCTTATCGTTCATCGTTAAGGTATAATTAATATAGGATTAAAATTGTTTAAACTCTACCCGTTCATTTAAAATCTGACGGTTGCAAAACTATTCTCTCTCACTCTCTCTCTATGTGCAGTATTGCACGTGCACCTTGCTATTTATCATAAATCCAATATAGATATTAAAAAAAAGAAAAACTGAGTTTACAAAACATTATGGATTTTGGATTGATAAAGTATGTTTACAAAAACTAGTGTTTTGGCTGGGCTAGGCCAAGCTTATTTATCCTCAACCAATTCGGCCCAATATTTTAACGAGCGTATAACCCAAATGCTCTCATATTCATAGTTTCCTAGTGGGCCATCTTATCATTCCAAACCGTCTAATGATTTTGGATCAACAGCATTATACACTGGAATCAAATAAGCCTATGCCAAACAAGCCTTCAACAACAAAATCTGCACTGTGCTTATTTTCCCTTAAAAAATTCACCGATGTGGTTTAGCGTTTCATAGAATTCGGTGTCAAGCTAAAACATTGGTAAGATGGTTACTGAAAACCTCAAAAAAATTGAAAATACAAAGAAATGTAGAGCCCCATCATATCCATTTCATAGCCTCTTCAAATGGGAAAAGGGAAAAAAAGAAAAGAGCAAAACTCCTAATGGAGATAATCCAAACCCAACTATTGAAACTTGGTTGAAAGGTCATGCAGTGATAGCTTTATAAGAATCTCATGTTTGTAGCTGTAGCCACCAAAATAATACAAACCAACACAATAATCTAAAACAAGACAAGCAAAAAAAGAAGGATCTTGATCACACACTCACAAGTCTAGAAAACAGAAAGAAAAAAGAAATGCCAAACAAACAGTGGTTTTGAATGTAAAAAATAAATCATGCTTAATTGCCGAAGAGGAAGACACAGTGCTTGCCGAAAAGGAAGACACAGTACCTGAAATTAAACAGACAATCAGAGCCAAGACATCTCTTTAGTTTAAACAAAACCCAATGTTGCATGATTCTTCAAACATTAGGAAACTGGAAATTACCATAAATCAAAACCCCTCTAAAACTCTCAAAATGAGTTAAAATAACATCTATAGAATCCTTTGAAATGATAGTAAAAATGTTTGTATCTATCAGTGAGAACAATTGAAAAAGCTTTCACATTTTCCAACCTTAAAAAAGATGTCATTTTAAATAATTTTCTGATGGGAACTAACATTATTGGTCATCTTTAGGTACCATTTTATGCTTAGAATGATAAAGTAAAGCTGTCAATGAAGGTGATGCAATGATTAGAGAGCTTACAAAAGTTCTTACAACATGGCCGTTGAAGTATTGTGATGTTCAAATGTGTACAAAAGTTTGAATATCTTAACAATAAAATTAAACAAATAAGTGAAAATTAAGTAGGAAGAGAGTAGAATATAGAGAAGCATTAAAGGAAAGAGGATACATAAAAAACAAAGAATGTGAAGAATAAGCTCTTAGGGATTATATATAATTAAATCTCTCAACTGAGAAGCCTGAAAATAAGAGGAATAGGTTTGCCTATGTACAGAAACAATGAAGATGATACTAGAAGTCAAAAAGTTTCATATTATAAAAGTAGACATTGAAACAAAGAGGAGATAATTGGCATTTATAAAGTGATTAAACACGATTAATCTCACATATGAAAGGAGAGAGAGAAAGAGAAAGAAACTCACAAGTGAAGTTCTTCAATTAATCGTCGACTATAGGGGTCACTTTCACTGGAAATTAACCGTGGGAATGCGATAATATTCTCCATCATCACCTTGTATAACACGGACATCGGGAATGTGATGGATCAACCGGTAGTCCTCCCCACCTTTTCTGTCATCTCCTTCCACTTCACACGGAATTGAGTGCTTTGAGGTGTTGAAGTCCTCATTCATGCCTTCGATTTCAAGGTAATATGGACGCAACCTCTTGATGAAGTCCTCATTCATCTCATAGATGTGAAGGTAATTGAGTGCTTTGAGGTGTTGAAGCCCATGTGGAATCTTTTTCAACTTTGGGCATTTTCCCATACCAAGAGAAACTAAGCGTGGCATCGTGCCCTCTTTTATCTCACTTAACTCCTCCAATTCCAACATACCGCCTATAACTAGATATTTAAGTCTAGGAAATAGTTCCATACAACCATCACCCCAACTCATCTTTCTTCCAGCGTAAGCACCAATTAATTGAAGGACCTCCAGACTAGGCAATTTTGAAAGGGTGCTCATTGGATCCTCCTTTAAGTTGCTATCCACCAAATGGATTGTTCGAAGACAGTTGAGAGAGCCTATCCATGAAGGTAACTCCCCCTTAATAGTTCCACCCAAATACAATTTCTCGATGTAGCGTGGGGGTGGAGACATGGTTTCCAGATCAAGACATTCATTCTCAGTAACACAGTTCATTTCCAAGACGTGAAGGTTTTGCATCTTCTTAATACGAGAACATAGCTCCACAGAGTCTTGTCCTTTCATAACTTCGAGACACAATTTTCTCAGCCCCGTTAAGTAGTCCAGCTGTCTTATTAAACTTTCTTCAGCACGTGCTCCGGACAATGTCTGCAAGTTGATTAAGTTGTTGGGATCAATCGTCAAGTTCTGAAAACTGAAGTACTCTCCAACAGCAAATTGTCGTTGTAGAAGAAGGTGCCTTAATTGTGGGAGCTTTCCAAGTAGCATTCCTTGTGGAAAACTTTTAACACGTGTACCCCGAACATCCAATGTCTGTAAATTGTACAATTTCTGCAAGGAAATAGGAATTTCAGATACACGTGTCCCCCTTATACTCAAATAACGCAAGTGAACCAATTCCCCCACTTCACTGGGCAAGTGCTCAAGGGATACGATTCCTGACAGTTCTAACACCCTTAGTCGCTTGAGATTTGACAACAAACGCGGCAATATTGTCTCATATGGTAGCTTTATCTCTCCAAATGACTGGAAGGAGCGAGTGTTGAGATGAACCATGCTGTATTGAGCACTTGACACATTGTTCTGGATTGCCACACGACGTTGTCCCTTTAAAACTATGTTATTGCTTCGATCGTCGAGAATTTCACCAAATTCTTCCTTTTTCATCATGTGAATGGCAATATCCCGCATGAGATCGTGCACTCGAAAAATTTGTGTCCCCCACTCTGCCCTATAATTTTCAAGCTGAAGGAAGCCCCTATCAATGAGCTGAGAGAGGTATTCGTTTGCAAGCTCCTCCAATGTTTTTCGAGGGTGAGTCTCTACAAGACCTTCGGCAACCCATACACGAATCAATCTGGATGGTTGGATTTCATAATCCTTCGGAAACATACCACAATATAAGAAACAATATTTCAATCGAGGAGGCAAGTAATTGTAACTTGTCAAAAAGACCCCACTTAGTTTCTCCAGATCTGGGTTGTGTTCCAATTCCCAATCAAGATTCTCCATGACCTCATCCCACTCTGATAAGCTACAACTCTTTCTGGACATGAGACCTCCAATGGCAACGATTGCCAACGGCAAGCCTTCACATTTTTTCATCAATGCTTCTCCGGTCCGTCTCAAGTGTGGTGGACACCGTCCTGGAGGAATGCTATTCTTAAATGCTTTTCTACAGAAAAGTTCCCAAGCCAATACTTTGGACAATGGGTTCATATTATGAACATTAAATTCCTCATCTACAGGAGAAGCTACACCAACAAAGCGAGTTGTGAAGATAACCTTACCGCCACCTTCACGAGGCAAGGCGCGTTTGATTTCTTTCCAGACATCAGAACCCCAAATATCATCAAGGACTAGAAGGTAACTTTTGTTCTGCAAGTAGTTGTGAATATTCTCAGTTAACTCCATTGTAGTCATCTTATCCACACCCT
Organism: Buxus sempervirens; assembly: GCA_947561395.2. NCBI lineage: Eukaryota > Viridiplantae > Streptophyta > Magnoliopsida > Buxales > Buxaceae > Buxus > Buxus sempervirens. The sequence continues at coordinate 36,773,418 of OX387187.1, read as the reverse complement.
CTGGAACTGCCTCACGTCTGCTTTTACAGAACTGTTTTAGCATGATTCCTAAACTTTGCAGCATTTTGAAGTCCTGAGATACAGATATCCATGCATGACAATCGAATTGCCCCTTGTTGCTGTTGTAAACTTCCTTAACAAGATTAGTCTTACCTGAACCTCCTTGGCCAACCACTGAAATGACTAGGCGGTGACCGCGGTCATCCATCAACCAGTCTTTCAGTTGTTTCACATCTTTTTCAATGCCTATGATATCAGCTTCCTCCTCGAAAGGATAAGATGCAGAGTGCTGTAATAGACCTTCTTGACCTGAGCTTGTACCAGTTCCTTCCAAGTTACATCGATGCCTCCTCTCGGAGATTTCTCTGAGCTCTCTTCTAATAGTTATCATCTGAGAATGAAATCCATGGCGTGTAACAAGTTGCTTTCGGATGAATCTTAGATGTGAGATGCAGAATTTGAGATCTAGACAACCTGTGGCTCGTCTTCTGGAGGAGGAGGTTTCGTACATTCGAACGACGAATTCTTCGAGAACATCCTCCACCTTATAGGCTTCATCTCTCACTCGAGCCACCCACTCTCTCACAGAATCATCTCGTATGCTTTTCCGCTCCGCTTCTCTCAAGAAGGCCTCGATGGTGGAAAGTTCATCCTTGATGAACTGGACATCATCGTGTATCTGAGATTGGCCTTGGACCAACGAACCTGCTTCACCAATCACAAAATCTCCCAATTTGGTTACAAGACCCGATACCACTGCTTCTGTCATTGGCACCTCCTGAATTGCTTGTATCAGAAACAGGAATTATGTTATTAATGGAGAGGAGAGGCACAAGCAGGATTCGTTTTCCATCGGAGAGGAGAGAATAAAACGAGAGTTGCTTTTGGAAGTAGAAGGAAGGAAGCTATTCCATGAGTAAATTGAGGACCGGCAGCTTGAGTACAATGCACTACAAGTTGGAATATCTTGAAAGAACAAGTTATACGTACCCAGATTCTTCTTCAAACATTGTAGAGAAGAATTACGAAGAAAATAAATCAAAGTTATTTCTTCTGATCAATACAGGAACTATTTAAAAAAAAACCAAAAAAAAAGGAACTATTTAAAAAATAAAAAAGAAAGAAAAATAAATTACAAGTATCTGGATGTGTTTGCAAACCGCACACTTCAGTTCATTTACAGAGCATTTAACTAGACTGTCATAACAACAGAACTCTCAGCTTCCACGGTAAGTCGTAAAGGAGAATGGTGACAGCAGCAGGGGTACATGAAAATGTTCAAGCCTCTGGGACTCCTTGATCTCAAACACGATGGTGACATAGGGAAAGAAGCTGACCGGGGCGTACTTCCCGGTGTTAAAACTTATCCTGTAAAACCCCGGTTCCACAGCATCCACCATGTCCATTAGATTGCCGCATCGTCCGTCACGGTTTGTAGTTGAAGACCCTAGAAACACCCAACCTCCTATACCTGGATCAACAAACAACTGGTCTGGTTGAGATCCCTTCCACGTCTCCAATTGTACCTCAATGCCAGAAGCTGGACCACCACGAGCGACATCCAAGACATGAGTTGTGATGGGAGGGCGGGTCCTTGCTGGGATTTGAGATGTTTTACCAGCAGGAGCGTCAGCAGTGGTTGTCAGATGTGCTCCAATGATACTCACACGATCTTCTATGAAGAATGAAAAGATCGCAACAATCATGTCATTTAGTTTATAAAGTGGACAAGTGATCATTCTCAATGACCCCAAAACTAGTCCAGTGGAGACAAATTTGACTTGTTTTGGGATTGACACAAGTCACTTCATATCTGTTGTAATATTTAGGGAAAATACTGTTCTGTATTATCAAACAGGTATCAAAATACGAATGGAATTGGGTAAACAATTAAAACAGTATCAGATGCACAAATGTTTGAAGAGAACAATCAAGACAGAAAAAGACTAACAGATCGAAATAGACGATTTAAGTAGAAACAAATATAAGCAGGATTGGAATGAACTTATCAGATTTAACAGTCGAGGCGAGATTCAAAAATCTCTGTGCTTAAAGCCTTAAGCGTCCCCTGTAGAACGAATCTCCAGTGCGAAGGGTTGCTCGACACTATGACTTCCAGCATTCAACGACAAAAAATGTCTCTCCAGTAATCCGCACAGAAATACTGGACAAATCGAACCCGTGTAGCAGTGTCACTCGAACTTTCAGAACAGAGAAGAAAACACAGACACCAACAGAGGCTGTATTCTCTGATTTTCGGATATCCCCAAACCCTAATCTCTCTCTTCTATATATAAGAGAGGAAACGAACGTTTGTGTCTCTTAAGAGGCACACGTTCACACAAATAACGTTAATTAAAATTAATTAACGTTAACCCAACGGTTATAAAACCCAAACGATTGAAAAAACGTTTTAGGAAGTCAGCAAAAAATAAGTATAAAAAGATAGCATCACACACACCACGCCACGACACGACCGACCGACCGGACGGACAGCGGCGGCGCGCGCGATGCAAAGAAACCCCGACAACAAGGAACAGTCTCACTTTAGGGGTTGCACCCCTTTAGTTCCCACTATTCAATATAAACCATTAGAAGTTCTCATAAACTTCCAATGTGGGACTATTCCTCCCACAAGAGACAAACACTAAATGACAAAACAACAAGAGGGAATTTTGAGCCCTTAAAAACCAATAAAAATACAACAATTCCCCCCACAGGGCCCAAAATTCAAGAGAATAGACAGAGTGACCAAAATTCTAATGTGCATTAATGCCGGTGTCTTTTGGACTTGAACCGACACTTAGAACTTTCAGAATAGACTTCACAGAGATTCGGTGGAATAAATTCTTAAACCTAATCTCTTTAATGTGAAACAACTACCTCTGCAGTCCACACACTAGAATACCTGCTTTTAGGTTCTAACCGGGTTGGCGCCTATACGGCCATGCGCCTGCTGGTCTCGTGAGAGCTCTAGAGAATTAGCCCTAATTCTCAACAGAGGCGGCTCCACCTCTACACTCACATAGGTAATTTCCATCAAGTGTGTAAACTGCAACTAAAACACACCATCTATAAAGAATATGGAAACTATTAAGAGTCCAATGACTCAACCTCACATACGTTGCAGTTTTGCACTACTCACATCATAGGGATAGATTTCTCACAAAGTAAATAACTTGTAGTGCTTCACAAACAACTCAGGTGACTTGTTCTTCACATTGAACCTACTTCCTTGGATCGCCATTCACGTAGGTTGGGTTACTATCACGGGTTGTTTATATCCATGGGCTTTAGACCCATCCCCCTCGATGTGCTAATAACGAGCTTCTTGCTCAGAGGCTTTGTCAGTGGATCTGCCAGATTTCCAACTGACCTCACAAAAGTCAATGCAATTACCCCATCACTGAGTAATTGTCTAATTATATTATGCCTCAATCTGATATGTCTCCTTTTACCATTATAAATTTTATTCTGGGCTTTAGCTATTGCTGCCTGGCTATCACATAAAATGGTAATAGGAGGTGCTGGTTTCGTCCATAAAGGGATATCATGCAGAAGGTTTCTCAACCACTCTGCCTCTCCACCAGCTAGCTCTAAAGCTACAAACTCAGATTCCATGGTGGATTTCGCATTACAAGACTGTTTACATGATTTCCATGAAACAGCCCCACCTCCTAAGGTAAAAACATAGCCGCTAGTAGAGTTAGACTCATCATGCCCAGTTACCCAGTTGGCATCACAATAGCCCTCCAACACTGTAGGATACCCTGAATAACACAACCCATAATTAATTGTACCCTTTAAGTACCTCAACACCTAACTAATGCACTCCAGTGCTCATAGTTGGGACAATGGGTGTATCTACTCAGTCTCCCTACAGCATAAGCAATATCAGGTCTGGTGCAGTTCATTAAGTACATTAAGGAACCAATCACTCTAGCATACTCAATTTGTGAAACACTTTCACCAGTGTGTTTCTTTAAATGTATACTAGCATCATAAGGTGAGGACAACGGATCAGACTCAAAGTGTCCAAACTTCTTTAATATATTTTCTACATAATGTGATTGGGTTAATGTAATACTGCCCGACTCCTTAGTTATTTTGATGCCTAAAATTACATCAGCTTCTCCTAAATCTTTCATATCAAATTTAGAAGATAAAAATTTCTTAGTATGAGTTACTACTTCTAAATTAGTACCCATAATAAGCATATCATCAACATACAAACAGATAATCACACCAACATTGTTATTAAATTTATGATACACACATCTATCAGAATCATTTATATGATATCCATTTTCAACAAGTATGTTATCAAATTTCTCATGCCACTGCTTAGGTGCTTGTTTTAAACCATATAAGGATTTAACTAGCCTACATACTTTATTTTCTTTACCTGGTGCTATAAATCCTTCTGGTTGTTTCATATAAATTTCTTCTTCTAATTCACCATTTAAAAAGGCTGTTTTAACATCCATTTGGTGAATTATTAAATTATTAATTGAAGCTAATGCAATTAAAATTCTGATGGTTGTTATTCTAGCAACAGGAGAATAAGTATCAAAATAGTCAATATCTTTTTGTTGACTAAACCCTTTAGCCACCAATCTTGCTTTATATTTGTCAATTGAACCATCAGTTTTAAGTTTTCTTTTAAAGATCCACTTGCAACCTATGGGTTTATTCCAGGAGGCAAATCAACCAACTCCCAAGTATGATTAGCCAAAATAGAATCCAACTCACTCATTATGGCTTCTCTCCAAAATACTGCATCTGGAGAAGACATAGCCTCACCATAAGTCAATGGATCACCATCAACCATAAAGGTATAAAAATCATCACCTATGTTAGTTGCTTTTCTAGCTCTTTTACTTCTTCTAGGTTCAATTTCAGGTTGAGGACTAGGTTCAGGAACATATTCAGGAACAGTTCCAGGAACATGTTCAAGAACATCATCTCTAGGTTGGCTTGAAGAAGCCTCATCTGAACCTCTCACAGACTTTGGTCTAAGTGGGAAATTAGACTCAAAAAAGTCTGCATCTCTTGACTCTATTATAGAATTAGCTGACACTATATTATCATCCACAGTTCTTAGAACAAGAAATCTGTAGGCAGCACTGTGTTCAGCATACCCTATAAATGCACAGTCTACAGTCTTAGGACCTATCCTCTTCCTTTTAATTTCTGGAAGATCTACCTTAGCTAAGCAACCCCAAACCTTAACATAACTAAGGTTGGGAATATGCCCTCTCCAAAGCTCATAAGGGGTCTTACCAGATTTCTTGTGGGGTATTCTATTTGAAATAAAACATGCAGATAAAATAGCTTCCCCCCACAAGTTAGAGGGTGAACCAGAACCAATCAACATGGAGTTCATCGTCTCCTTAAAGGTTCTGTTCTTCCTCTCAGCTACTCCATTTGATTCAGGGGAGTATGGAGCAGTTACCTCATGAATAATACCATTTTCTTCACATAATTCTTTGAAGGAATTTGATTCATATTCTCCACCTCTATCAGTTCTCAATCTCTTAATTTTCTTTTCAAGCTGATTTTCTATCTCATTTTTATATTTTATAAATGCTTGTTCAGCTTCATCTTTGCTTTTAAGTAAATACACCTTTGTATATCTACTATAATCATCTATGAAAGTTATAAAATATTTATTTCCTCCTCTAGACATATTACTTTTCATATCTGCTAGATCACTATGAATTAAGCTTAAAAGTTCTGATTCTCTAGTAACAGACTTATGAGATTTATTAGTAAATTTTGCTTCTGAACAGCATTCACATTTGTCAAAATTGTTATTTGATATATTTTTAATTAAGCCTACACTATGCATTCTCTTAACATAGGAAATATTTGCATGTCCTAATCTAGCATGCTACAAAGTAAGAGAATCAATATAAGCAGAAGTGGAGATTTCATTTATTTCATCAGAAATGTTCAAAACAAACAGACCATGGTTACAATATCCTTTTCCCAGGAAAACCCCATTCTTAGTCAAAACTAACTTATCCCCCTCAAAGACTAACTTAATCCCAGCCTTGTTCAACAGGTAGCCAGACACTAAATTTCTCCTAATGCCTGGAACATGCAGTACATCAGTCAAGGCCAACTGCTTCCCAGAAGTGAGCTTCATCTGCACCTTTCCCTTTCCAGCAACTGGAGAAGTACGAGAGTCAGCCAGGTACACCTGCTCGCCCTCTCCCACAGGCTGGTAGGTCGTGAACAAAGCACGGTCTCCACAAAAAAAAGGAATTTAGGCCCTGAGTTGACTTCAGGTAAATAGCCAAGTTAATTCCGAGTTCAGGTATGACTGAGTTTACTAGAACTAATTTGAAGAGAGTTTTTGAGTTAGCTAGTGAGTCTTTAAACACTGTTTTCATGTATATTTAGGTTAGGAAACACTCTAAATACTAAAAGATCCTAAACCAAAACCAACTCAACCCAAATTATAATTTCGGTTCAGTTTAGGTTAGCTTAGGTCAATTTAACACGAATTAAATGCTAATTTGCATCATAATATCTGTCTGTCATTTAATATGCTATATAAAAATCAGTTTGGTTCTATTTAATGGAAACTTCAATCTAAAATCAAATCAACCTAATTCAAGTTAGTGTTTTTCAAACCAAAACCAAACCAAGTATAATAAAACCTAACTCAAACCAGCCTAATTCAGTTTGGACTGATCCTCTTCCTTGTCCAACTCCATTTCAGCATCATATCAATAACAACTTGAAAGCAAAATCGGTGTCCAGGAACCTTTATGCTAACTAAAAATAAAATGCAAACAAGTTTTCACATAAATATGGGAATACAAAAGTATAAAACTATCAGAAATGATGCAAAGTCAGTCTAAAGATCCAACCAGGAAACCAGAATATGTGTAAGGGGAGCAGAAAGGGCAAAGTCTTTAACTCTTGTCTAAAGATATTAGCAGCAAAGTGTTTTTGGTTCAAATCTTGATTTGGATAACTACATATAGGAACATAGCCAGCTTGCAAAGAAGAATACTAGAATTTAAGACCAAGTTAAGTTAAAAATTAAATAATGGAAAGAAATATACAAAAAAGCAGGTGAAAAATAAAATCAAAGAACCAAATGGGTTTCTATCACCAACATATATATAATTGAAAATGTAAAGAAAAGCAAAGATCCAATATATCCATAGAATCCATAGCCTCTTCAGATGATAATTGTTGAAAAACCAAAAGGGCAAAACAAGAAGAAGAAGAAGAAAACTCGTAGTGCAGAAAAGGTTTTCCTTGAAAAGGACAAAAGCCACCAATTTATTTGACAGAATATATCTGAAAATCGATAACCAAATGCTGAAACTTTAGTGCAAAGGTCATGCAGTGATAGTAGTACGAGCATCTCATCTCAGTTGCTAGGCACCAAAATAATACAAGGCAGCACATAAATGTAAAACATATTTGATCTGGACCACACACAAGTCTAGAAAACAGAAAAGAAAATGCCAATATCACAACGTGTGTATAGGGTATCTCTATTGATGATATTATCCGGTCTTGGGCATCTCCAGGTGTATAGGGTATGGAAGGTAGAGCTGGGTATGGAGTTGTACTGATGGGTGCTCCTATTTTTTTATGGGTTTTTCTTGTTGTGAATAGTTGAGCCTATGCAACATGTGTGGAACATCTTGTTCTAACATGTCCTGTGGGCATTCATTTCGGTCATCATTTTGGTTATTCTCTTTCAGATGATAGGTGTATAGTTGGAGACTTAGCTTTTTGATGGAAGGTATGTTGAGGCCTTGGGATTAAGATTGAGCACCTTCCTATAGGGATGTTGTCTTGTAATATTCTTCTTTTCTCTTCTTTTTATATATAATACTCATTACTGATCCAAAAAAAATGCCAATATCACAAAGACAAATGGAAATCTAAATCATGTTTGCCAAAGAGGAAAGCAGTAATCGCTTGCTGCATTGATTGGATCTAGTATCAACGAAAACCATCAACCAGGGTCCCCTCTACCTGAAATTAAACAGACATTTAATTAAAATCAAAACATCTCTGAAGTTTATATGATACCCAATGTTGCTTGATTCTTCAAAATAATAAATAGAAACCCCTCTACAGCTCTGAAGATGTAAGCCCCTGATTTCAAATGCATCAAAGAAGTTATCATGAATTATGGAACACCTATAAAATCCTTGACATCAAATCATTTGATTTTGATTTGATAAAAATGATTTTATATATCAATGAGAACAATTGAAGAGGCTTTCACATTTTCCAACCTTAAAAAAATGTCATTTTTAGTAGGTTTTTTTTTTCTTTGGTGGGGATGTTGAACCCATTGATCACTAGTCGAATTAACGTTATTGGTCATCTTTATGTACCATGTGCTTAGAGTGATAAGGTGATGCTATGGATGAAGCTGATGCAATAATTAGAGAGCTTATAATATTTATCACAGCATGGCCATCGCATATGTAAAATTCCAATATAAAATATAAAATAACAAAAAATCATTGAAACTCTTCAACTCCATAAAGGTAATGAACAATGGAATTCAAAAATAGAATCTCAAATTTGGTTTTTTTTTTTTTAATAGAAGGAAAATGGAATGAGAATTAAAAACCTCTCTAAAACTCTGAAGATTGAATCCCTTGATTTACCCTGCAATATAAAAAGTTACAAAGGATAATTTCAATTCTATTACGAAAATAGACAATGAAAAAGAGAGCAGTTAAGCATTTATATATGACGAAAGACAATTAGCTCTCATATGAAAGGAGGGAGAGAGAGAGAGAGAAGAAATTAACTTACAAGTCAAATCCATCGATCCTATCTCAAGCATCAACCATAGGCCATTTTTAAGTGGAAACTGTCTCACTTTCTTTATTCATCACATAGAGAAGGTGATGGGTCATCCACTAGTCCTCCCCACCTTTTCTGTCATCCATGTTCACTTCGCACAGGCGCAACCTACTGATGAAGTCCTGATTCATGTCAGCGAAGGAAAGGACTCTTAAGTTGTTGAAACCCTTGTGGGAGCTTTTTCAGCCCCCTGCACTCAAATTAGGCCTCATCTTTTAGGTGACCATGTTCTTGTCACGGAGAGGCTCCGGCCATACCACCCACCTTGATCCTCTCCTGGAGGAACTTCTCCATTGATGCAATGTCCATGATCTTGTCCTCCACCGGTTTCCCACAGTCGATGGTGAAAGTGGATCCCTTCTTCTTCCCCTTGGCAACCGCTACGCTCCCTCGACTCATCTCGTCCTGTGCCCTCTGCAAAATTACCAAAAACAGCTAAAAATAACACAAGACAGAGCCTCTGACATATGCATGCGAGAAAGAGCTATAGACAGAGAGATAGAGCGTTCTCTTACTTGCAGCTACGGATCTTGGTTTCTGTTGGTTGCGGCGAGGAAGGGAGATAAAGCTCCACAGGAAAGGTTGCGAGACGTTGAAGAGTTAGGGTTTTATGTTAGAGCAAATCAGCGATTATTCTTGATTATCTGGGTCTGCATACTAAATCTCATTAAGAGCTGAGATTTTTTTCCTATTTGTTCTGTGAATGTGAGTTGATTCACTCGTTGTAGAGTGCAGACTAGTTTTCGATGTCCAATCTTCTAGTTTAATGGGAAACAAATGTCTGTTTTCATATGTCCAATCAAAGCTGACAAGAAACATTTAGATCACATCTCAGCTGTATATGTTCCCTTTTTTTTTTTTTGGTGGAATTCCCTTTTTTATTCTCCTCGTGTTCCAATGAACATATGGACTTAAATTGCTCAATTTTGTAACAGGAGCAAGACGTATCCCGTGCAATAATTGTTCTTTTATGAAGGCTTGCTTTGGCTGGTTTAATGTCTTAATCACTTTCAAGATTTGAGCGTAAAGGCAAATTTTTGTGCACTTGACCAAATGCTCGTCTATTAACCATACTTGTTTCAAAACATCCAATAAGTTCCCAAAATGAACTCCAAACAATAATTAAGTTTCTTAATCACTTTCAAGTTAAATAATCCAGAATCCTAATTTGAGAGGATACAAAGCCATATTATGGGTTTAACCTTAACACATCACGTTTGTTTGTTGCATCTTGAATGTATATCTATACCAATATACAAAGCGAAGTAAGAAGATTCGAACCTGACATTTACTATCCGAAATATCCCTCAGTTTCCATTGAATATACAAACAAAGTTTATAACCACCTAACACATTGGAGAAAGCATAATTCTATATATAATCGTACAACAGATTGGACAGAGCATAATTTTATATATAATCGTTTGAATTTTATAATTTAAATAGGTGTAAATTTATAAATTATCTTTCTATATTCCATATAGAATATTTAAATTTCCATTCCATGTTTACAAAAAAAAAAAAATGAAAAAAATGGGCTTATAGAATGCAAAATGGAGTCATTAGTGTTAGATGGAGGTCATACTAGTTGTAGCCTACATTGGGAGACATGTTGGTCCAACGGTGAGTGGGGTGTAAACTTTAGCAAGAGGCTCCGTAGGATTGAAATTTCGCATTTTGCTTATATTTCGTTAGGAGAGTTCTAGGGAAATTCCGAGAAATTTCCCCGAAATTAGGGAATATTTTGCTACATTTCTCTAATGAGGGGAAATGAGGAAATATGTGTTTTATTGTTTTTATAACTTTTTATGTAATTTTTTTTTGTTTAATACATTCATAATAAATGCATATATGGGGAAATTTAGGAACATTTTGCTAGATTTCGCCAACATTTTGAGATATTTCACAAAATTTGCTAAAATCAGATAAATTGGGGAAATATCGTTTTCCCTATACATTTCATGTCATGTCGTTGACCTTCTTAAGACAAAATATCACGAAATGAAAAGCGCTCCACTTTATTTCAAACAGTTTGTTAGGAGATGATATTACTAGGATTTCATCCAGTACCACTCAAACGGACGGATGGATTCACATGGCAGTAAGGGGCCCACACATCCCAACCCCATTCCAGTATCACGATACCACCGGATTGAGATTGTAAGAGCAGAGGAAATGCATTTGTGTTACTCTGGAGAGTGTTTTATTTAGAGACATTTAGTGGTATTAGCGTGAAACGCATAGATAGATGGATGTCATTTTAAGAAAGGCCTACACATCCATATTTCATCCCATCCCATCCGGTGGTTTTACGGAACCACCGGATTTTGGCGGTAGAGGAAATGAAATGTTATCTTTCTCTGACAACAAGTAACTGTCAATTCACGTCAAAAGATAGAACAGTCCAACGCCACGATCTTTAGGTACACGTGTCAACGAACCAGGCTTTGCTCTTTCACTCTATGTCGACACACAAACACATAAACTTTCTTTCATTTGGATTGCTCTCCCATTCGAAGAATCTTAAATGGCAATCGACCCGCCTACATGTGTCTCTTGAGTTCTTGCTTTTCTTAGTGGCAACATTTGATTCTTTACATGGTCTTTTGCTACATAAATAATGTTTAGAGTTTGTAGCTTGTAAGTCGATGAAGTCGGCATTTTCTCAGAGATTTTCGCAGTAATGCTGCGTGTACTGCTGTTACATAGACTGAGTGAGCCATTTTAGGTTTAACAGCCTCTGATTTGAGAAATTAGTTTGTACCCACCATCTGCATTGCTTTGTAAGGATGCTTCCTTGATTTTTTTCCTTCATGCAGTCTTATCTTGTGTGCCCTAAACGGTTAATTTCTGATTGAAGAAAAGTTGGGTTACAGATATGGTGAGTATATTTGGAAAAAATTATTATTTTTTTTTTTTGCTAATTAAAAGTGGAAAAATTTTAGAAGTTCAAGATATTAAATCTGTCATTATTTGGATTTTTAGATTTGTATCTTTATGGTTTGTATTTGAATCTTGTATAGGATGGGAATACTGATAGTGAGTGGAGTGATGAATTTGACCTGGACTTTGGAGATGAAATCAATTCAAAGAATCCAGAATCCTCCTCATTTTCCTGTGTGGAAGTTCCTCTTCAAGATTCTCCTGCTTGCATTGAGAAGGTGAATCTCATTTTCTCTAACAAGTTTTGCTTAATTGAATGAACTTGAAACCAGTATTTTCTGTATAAGAAAATTGCTCATTAGTGAAGATTCTACTTATGAAAGTTATAGATACTTTAAGATTGTTTTGGTGGAGTAGAGTGCAGGAATAGGATTCATATTTGGGGAGTCGATATTTGTTTCATCTGTTTATGTATTTCACTCTTTGAGCGTAGAAGTGTGCACAGATTTGAAATTTAGATATTTTCATGATCATAAAGCAAAGGCTAACTTTTTCCTGTGTGGAAATGCTATTAGAGTTTAGCACGAGATTCAAGCAGAGGGGTCATGCCCTTTTTTGTTGTTTTTGATATGCGTTAGATTCTGTGTCGTTAGCTTACTCTTATGTTTTTCAAGGCAAAGAATTGGTAATCTTGAAGCATTATACAGGAAAAGAGAGAGACTCTATGTTGTGGAAGTTATGCATATTAGAAAATGCCAAATAATAGCAAATGCTTCTAGGTTGAAAAGAGTGTGACATTGGCAACAGGAACCAATTTCATGTTTGTCCGGGAAAATATCTATTTCATGATAAGTCAATAACAAAAATATACATGCTAGTATTTCGGTGATGCAATGGAATGTGTAATGTTGTATCCGTGTAATTTTAAGGGCAGAAGCATTGGATCACTAAGCCTTTGTTTTCTGTGACATTTCATGGCTAAGGTCATGAAGACAGGGCGGTATGGTTTAGATCATAACAGATATTTTATTGACTAGAAATTAAACACATGTATAGAAGTATATAAAACATGGATTTTATGGCTCTTCTCATTTTATGATTTCTATTTATACGGTTCCATGACAAATAAAAAGAGTCATTTTAAGTGACTTTCTGTTCTCTATAAATATTTTGTTCTCTTTCAGTTATATCTTAGTAGTATGTTTGATTTTTGTGAATTTCCAATTTCCTTATCTTCTCCACAAACTAAATAATTAAATATAAATAAGAATTGCCGAAATAAACGGCATGTGAAGCATGTTCATTATACAGACAGAAGGAAAGAAGGGATGTGCTGAAAAATATTGGGCAGTGGAGCAAGTGTATAAGCAAAAAGGTTAAGTGGAACTGTCAGTGCACAACAAATTTTTACACTTCTAAACTGCATAAGCATTAATTAGTTGACAAGCTCTTGAAGCTTTAGTTTCAATATGAAAAAACAAAATGTATTATTTATTTTCATATGAGAAATAATTATATGAAAGTAGAGATTTGTGAGATTCTGTTTGTCTACCATTTTCAGTTGCATTCTTTCTAACTCTCTCTCTACCTCCTTCCCTCCCTCCCTCCCTTCCTCCCCCTGTCTTCATTTAAAAGTAAATAAATTCAAGCACATCATGTATACATATCTATACACACACAATCACGTATCTATATATCTATATATATATTATTTATATAAAATTATAGGTTGATATATAGTGATTGGTCAGAGAATAAGAAATGGTTGATACTTTGTCTTATACTGGGATAAAATGCTTCTAATTGCACCTGGAAGTAACTCCTGGTTCTATTCTATCTCAGGCAAGCACATCTGCATTCCCTCCTCGCCTTAAGTTGATTCACTGTTTTGTTGAAATGGGTTTCTCTGAAAGCATGGTGGCCAAAGCAATTGCAGAAAATGGTACGATAATCTTTACTTTCCCTACCAAAAAGGAAAATATCCTACTACTTTTGGTTAACTGGAATATTTCTTTTCAAAAGTTTTTTACGTCTCCACTTCATTACATGTAGGTGAAGACAACACAGAAGCAATACTGGAAACTCTTGTCACATACTCAGTGAGTTGATATGCTTCCAGCTTTGTTGTTATTTAGCCCTGGATATTTGAACTTGTTATTCAGGCAGATTTGTTTTCTTTATGCAATCCAATGAAATTTCTTGTTTCTAAGTAGTACAAGAAGGTTTTTATGTTCTGACTTCGTTTGGTCTCTGCATGGACGATAGACCAGACACCAAAGTAGTAAGATCCATTTTATCTGCAAACATCTTATCTTTCCAGTGGCCTTCCATCTGGTCCAAAAGATTAAAAAATTTTACACCCATGGTCTGATTTCCAATTTTGTTATTCTGTTGTTTCCAACTTTCCTGTCTTAGTTTGGCCTTTCGTTACAAATTATTTTTCAAAATTACTGCTTATGCATATCTAGTCCATGAATACTGCTTGACAACTGTATAGTAATTCTATTGTCAATCATTTGGATCCGTATTATCACTTTTATGTACTTTACTCATGAAATATCCATGAGGTGCATTCACATACGACCTGTCTCTTATCATTTCTGATGTGGGAATGCCACAGAAAATTCAGTTCTAAATTCATAAAGTTTGAGCTTTTGAACACTTTTTCTGGCAGAACCACAGAATCCATTTTCATTGTATTGTGCATAAATTAAGTATTGCAGGCTCTTGAGAATTCTCTTCCAGAGAGCAAAGTTGTTCATCTAGATCTATCTTCTTCAGAGAGTGAAAAGGACATTATTGATGAGCTCTCTGATGTGGAGAGTTGCCCCGGAAACCAGGTAATTCATCTTTTTGACTATTGCTGGAATTTGTGGAATCTACAAAATTTGAATTGCAATAATTTATGTCCGTCCTCCAGCTAGCTTATTTATTTCTGGAAGAATAGAAACACTTTGAAATATGTATAATTACAACCATTTATGTGCAGTAACATGTGCCAAGACTCTTGTAATGCTTTGAACATTGTTGTCTATTGTGCAATGAGAATTTCATTTACTGATATCAAATATTGTAATTTCTTATAAGATAGGTATATTTGCATTCTAATTACACTTTTTAACACTACAAATGGTGTGCTAATGGCATGCTTTGACTTTTGACAAGATTTCACCAAATTGTTTGTGTCTAATTTTCTGGTGAGGTTTCTTCCCAATTTTACACTTCATTAGGAAAATTGCACCAATTTGTTTCTGTAGTTTTTTATTTATCAGAAATTTGCAAAAATTTTGAAATTTCCAGTATAAAACTTCATGAATGTCCACAAGCATTAGTCATCCTGGAAAAATTTTCTGATGAAATCCACTTTTCACTATATTTGTAACTTGATACATTACCATTGAAGCAAGGTCTTGGGAGGGGTGGAATTGCAATGGACCTAACTTTGGGCATCTTTGTGCAAAGTAGCTGCATAATTTTTAATATTTCTTCTAGATTTTTGTTTCTATAGGAATGAGAATGTTTAAATGATATTGAAGGAAGTACAGGTAACAGCTAGTCACATGTGGACCTTTTTCTGCAGGATTGATCTATGTGAGGAACCTCAACTTTTGCAGTTACGTATAAATAGTGCATCTGGATGTGCATGCATTTATTGACTATAATACACAGGCATCTTAAATGCATTCATAATGTTTTTTTTTTTTTTTGGGATCTTGCCAGGGCTTAAGATTCATCACTTCACAGTCCATATTGGAGTTGTGAACATGCATCAAGATCCTCTATACTACTATGTGACTTATGGTCCACATGTTTTACTTTGTTGTAACTGAGTGCCTTTTCCAGGGAAACACTGAACATTCATCTGACGGGGAAAAGAAGATTCAACTGTTACTGGATATGGGATTCCCTCTAGAGGATGCTTCATCAGCTATTGATATGTGTGGTCTGTTCTATCAGCAAAGATCATTAAAACTTTTATGCCTACCAGATCCCTGATAATAGTAATACTGATTTAAGATTGTAGCATTTTCTTAAAACCAGTTACAACTGCTGCTGCAATAATTGCTACAAATATTAGAGGTTTTACCATGTAATTGGTACATGTATCTATCAATTTGAATATCCAATAACCGAAGTCACTGAAGAAAAAAAATCCAAGATACTTCTTTCATGATGGAGTAGATATCAAGAATTGTGCATGTTTGATGTGTTGAAACAAATTTTCCTTTTTTTAAATTCTGAAGCTCCAAAAATAAACTACTTATGTGTGCACCGTGTTCAATAAACTTCAATAGCCATAAACATTTTCATCTTCTTCCCTTTTACATAGTTTCTGATTTAAAAAAACTTGCAGGTCCGGATACCTCAGTTGCAGAGCTCATGGATTTTATTTGCGCTGCACAAATGGAAAAGGACATTGATAATCATCTGCGGAAACTACCACATCCGAATTCAGATGATAACCAGGTGCTTACAGGGTCATCTTTTCATTTATGATATGGAATTCAATGTTTTGAAATGAAATTAAGTCACTAATTTGAAACTAAAGATAAAACCTACAGTTTTTTTTTTCCTTCTTTGAAGTTTTATTGAGAAGATGTGCACTTTACTGCTCTCATTTTTCCTGTTCTCCTCAGCTGGGTCCAAGCCATGTCCATGGTGATCCTCCTGCACAAAAGAAGAGGAAGCGCTATGAAGAAATAGAGAGATGGGAAAGAAAACTCAATTCGTGGAAAAAGAATCAAGCAGAGTCAAGGCTGAATAAAGTTGTTGTATATGATTATGAGGAGAAAATTCATCTCCCAAAGCTCATGGTGGGGTTTGGTGTCCCTAATGAACCAATGCCCAAATTCAACAGAACAATCCCCCAGTCGGCTGTTGGGCCCCCATATTTTTACTTTGAGAATGTGGCCATGACTCCCAAAGGGGTTTGGAGTACAATGTCCCGCTTCTTGTATGACATTGAGCCTGAGTTTGTTGATTCCATTTATTTCTGTGCAGCTGCAAGAAAGAGAGGATACATTCACAATCTTCCAATACAAAACAGATTTCCTCTTCTGCCTATTCCGCCACTTACAATTCATGAAGCTTTTCCTCTGAGCCGGAAGTGGTGGCCTTCTTGGGACAAAAGAACAAAATTCAATTGCTTAAATACCTGCACAGCAAGTGCAAAATTGACGGAGAGGATTTTAAAGGCTCTTGAAGGCTGGGATGAGGAGCCACCTCTGAAGAACCAAAAGTTTGTGATTTATCAATGCAAAAAGTGGAACCTAGTTTGGGTTGGAAAGAACAAGGTAGCACCCCTTGAACCTGATGAAATAGAAATGTTACTAGGATTTCCCAAAAACCACACAAGAGGGGGTGGAACAAGTAGAACTGAGAGATTTAAAGCACTCGGCAATTCATTTCAGGCAGGACTACCTTAAGTTTGTACTTCCTTTCTTATTTGCCTATTATTCCTCGTCCTTTACATTGTTGATTGAAAAATAAACGGATTTCAGGTTGACACGGTGGCATACCATCTCTCAGTATTGAAGAATATTTTCCCAAATGGGATTTCAATACTTTCCCTCTTCTCTGGCATTGGGGGTGCTGAGGTTGCTCTGCATCGGCTGGGGATTCCCTTGAAGAATGTTGTTTCTGTTGAGATATCTAAAATTAACAGGAACATTCTCCAGAGTTGGTGGGAACAAACAAATCAGAGAGGCAATTTGATCCACCTTGAAGATGTGCAGAAACTAGATGGTGATACGCTGGAGCAACTGATCAATTCATTTGGTGGGTTTGATCTTGTTATTGGTGGAAGCCCATGCAATAATATAACAGGAAGCAACCGTGTGAGCAGAGATGGTCTTCAGGGTATAGACTCTGCTTTATTCTATGACTACTTTCGCATCTTAGACTCTGTTAAGTGTATCATGGCAAAACAGGCATGAAATGGTTGAAAATGAAAGTTTTTTAAGGGATCTTGTGTTGGTAACTTTCAAAAATATGTATATTCTCTTGTAAATTTCCTTTATTGTACATGAAATATTATAGGTTCATGTCCTGCTGATTTATGCTTTGCTCCACATGACTCTGGACCATTTTTGTGACTAGATGGTAAATATCAGGCTGTATTTCAAAATGCATCTCAATTCCTAGTTCAAGTTGAAATATATCAAGGAGATGTTCAAAGTTGAAATTATTTTCCTTACCATCTCAAATCCCAGTTCAAGTTAGGTCGGCCTTCATGCAAAATTATATTTGGAATGAGTTCGAATGTCCCCAACCGTAGCCCAACCCATCTCATCTCAAAGCCAGGTTCGCGGCGGGTTTTGGTAATCCCGAACCTTATAGGGTTTAGCCAATACCAAATTTTAACCCGCCTCTATAAGGTTGGCAGCAGAGGTAGGTCAGGATTGACCCGGTTGTATTAAAAAATATAAAAAAATCTTTTCAAATAGAATATATTACTTAAAAATATATGTATTCACTGCAGGTGTATTTTTTCTATATAAATGGTATATAATAAAATAATTTTTGAAATATATAAAAAATATTTTTTTAATGGGTTGGGCTAACTTGAATCCATCCGTAACCCGATTTGGACAATACTAAACCCTAACCATTGGGGGCGGGCCAGGTTCCTTGTTTAACCCACCCCATTACTATTCCTAGCTTAATCCCTTGAGTTGTGACTTTATATAAAAAAGGTGCTAAATGTTATAAGCAAGAAAATATGTATGTAATTAATTCAAATTGAAGAGGAGGTTTTTACAAAGGTGAAAATGAAATCATTAATCCTGTTTGCGCTTCCTTGATCGTCGCTTCCAGACATGAAATAATCAGCAGAAATGGCTTCGGCACCAAGAAAACGCCCAAAATCAGATCTTAGAAGCTCCAATATTAAACCAAAATGTAACCCTAGCAGCTCTTCCTCATCTTCTTCACTTGATTTCTTGAAGAAAGAGCCTCCCCCCTATCTCTTTCCTTCAAAGAGCGAGTTCTTAAGGTTGTTAGCCGTCGTAGCTGTCGCAGTTTCAGTTGCCACGGCTTGCAACTATGCAGTTAGCTTTCTCAGTCGCCAGCCAAAACCTTTCTGCGATAGCAATGGAGACGGCTCCGAAGATTCACTATTAGGTAACTTCACTTGTTTGTTTTCTTAATTTTGTTTCTGTTTGTTTAGCTGATTACGTGTTCCTGTTGTTCTTCTTTTCTCTCTTATATTTGTTCGTTTGTTTATCGATGATTTGGTTTTGAAATAATCTTTCCGTATGGTTTTGATAATTCTGGGTGGTATATTATAGGTGCTTGAGAATTTGGTATGCAATGCACAGATTATGTTCTTAAAAATTTTCTTGGTTTTTTGGGTAATGTGGAAGAATTTTAGTTTTTTTTTTTCAGATTATGTAGAGTGGACGGCACGCTTGTAGAGTTACAACAGCCATATGTTTTGTTCTATTCTATAATATAGTTTAGATTTTTAATTTATATTTCTGGCAAATAACTAATTGCTAATTAGATGTTAGGCAAAGATATTTAAAAGTGAATATCCTTGGGAAAATAGTGGTAAGAGCTTGTAATGGGTACATTTTTATTTAAACCAGAGAAATCTGTTTTCGAATTCGAATGAAACCAAAGAAAGCTGGTATCAGATTTCCAAGACCAGAGATTTCTTTCTGGCTCTGGCAGTAACCGAGTTGGTACAGCCCGAGCACGAGTTGGTACCGCCCAACTCAGGCCAAGTTCGGCTGACTCCAACTGAGTTCAGTATAAAAATCATACAGATTGCCGGACTCGTATTGGTAGGGGCCAGTATCGAGTTGAACAGGTCGATTTGACTCGGTACAATACGAGTTTTAAATTCACGAGTGAAGTCCATGATACACCTAGTCCCCCTGGATCCTTTTTTTTTTCTTTTCACAAGGGAACCTGGTCACATTGGAGGCTACAATATTGTCAGGTATCTTTTTGCATGACAAAAGCATGTAGGGTTCTTAATCAGCTGCAATATGTCCCCTTTTTAACTATATTTTCAAATCATGGCACGACTAGGACTAGTTTATCATTTAGTAATGTAAAGATACTGCCCTGATATTTACTGTTTTTTGTTTATCAGAGTCATGAAATCTTGTTGTCCGCTTTTTTTTCCCTGACTGATGATGTTTGATTAATTGTATTCTGTTCCATGGCTCCAGCTTAAATATTTATAAGGATTGATGAAGTTTGAATCTAGTTATCAGGATGCCATCCTTCTCCATCAAGACATTTTACCTGCCAACTTATTGTCATACTTTTGTTGTGCCACCTCTGTGTAATATTTATCAGCTTTGATCTCAGTGAACAGTATATTGCTTGCATTTGTTGTACCTGTCTTTATCAAGCTGTTTAATGTTAATATCTTTTGGTTTCTAGTTTATAGCAATCAACAACATTTATCTTAGTTGCACACTATTTTTTGGTAGGCTACAATGTATTGCTTATAACATGTGTAGTTGTACATACAGATTTCTGTGATCCTTGTCCAAGTAAGGGTAAATGTTATCAAGGCAAGTTGGAATGTGTTCCTGGCTATAGAAAGCATGGGAGATCATGCATTGAAGATGGAGAAATAAATCAAACTGCTAAGAAGATTGTGTGTTCAATTTCCTGTGACCAGCTCTCGCTCTCTCCGTCTCCCTCTTCCCCAACATTGTTCTCTTTCTTTTGATATAGAGGAAAAACTGGGTTCATTTTTATCCGTTTTGTATTTTTTAATCTAATTAGAATATATTAAATTATCCTAATGCAGTCAGAATGGATGGAAATTCGTGTCTGTGAAGCATATGCTCAGTTTCTTTGTGAAGGAACAGGGATAATTTGGGTCTGGTACCATTACTGCCCTCTCAATTATAATCCACTGATGTATGAATTTGCCTCATGAATTCTATTTTCTTATGTGTCTAGATGTCATAGTGCTTGTCCAATATGTTTCACCAGTATCTGTAATTCAATTACGCATGTCCTTCAGGTTCAAGAGCCAGACATATGGAATGATTTAGATCAGAACAAATTATTTGAAAATATTGGCATGAACAATGACACTTTTGTTGTTGCAAAGCAAAAGGCAATGGTGACCACTAGAAATGTATTGGAGGAAGGGACAAATCTTCATGGGTATGCCTGTTTCCATCTTCAGGCGTCTAAAATTTTTAAATGCTAGAAGCTGTATTCCACTGACACAGTGCGCCTCTGCTGTCACTCTCTCTCTCTCTCTCTCTCTCTCTCTCTCTCTCTCTCTCTCTCTCTCTCTCTCTCTCTCTCTCTCTCTCTCTCTCTTTCTCTTTGCCCCATACAGGATCAAAGAGCTGAAGTGTCCAGAGTGGCTAGCAGAACGTTATAAACCACTTATCTGCTGCATCAAGCTGTTCATTTCCAAGCATGCTTTACTTTTAGTACTAGTTTCGACACTGGTATTCCATATGCCTTTTTAGAGGAAACCTTTAAATATTGTAGTTACTAATGCCTGTTTAGAGATTGCTAACATCTTTTACATCACAGCTTGTGGGACTCATGTTAATAATTCAGAGAATCCGTTGGAGGCAATATCTTTCAATCAGAACTGAACAGCTCTATGAGCAGGTAGGCACGGCCCCTTTTTATTATCATTTAGTCCACAGAAACAATAAATGGAATTTTTTTTTTTTTGGAAATCTGCCAGATTGGTTCCTCAAGAAGAAAATAGTAAAAATAATTTTTTCAAATGAATTTTGTGTTCTATACCTTAAGTCAGATCCTATTCTGACTACAATATAGATAAGAAATATGGAACTCATCTGGCAACAATATGGCTATCTGCTATGCACACCACAAAAGAAGTGCCAACATCATATACATTTACAGTTCTGTGGTAATTGATGTACAAGCACTTCTCAGTCAGAGACACCAATGCATGCTGGTTACGTGAAAAATGATTTATCATAATTTTTATCCTTATCATACTCTTTTGCATCTTCTTATTCTGTATGCATCCATAAAATTCCAAGAAACTATTGCAACTGCCATAGGTTTGTGACATACTTGAAGAGAGTGCCATTATGGCAAAGAGTGGGGATAGCAAAGGTGAACCCTGGGTGGTTGCTTCTTGGTTACGAGATCATTTGCTTTTGCCAGGGGAAAGGAAGAATCCTCTTCTATGGAAAAAGGTATTCCCCCATCTTGTGGGATCAAACCATACCTCTATGATTAAAAATGTTTTTTTTTTCTTGTCTTGTATTTCAGATGTAATGCTTTGATATTTTTAGTTTTCATTTTATCGCCATTGGGTGCCTATTTGCATCCATAATGCGGTTGTGAGATTGTAATATTTTGTTATGCTCATATATCTGTAATTTTGTGCTTATATTTTCCATCATTGGACACCATCAGTAATCTAGATTTAAAAAAAAATGGGGCAGCACTGAAGATTCAAATGTCATTCTAGGCAAATTATGTACCTTATATGCTTCTACTAATTATCACAATTCAAACATGGATCCATTTCTGGCTTGCATACTTTTTCTACAATGTTGGACCAAAATATTGGTTTTACTCTTTGTTCTAATGCTTAGAAAGAATAAAAAATAAAAAGGAATGAAAAAAAATAAATGTAACGACTTGATATATGTAGCAAAGTCAGATCTCGTGGTACAGGACATCTATACTTTGCGCAGATCCCTACTATGAGTAGCACCCTACATCTTGTAAGGCAGGAAAAATAGTTATTGACATATACAATAGAAAGCTTATATTGAACTTCTGAGTAAAAAGTATAACATAAAGTTTGTTTTTATGCTTCTTTATTTTTATCACTAAACATGAGCTTTATTGAAAGAA
The DNA here is from genome assembly GCA_947561395.2 of Buxus sempervirens. Lineage (NCBI taxonomy): Eukaryota > Viridiplantae > Streptophyta > Magnoliopsida > Buxales > Buxaceae > Buxus > Buxus sempervirens. The sequence goes on along the minus strand of OX387187.1, from coordinate 36,750,840 downwards.
GCAGAAGAATGACAAGAAGGAAAAAGTTCAAAAAAAAAAAAAAGAAAGTGAGGAAGGGAGAATGGGTTTTGTGTGTGTTGGGTGTTGTTGTTTGGGGGGGTGGTTGTTGGTTGGTTTGTTAGGGGCGTGTGGTTTGGGGGATGGGTGAACAGAGGAAGAAACTGAAGGACAGAAGACAAAAGGAAGAAGAAGAAAAAAAAAAGAGTAAGAAAGAAACCAGATGTATATGCATCCATGATTCTGATCATGGATCAGTATACTGACTGAAACTACAGCACAAAAGGTTGAGACAAAAGCCTCTTAACAGCAGCGTGCTTCAAAACTTATTAGCTCTTGGATTTATTTCTTCTTAGCACCAAAACAAAAGCTCAAGACAAGAGCCTTCTAACTCCAGCCTATTGGTTTAATTTTTTACAGGTTAAGCTTTTTAATTTTCTCTTCTTCCAAGTGAATGAAATGTCATTGAGATCGGTAGCTAGGAAAAAAAATTTTTAGTTGTATCATTTTGGCTCAAATCTAAATTATGATTAGAGCGTCTTAAAGTTTGTGATATGTAGAAATTCGTGACAAATCACTAAAGCTTCATTGTTTCTCATTTGGTATACCTAACAGTCACAGGTTCATCAATTCTATTGCATATTTGTAATTGTGATAATTTTTCACAAGATAAAAATTATATTATCATGGATTTAAGTGCTTATTACATAATTCAATAAAAGTGGTAATGTATATTTTATTTTCCTACATTTTTAGTTTTTTTTTTAATTTGTTAAAATCTGAGGAATATTTCCAAGAATCATAGTTAAAATCTCTGTTCATCTGAAATCATATGATCGCCAGCAGCACTACTATACCGCCACCAGCTCCATCACCACACCACTGCCATTGCCATCACCACCATTACCACCACCGTGACACCACTACAACTATGACCACAGGGTTAAACAAGGTATAAAACCAAAACTTGTTTTAGTAAATGTTATATCAAGGATGAAAAGAAAAAGAGGAAAAAATTTCCAGAAAATTTGCCATCTTATGTCCAAACAGCTGAAAAAGAAAAAGAGAAGAAAATCTTCTCCTGGAAATTTTTTATCCAAAGAAGATTTTCCCCTGAAACAAATAGAGCCTTAGGCAACCTGGATAACGGATGGACAATCATAGACTCTAAAAGAAGCAACTGGCAATATTCTAAAAGCTTGCTGAACACTACAGTCTATTTTAACGTGGTCCTTTTTTCTTCTTTTGAGGCCAAATCTAATACAAATTCTATTTTTGATAACTGAAATTTACAAAGCATGTGAATATCTTCTTCCAGCTACCTTAAATGGATAACTGGAGTTTTCAATTGATATTAGTGACACCTTCTTGGCAGTTTCTTCTGTTATACAGGATTTCTGTAGTCTAATGCTTGTATTTTCAATTGAACTTGGATAAATTTATCTAATCACATTTTTTATATTTTACTGTCATATTGTTGAGTTATTATTAGGTGTTTTTCATATGTTGGCATTGTATCTGATTTGTCACTATGGTTCTTCATTAATATTTGCATCTTTTTATTAGGTTGAGGAGTTGGTCAGAGAAGATTCTCGATTAGATCAGTACCCCAAGTTGGTGAAAGGTGAATCGAAAGTGGTGTGGGAATGGCAAGGTATTGAAAGCTTATTATTACATTCTAAGTGGTGATTCATCTGATAATAGGAGATAGCAGGGGCTTAGTATAAAGCTTACTGCGACCTCATTCCTGGAAGCCCTCATGATTTAAACTAAATATGTGGCTGCAAAACCAGTCTGTTATCGAATAGAGAATTTTTCTTTCAAAATATTGTGAGAATTAAACGGTGCAATCAGTTGAAAGATGACTTGGTCTGAAAGTAATGGCTGGGAATTTATCTTCAGCTGATAGGATCAAATTTTTTCAATGTGATATTTAATTGAGACGAAGTGCCTTGCTACCACGAAAGCAACATTGATCATTGCCTTATTTTAGTTTTGAACTTTGATAATGTATTTGGATCTCTCATTGTTGCTGCATCCTGGAGTATTGGGTTGAGAATCAAATCTGAAACAGTTGCCCCTTATGCACTTCTGAATTGCCGAACTAATTATTGTCTCCTTGTTTTGTAGTTGAGGGTTCTTTAAGCTCTTCAAAATTGAAAAGGAAGGAGCCGAAAAGCAAACTCAAACCAACTGAAGGAAAGAATTCTTCATCTGGTCCAGAATCACAGGCAACAAAAGCTGGTGATCTGTTATACTGTTAAACTTTGTGTTGGTGTTTAGTTGTGTTGTAAAATTCTGAGTGCAATAGTTTTTTCTCAAGTCAAAAAGCAAACTTAAATCAATTGGAGTCATGTTCTTGAACACAATCTTCTTGATGTGCAATATTTTCCTCATCTTCTAGCTCTTGTCTTATTTTCTTTCAAAATCTTCCTGGAAGAAAAAGTAATTCACTAAAGAAAAAAAAAATTTTTTTTTTAAACAATTTTTCTTCTTGAATCCCTGTCGTACTCCCAACCAAACTAAGGAGATATTTGCTTTGCCTAGCATTTACTATTCTAAAAATGTTCTAGACACCACCTTAAATCCCAAAATAGTATTTAGTTCATTTTAATGCATTTATATCCTTTCTGGCCTCTGTTTCTTTTGGTTTTGTTGCTTTTTTACCAAACCACATGTTCTAACCTAAGCATATATGTATCTTTCACAATGGGTCACCTTGAATTAAGCAAGTAATCACTTGTCTTGATATAATCATGTTTAATCTGTACCAGCTACCAATCAATCAAGAAAGTAAGATCATGTTCATGACACGTTAAATCTGCCGGCCCCCATAATTTTAAAATGATTTCATCTCTTCTGTGGGTGCAGTCACTAAAACATACTTCAACAGTCTGATCCTCCCATGTTCTTCTGCTTGGGTTGGAATGTTTGACCTCATTTCATGTAAATAGAGTACCAAAGAGTATTACTTCCATTCCCACTCCCTCAGAGTTACAGTTATCAATCCCATGGGAACCTTCAACTTTATGTTCACAATACCAAAACCCATAATAATTGTGGTGAACCTACTGGTTCCTATGAAACTCATAGTCATGGAGGCATTGTTCTACCTGTGCCTATAAAATCGACGATATCGGCTGTGCTTCTTGGAACACTCTAGCGATTTTATTTAAGCAGAGGATCTCCGCCGACCACCCTCGTTGGTCCCGACTGAAGTTGCCAGTCATGCTATGCTCCAGTCGATCAAGGATGAGCGTCAAGTAGTCGAATTTGATAGTTTTGTCAATGGGACGCGAAAGAGATGAGATGGGGAGGATTTGGCCTGTGCCATACGCCTGAACTGCTTGAAAGGAAGGGATCAGATCAGGGAGTTATTCAATTGTTCTCATGTGTTTCATAGAGAATGCTTGGATAAGTGGGTGGATGAGGGTCAGGTGACATGCCCTTTGTGTAGGTCTAAACTATTCTTTGATCAAGAATTTGTAGACTCTGAAATGGCAATTTAGGCTCCGTTTGTTTTGATGTAAAAAATTTTCTTTTAAAAAACATTTATGTCGGAAAATATTTTCAGGAAAATCAAAGTTTTTCAACTATTTGGACGGACATTGGAAAATATACTTGAAAATGAGAAATTTTCATTTTCTTATTTTTGGAATAAATGCAAATAATCAAGGAAAACTTAACAAGAAAAAAGTTATACATTTAAATAGGGATGCAACTCTTTCCGGTTCAAACTGACCCAAACCGACTTTGGTTTGTTTTGGATGGTTGTTAGGATCGGTTTCGATCCAAAAATTATAAACCAAATTAAGTTGGTTCAATTTTGGGTTGGATGTTCAGTTAAACGAAGCAAACCGAATTCAATATTTGCCTAAATCGAACCAAACAAACCTAATATATTATATATATAATACAATATATATTAAATTTGAAAGTTTACCTTTAAAATTTGAGGATATTACAAACAATACCCTTGTTTGAGCACAAGCATGTGTTGGTCTAACTTGAACCAAACCGAATAGAATTGATTTCATGCCATTTGATTCAGTTTGGGTTTTTGTTTTCTTATTTATTTTCGGTTCGGTTTGACTATAAATATTTTTGGTTTGGTCTTGGGTTGGCCTCAACCCGAAGTTGCACACCTACATTTAAATGGTATGTCATTTTCCAGAAAATGACATATGGGATTTTTAATAGTAAGTCATTTTCCGGAAAATAAATATCTTTTAAGAAAATCATTTTACACTATATTATATTTTACATGGAAACAAACACGTGGAAACCACATTTTCTGCCAAAAACATTTTCCACATCAGATTTTACATCAAAACAAATGAAACCTTAAAGTGGGATATTTCTGGTGAATGATCAAAGGCAACTCTCTTTTAAGTTCTATCATTCTGATTATTTCTCTATTGTATGTTCTTTAAAGTTGCGTTAGAGTCTCAGGATGAGACCTTGAATGCGACTTAAAGATTGGTTGAAAACTCTAATGACCTAGAATTAACCTAAGGATATGCTTGGATAACATGAATTCAAATACACATGTGAAAATTGTAATACATATGAATTATAAATCTTATGATTTTCAATTCCTATATATTGAAATTGTATTTTTTGATTGACATTATGGAATTCAATTTTTTTTTTCTTTATATTTCACATAATGTTTACATATACCAAAAAATATATAATTTGAGTTAACTTTGTGTTGGTTTTATTTATTTTTTATCTTTAGATTTTCTTTCAAGATGATTTTCTATCTCTAGGATTTTCTCTCTTTACTTCTCTATCTGGAAGATTTTCTCTCTAGAATTCTCTTCCTAGAATTTTTTCTCTCTCTAAAATTCTATAAAGAGAGAATTCTCACTCTAGAAAGGATTTTCTCTATATAGGTTTTCTCTCTCTATGATTCTCTCTTTTATCTCTCTAGGATTCTATTTCTATAGTGTTTTCTCTCTCTAAAATTCTCTCTTTAGTGAATTTTCACTTTAGAAAGGATTTTCACCATTTATGTTTTTCTATCTATAATTCTCTCTTTGGAAGATTTTATTTCTCTAGGATTCTTTTTCTAGAGCATTTTTTTGTCTCTAAAATTCTCTCCTTAAGAATTTTCACTCTAGAAAGGATTTTCTCTATACAAGTTTTTTCTCTATAATTCTCTCTTTATAAGATTTTCTCCGTCTAGGATTCTCTTTCTAGAGTGTTTTCTTCTCTAAAATTCTATAAAGGTTTTTCTCTACATACGGTTTCTATCTATATTTCTTTCTCTATAAGATTTTATCTCCCTAGGATTCTCTTTCTAGAGTCTTTTCTTTCTCTAAAATTCTCACTTTAGAGAATGTTCACTCTAGAAATTTCTCTAGATATTCTTTCTTTAAAGCTTTATTTTCTTTAGATAGTTCTCTATTTTCTCTCTCTATAGCATTTTCCTTCTCTTTAGAGTTTCTCTCTCTAGAACCTTCTCTGAAATTCTCTCTTTAGCAAATTTTCTTCTTGAATACCTGTCCTACTCCAACCAAACTGAAGAGATATTTCCTTCCATGGCATTTTCTTTTCGATTCTTCCAAAATCCAAGGTCCTAGGCACAACCTAAATCCCAAAAAAGTATTTAATTCATTATAATACATTTATATCCTACACACAAACTTGTGGTTTGGCTTCTTTGCTACCAAACCACAAGTTTAACTAACCTAAGCATATATGTCGTTGACAATGGTCCACATTGAATTAAACAACAGGCACATGTATGGACATAATCAAATTCAATCCATCCCAGCCACCAATCAAATCAAGAAATTCAGATCATGTCAGTGACAAGTTAATTCTCCCGGCCCCACTTTAAAAATGACTTCAGCTGTTCTGGTGGGTGCACTCAGTAGAACAGACTTCAACGGTCTGAGCCCTCCCATCCCATGCTCTTATGCTGGTTGGGTTGGAATCTTTAACCAGAGTACCATAGAGCATTACTTCCCATTCCCAGCCCCTTATAGACTTACAGTTTACAAAGCCCATGGGAACCTTCAGCTTTATGATCACAATACCAAAACCCATAGTAGATGTGGTGAAGCTGCTAGTTCTTCTGAAGTTCATAGTCATGGAGGCATTGTTCTACCTGGGCATATCCAATCGACGATATCGGCTGCGCTTCTTGGAACATTCTGGCGATTATGTTCATGCAGAGGATCACCGCCGACTTCCCTCACTGGACCCAACTGAAGTTACCAGTCGCAGTATACTCGAGTCAATTAAGGATGAGCTTCGAGTAGTCGGATTTGATAGTTTTGTTGATGAAATGCGAAAGAGACGAGGCGGGGAAGATTGGAGCTGTGCTATATGCCTGAACTGCTTGAGAGGAAGGGATCAGATCAGGGAGCTACAGAACTGTTCTCATGTGTTTCATAGAGAATGCTTGGATAGGTGGGTGGATGAGGGTCTGGTTACATGCCCTCTGTGTAGGTCTAAACTAGTGTTTGATCAATCATTTGTAGACTGAAGATGGCAATTTAAAAAGGGATGTTTGTGATGAATGATCGAAGGCAACTCTCTTTTATGTTACAATCTTAACTATCATCTGTTGTGTGTTCTTCAAGGTAATTGCATTAGTCTTTCAGGATGAGAGTTTGAATGCCACTTAAGATTGCTTGGAAACTATAATGACTTAGAATTAAGAAAATTAGGGGAATGCAGGCGCTATGCGTGTAGCAAATTTGAAAAAGAATTGATGGTGTTTTGGGTATTAAAATGTTAGCAAGTTAATTATTGATACACATGACATTAACAAAGAATTGTAGGAGTTAATTTGATTAAAAATTGGAAGGCATTTTCGGTATCAAATGTCGGCTAGAAAACAAGGTATTCGCTTTATAATAATAATAAAGGGTGTGTTAGTAATAATAATACTTAATTAAGGAACCCTAATTCAGGTCATATTTGAAGAAATAGTACAATTATTTGTTGTTCGATTTACTAAGGCCTCGTTGGCATTCTTTCTCAATCTAGTCACCAAATGGGTTTGCACGAGTTGAAATCGTCTGCCGCAGTTAATGTGCGGCAGACCCTGCAGCATCCGTGGGATGCTGTCGTGTGGAGCATCCCACGGATGCTGTGCATTCATATTTCCCAACACATTTTCATTGGGAATGTGAATGCACAGCATCCATGGGATGCTCCACATGGCAGGGTCTGCCGCAGCTTAACGCAGTAGACAATTTCATCCCAGCTTGCACAAGTTGAGAAACAGGCTTGAACATTGGTTTCCCACTATTCATTTTTGTGGAGGTTATAAATATTACAAGTTTACCGCTGGTTTAAAGACCTTTTATAAATATTATAACTTTGCTTTCATAATTTTACGAGCAGAGTTTTCAAAATCTAAAATCATGTTTGGGAGTGAGGCATTTCTTTTTTAAACTCTTGGGAAATTCATTCTAACCAGACACCCATTTTGTTATAAAAATTCATTCTAAACCTGGAACTCATCCTAAAAGTTGAATGAGCTCCCAAAATGAATTTGTGTGCTTAAGTAATTTTAATCTAATTACAAAAACCTTGAATCCCATAATATACAGATAAATTACTTTTTTTATTTATTTATGAAAACAGATAAATTACTTACGCGGGTATTATTTTAGTTTAAAGATGTGAAGAGCGTTAGATATATTTTTTCAAACATTTGATCTGATCGAGCATCACTGGTTTAGGGTTTTGGTGCAGAAACCTTCAACAATCAACAGTTATACTTTCAGAGGAATCATCTTTAACACAATTGAGGGAGGGAATCTTTCCGTTAGGTCCTTTCTTTGTCTTGCGTATACATTGGTTGTTAGGGTTTGTCTTCCAAATTTACTTCCCATTTTGTAATTTTTATCTTCTAATTCTAATATGATATTAGAAAGATTAGGGTTTTAATGCATCGTCTTGGGTTTCTCCATCGGCATCATGGTTTAATGAATAGCTGTCACTCTCATGTTTAACTAAAGGGAACCTCACTTTCTGAACTCGGCAAGACTGGAACCATGGCAGAGCTAAGCTTGGGTATTCTGATAGACATCGTGGATGAAGAATGGATGAGAGACACTTTGCCTGACGATGGTACTTAAAAACTAATTGTTTAATTTCTATGATCTGGGTGGGAGCTTTTATTTATTCTTAATTTGCAGATCTCCATTTACCACCAGTTATGATCGCTCGGATCGACGAGAATGAAGATTCAAGTATGTCTCTCTCCCCCCTAATAAAACAATCCTAGAACCCTAAATCAGTCAATGCTTGGAACAAATTTTGCCATTCTAGTCTACTTTTCTTCTCTCTGTTGGGTTTTCTCTCTTTCTTTGTGACAGAGGTAAGATTGTTGCAGTTAACAATTTCCAACCCATAAATTTAACAGGGAATCAAGATGTGACCCATTAATAAGGAATGGAAAGAGGGTTTCTTGATGATGATAAACTGAGCACTGGTCCATGATATGGTTTCTTGAGTAAGTAGTTTTACTGCTTGTGCCGAACAATGCCGAACAATGTAGAAACTATTCTAGTATAGTTTCATCAAACATCTGTTTAATCCCTCCCCTCTTGAAGACATGAAAATTATGATGTGAGATACAGATGCCTGATATCAATCTCTGTGTCAATGGTCTTTATTTAATGATAGTGATTGGAAATTAGCAAGGCGTTGCAGTGATTTTCTCAAGAAAAATATGGCACTTATTTGTTCTTGGCACTAATGCTTTCTAACATTTTATGAATCTTCTTTACCAGATCAAGAGACTCAAGTTGATGCAGATACTTGGCGTGATCTTGCCTTGAACACTCAATAATGGTTTCAAACACTAGATTGGAAAGATCTTTTTGGTCTCTGGCTACGTTTGTTTGGTGATAAACAACAATATTGTAAACAAACCTTAATCTGAGGTACTTGTTTATATGTTGGATGGTCACTTTGTGCATTTCAAGGATTAAGATCAAATGAATATTCATTCTCTTTCTGCTGCTGACAGCATTATCCCAATGAAACAGAGCTGAGCTCTGCTCACCCTGATACCTTAAGCCCATGACATCCCATGTAGTTTAAAAATGTCTTTTAAATGTTAAAGGGGAATTAGGATTGCTGTTAATCCATTTAACAAATGCCATTCCATGCTTTTGGCTGGGTCCATGTTCCATCCAAATCCCATTTACATCGTATTGAATCTGCAATAAATTATGAGAAAATTGCTCTTAAATCGTACTCAGGCTGCGTATCCTGAAGCAGTTTTAGATATCAAGTATAAAGCAACTGTTACACCTAAAAGTTTAACTGATAGGTGATGGTGCAATTATGTATATCGAGGGGTCCAAATACGATATCTCAACATTAAGAGAACACGAGATTCACATCTAAAAAGAAAGTAAAAAAAGAGAGAGAGAGAGAAAGAAATTGACAAAATATAACTATTATCTCCTCCCCTGTCACAAGAGGATGGATTCTATTTACTCTGATCCATGCATTTTATTTTGCTGATATACATTGCATGCATGACCTTCTTCCCTCTTGAACAGCATGACTGTCCAAATCAAGGAACCAGAGGTGCAGTTTCAGGATTAACCCTTAAACCAGAAGGCTTTCGCCGATGAAAAGGGTTGGACGCCACTGGTGGTGGGGTAGGTCCACTTGGGCCTGACGGAGGAACTGGACCTTTTGGGAGCATACCAAACACTTCCAAACCAGCATGACCGCGCTTGTTGGTGGGGTTGAACACTGATCTCTCCTTGCAATCTGGACATGCGAGAGCATCGCTAACGATTATGGCGAAGAGGAAGAAGATAGCAAGGAAGCTCTTCATCTTTGCTCGATCTGAGTCAAGGAACTGTGTTTGTGAGCTTTGGGTGCAGTTTGTTTCCTTCTTATATGGGATTGAGTACCTGTAGCGCATGGTAAATGTCGTCAAGATTCGGTCTTTGAATGGCAAAATGGGGCGGTTGTGCATGTTGCTTTTCACTAGTGGGCGTTACAATTGGCTTTGAGAAAATGACAAAAAACAGAAAATTGTTGAATGGTGAAAATCATGAGATTTGTAATTTAGAAGGGGTGGCTTGGTTCAAATTTTCTATCCGATTAAAAGTATTGACTCTAAAATCAACCTTAAAACCATGATTCATTTTGGGAGATCACAAACATGACTAGCTGCAAACAAAAAGGGCCTGTCAAAGAAAAGGGTTGGCCTGACGGTCAATGCTTGGGGCCTAGAGGTATGCTCCCCTTGGGGCCTTTAGCTAGCCTGGTAATTACCCGATTTGTGTAGGGACGGGAAACTGCACAAAACTTCGGGAATTAATCGATGCACATAAACCCCGGATGAACTCAAGAGAGAAAGAGAGAGAGAGAAGGGGAAGGTTTCTCAGCCAAGTACGAGGAAATTTATGTAATGCATAATTGGCTAATATATCAAGAATTTTTTTGTCCTTAATTTTATTTTTATTTTCTGCCTTTTTTTTAAACCCTACCCACTTGAAGACAAGTAAATTATGATTCGAGAAACAGATACCTTAATTACCCCAAAAAAAAAAAAAGGAACAGATACCCCATATAAATCTCTCAATGGTCTATATTTAATGATAGTGAGAATGAAAGTTAGCAAGTCCTTGCATGGCGTTTATGCTTTGTAACATTTAATGAATCTCCTTTTCCAGATAAGGAGACTCAACCGGTTGATGCAGATACTTGGCGTTATCTTGGCCTTGAACATTCAATAATGCTTGGAAAGATCTTATGGTCTCTGGCTCTGTTGTTTGGATGGCCCATTTTTCACTTTACAACGATCAAGATCAAATAAATGTTTGTTCTTATTATTTTGATGACTATATTTCTGTCATGCGTTACCAAATATATATATATATATATATTTCTGTCATGCCCTAAATCCTTACTTCATGACTTACATTGCATGAGTAGGAACGAGCATGACCTTGCTCGTAAGCGAATACCAAAGCACATTTATGAGACAATAAAAATCTCTATTTCCTATTAATAATCATCAAAGTTCAGCGGAAATAATAAATATCTAAACAACCCCATCCAAATTAAACCACTAACGCAAGTTCAACCATTCGGTTCATAAACAAATTCAATACATGTTTCATAAAAACATAAAAGTACTATGATCAATAAAAATCTAGTTCATAATAGTCACATATCCCAATCACTTCATTTCATTTCTCCTCTCTTGATTATTTCCTACAAAAATATATGGGATGAGTCTCAAAGAAACCCAGTAAACGAGGCTAATATACTTCGTATGATAATATGCATAATATTCCTTATTTTAATAAGATATATATACACCAAATATATATTTATTATTATTATCAATAAGCAAGCAAAGTTTTTCCTAGGTTTAATTTATATCATATATACTTTAATATTTACAATATTCCACATAAGGGATCATGCCTTCTAGTATAAGAGCAATAAATTAAACATGATTAATATTAAATAAATAAACTTTAATCTAAAGAGTTAGAAATACTTACCTGTGGATTTTATAGATATACACCTTGTAGAAATATAAGTAACAGAATAAAACAACCAAATGTAAATAAATTCATAACCCAAGCAATAACATCCACACATTCTAGTAGACATCTAGGTCACGCTGGGTACTGAATTAGCAATTTTTGCTAACAGTACAATCACCTCAATATCCTCTTCCAGTGGGCGTCCCTCACTGAGTACTAAACTAGTATAGGCTAGCAATAAACACACTCCCAATAGAACGTCCCTAGCAGACTACTTAACTAGTGCGTGGCCTCACAACTAAAAGTATTACCATATAAGTGTCTACCAGTCTGCATATTGGATACTGGACTAGTGAGCATTTGCCACTAGCAATACAATCACGTCAATTCTAATTGATAATATAGGTGGGACTATTGTTTCACTAGTGAATATAGGAATCCAACAACTCAAGGCCGATCTCTTCCTATTCTAATTGATTATAGAATTCAGCAAGTAAAGAACAGAATAAATGAATGCTGAATTTAAAATAAATATAGAACTTTAACCCACAATAAATGGAGACGACCAAGAACAAAACAGGTTATGCTAATTTAAAACAGTTTTAATGAGATGCACAAAACAGGTTATGCTGTTATGTTAATGGACGTAACATGTAGACTTTTGCTAGATGATGATGTCATCATCCACTAAGGGATGATGATGACAAGAGAACAATGAACAGTGTGGTTTTAAATTGTTACTGGAGTGTGAACAATGTGGGTTTAAATTGTTGCTTAGATGATGATGTCATCATCCACTGAAGGGAGGATGACTTCATCATCTCTTTATTTAGATGATGATGATGACAAGAGAACAATGAACAGTGTGGTTTTAAATTGTTACTGGAGTGTGAACAATGTGGGTTTAAATTGTTGCTAGATGATGATGTCATCATCCACTAAAGGGAGGATGACTTCATCATCTCTTTATTGTTCTCTGTTCATGAACAATGACCAGAGGACCATAAACAGAGAACAAGGGGTCTACTTACGGGTTGTCTAAACACAAAAAAAAGGCAATGATATTTTAATCAGGAGAAATCAACACAAGCGAAATCATGAAGAAAACGACAATGATAAAATAATTTAATATTCTAAAAAATATGTACGAACACACCAATTCAACACACGAACAATCTAAATCAGAATTCAGTAATTTATTGAATTATAAAACATCAATCCAAGCCACGCTTTTTTTGTTGAACCTGATTAAATCATAAAGGCATAACCGAACCAAATTACTTAAATAATTAGGATGTGCATAACAAATCCACAGAAAATTAAACATGTTCGATTCCCTTTTGTCAAGAGCAGATCTATAATAGTTTATGTAAAACATCCAACTAGAAATCAAGGAATCTATGCACAAAATCATAAGAATCATATTAAACCCACTTACCTTTGATTTCTTGGATTAGGAGCACCAAATGTGAAGCTTTTCCCAAAATTTTCTTTTTCCCCAAGAGAATGGAGATTAGGGTTGAAAGATGAAAGGGAGAGAGAATGAGAAAAAGGGCAAGAGGATGAAACAAGAGAGAGAGAGAGAAATAAAAGGGGCGTGAGAGAGAGGGTTTGAAAAGAAAAAAATTAGAAGATATTGTATTGTGCACGGCTAGGTTTTAAATGAGTTGTGATTGGGTGTGTGTGCAGGTAGAACAATGTATGTTACTCACCAATCAAATCTTAAAATAAATAGTACCTTGACCTGTCAAATTTTGACTATGGTCAAAATTTCAAACAAGTTTTTAAGTCATTACAACTTCCCCATATGTTTCAAAGTCCTTTCTACTGTTGAAGAAAATGATGTGATATAAATAACCTTAATAATGTAATTGGATAAAGAGAAAGTGGGTTTTTACTTATTTATTTACTTTATTTTAGTGAGTAGAACACTTTAGGCAAAGCAGCTTGGATGATGCTCTGATTCATGTGGAAGCTTGTTCTGAAAAAACTTGCTTAGTTTGAACCCAGAAGAGAGAAGGGAATCAAAAGAAAAAAACAAAGGAGAAAATAAACTCAAAGGCGACCAATATCAATGCATTTTATTTTTTTAATACTCATTACATGCATGACTGTCTAAATCAGGGAAGCCGAGGTGGAGTTCGGGGATGAACCCTTGAGCCAGGAGGCCGGTTAGATCCTGGAGGCTTTATCCCCGACGGTGGTGGGATAGGATTAAACCCTTTACTAGGGCCTGATGGTGGAATTGGAACTCCACGAGGAAGCCTTGCAAACACTTGCCCACTAGCCTGATCCTGCACTCTGATCTTCTGACCATCTATGTTTGAAGATGATGAATCTTGCTTCTTCTTCTTGTTGTTGGTGCTGAACAGTGATCTCCCATTGCATTCTAAAGCCTCGCTAACGATTAGGGCGAAAAGGAAGATTGCAACAAAGCTCTTCATCTTCTTCTTTACTCGATGCGAGTTGGAACTTAGAAGCTCAGGACTACGTTTGTGAGCTTTGATGGGTGCATTTTGCTTCCTTCTTATAGACGAACGTGTATAGTCATTAGTGCCTGTTCTGCATTGCTAATGGTGAAATGAGTTGTCAAGATTCGGTCTTTGTATGGAAAAAATGGGTTGTGTAGTTGTATTTGATGCTTTTGAATAGGCGTTACATTTGAGGAACCGTGAATTAATTGACCAGTCTTGTTGCATTGGAAAAAGGATGGAAAATGGAACGCAATTGTTGGAAGGTGAAAATTGTTGGAAAACCTGACTCTAATTAATTAAGATCAATTTAGATTTTTAATTTGAATATAATCCAACTCAATTCATTGCTTAGTTTATCTATAGATTCTATACTAGTCAGGTGCATGTGTAGTACTGCACGTATGAAGAAAAGAGTTAGACGGACAAGAACGGTTCTGCAACTTATTGTTAAGTTTTAAGAAAAATTGAGACAGTTTTGACTATTTTACCCTTTTATTAATGAATCTTCATGATGATGTGTAAGGGCTGTTTTGGAAAGTAGCACATTTACGTTGCGTGATTCCTAAGGGGCCCCCTTGCGTTATATATACTAGCAAGGTGCAAGTGCAGTACTACACGTATGTAAAAAGGGAAGAGATGTAAACACATGGTAAGGGAAGAGATAAGAGAGAATAGTTTTGCACTTGTTTAAGTTCTAGAGAATTGAGGCAGTTATGAATATTTTATCCTTTTTATTAAAAAAAATATTAACAATGATGTGTAAGGGCTTTTTGGAGAAGTTACACATTACGGTTGGCACACTTCCCAAGGGCCACCTTGTGTTATATATATATATATTGTAGATTTTTCCGTGGATCAAGTTTGTATGAAGTACTAATGACTTATTGGCTGTAATTGAATTCTGGGTAATCCACTTAACTTATTTAAGCTCATATATTGTATTGCTTTCCTGCTAAAATCTGCTAGATAATAAAATCTTAAATAAAAATGATTTAACTATTTATTCGAGGAATACAAATAACTAGGTTTATTAGACATTATATGGTTGACTCAACTAATTAAGAAGATCAAGCCTAAGGGCAATTGACCTAGGCATGCATGCTTAATAGTTATATACCATGATTGATGAGCTTAAGATATGTATTGTGTAGATCAACAAAATTTATCAGTTTGAAATGTATAAAATTAAAAAGGAATTAAAATCTACAAATTATTATATGAAATTAAATTAATGATATTATTTTAATTTTATAAATAACATAGATTATAAATACATTATATAATATGCATTATGAGCTTTTTCTTTTTCCCATGCTGTACAAGAGGCAATGGAAGTCGTAAGGTTGATCTCATGCAAGAACTTTGAGACATTCACATTTAATATGCATTATGAGCTTTTTCTTTTTTCCTTTTTCCCTTTTTTATACGAAAACCATAGCATATTATTTAACTCATGTTGTTCAAAAATACAACTCGTGACTGGGCTCTTCATACAAAAATCATCAATGACTAATTGCTTAATGGGTTCAGGAACCACGCTGGCCTAGAAACACGGGTAAGAGTCTAGTGCAAAGTTGTCAAAGCCATCGGCAACTTTGTTTGCCTCTCTCAAAATTCTCTCGACAGAAATGAAGAAGTTGCTGTGATGCCAGGCTTCCTCTAGAAGGACTTCAGTGCTCCATGAATGGCAAGAACGTAGAACTGGCAAAATGTGACCCAATCCTACGGATCACCCCGAACCGACCCGATTTAAACGGGTTTGGGTTGACCCGTATATTAATTGGGTTGGGTGCGGGGTTGGGGTTTCCCCAACCCACCAGTAATCAAGTCAACCCGATTATGACTCGGCAACCCAACTGGGTAACCCGATTATAATAAATAAAAAAACAGCAAAAGTGTCCCGTCCCGACCCGATTAACCCCCAGTCCGACTCAAACCCAGTACAAGCCGATCCAATTAACCCCCCAACCCTATTCTAATCATATTTTTTGAAAAATATATATAATAATAATAATAATAAATGGGTTAGCGGGTTGAACCCGTTTATTGGCGGGTTGGGGTCTTAGTTGCCAAAGCGTAGAGCGAAATCGAGAGCTAGAGCGAGAGCGCGAGAGCGTCAATTTCAAAAGTAACCTATAGTCTAGAGTCTAGACCACCTTTAGAGCCTGCAAATTTACTATATATTGTAGACACCCCAAATTGTATTACAGAATGAGAAAATAGTAAAAACATGTAATTAGAACTTAAAACAGGTCAAAAATGCATAAAAACTGACAAAACTGGCTTTGCCCATATTTCATTCACGGGCCGATCGCGCCCGAAATCAATCTACGGTCAAGCGTGCCCGTAGTAACAATACGGTCCCTGTTGGACCGTAGTGCATTTACGGTCACTAAAGACTCGTGCGAGTTTATCCTTCTCTCGATTTCCGAGCTTTATCTTTAGTCCAATATATCTTTAACTGAGCGAATTACGTATTTTATTCGTTGAAGCCACCTTGGTTGGCTATGGATGGGCATTATCTCGTATTTAACTCAAACTGAAACTCTATCACTTCAAACCCTGTACCAACCTTACCCCTGGGCTTACCTATAAGTAGAGGTGAGATTCTCAAGCTGAGGGCTACGAAATTTTGAAGAATCAAGAGCTCCAAGAGAAGAAGAGGAACCCCTGCTGCTCTGCTTGCTCAATCCAGGTAAGTCCCTTTTCCCTTTTATTTTCTGTCTTCAATTCTAGAAGTAATAGGATCTTCTCTATTGCTGTAGAATAAGGCCATCTTTTGTATCTAGTATTCCTAAACTTGCCTCTAAGTACCTCAAGAGTCTCTTTAGCCGTAAAACGTGAAGAGAGAGCTAGGGGAAAAGAGAACAGGTGGATCCCTAGAATAGAACCCCATATCTGTTTTTCTCCTTTTTTCTAGAATAAAGCCTCTGATTGTGTTTGTATAACCAAACCTACCTCCAAGTACCTCAAGAATCCCCTCTAGCCGTAAAACGTGAAGAGAGATCTAGGGGAAAAGAGAAAAAGCGGATCCGTAGGGTAGACCCCCATGTGCTCTAATCTGTGAGATGTGGTTGCTTCGAATATCCTGATCATGTTTTAATTGTTTTTATGATGAATCTGAATGAATACATGAATCCATGATGTTTATAGCATGAGATCCCCACTTTTTTATAAAATTTGGATTTTTGCCACTTTTGCACATACAGCACTGTTTTCGTGATTTTTGTGATTTTAGGCTAAGATCTTAGATTTATCATGATCAATATGATAGATCTGAATCCAAAAGCCTGAAAATAAATTCTAAGGTTTCATGATGTTGCTTTTGAATCGTTTTTCATTATTGAGAGAAGACCCTACGGTCTAAGTTCTCCCCTTCTGGTGTTCTTCATCAACGTGGGTATTTTTGGTTTTGATTTCTGGATTTAATGTGAAATTTGGGCTTTATCTATGACCTGGACTATTCAAGTTCAATTTTGAAATATTTTATAAAAATCATATTTTTCTAGATTTCTAGAATTTGACTTGAAGCCAGATTTTTGGGATTTTTCACTTTAAATTGATTTTATTTGATTTTATCTCAATTTTATTTTGATCATGAAACCCTAGGAATGGTATGATCATATTTGAAAGTTCTGGATTAATCAGGCTATTCATATGAAAAAACCATACAATTTTCCTTTTTTGTGATTTTTCCTGATTTTTATAGCAAGCTCTTTCCTTTATTTTAACATAAACAATGCCTGGCAACCACCTTGTGTGGATGAATAGGGGTGCCTAACACCTTCCCCTGTTCATAACCTAATCCCCCTACCTATCTCTGGTTGTTTTTTTAGGAGGGTTATTCTTACCTTAAAATTGCCTTTTGTGCTTATTTAATATTTTGGTGTCCATTCACACCTAAATTGAATGGTGGTGACTCTTTGTTTTATTCAATCCCATGTGATGATGAGGAAGTCAAAAAGGAATTTTTGATTTTTTTTCCATGTCTCACATATATATATATATAACTCATAAAAATGATAGTAGAAGCAAACATCAACTAATTATTATCTTCATATTCAATCTCAAATAAGAAAAATAAGTAAAAAGAAAAAAAAAGTGATTGTAAAAGAAGAGTTGCCATCAAACTCAAATAAGAACGAAAATTAAGTAGAGAAAAAGAGTCCTACTAAACTTGAATCTCTTGATTGCTTAAAGAAAGAAAATAAAGATTGGGAAGAAGGGAGTCAAAGGATGAATGAGAAGCCTTTATTTTCTCCTAAAAACTCTCTTGGATGTTTCCAGTTCTTTTCTAATTTGATTTCTGTTATCTACAAATCAATATTAAATTATTGAATATTCATAATCTCCTTAATTTTAGGATTAAAATAGGGACAATTAAGTCAAACCATGATTTAGATAAGCCAAATCATGATTTAAATTTGAGAGCGCGTTCTTATAACTTGTAATTCGCGGATTTAGAAAGGATTTGGATAAAGAGCGTGAATTCGCGTTTTGAGAGCAAGAGCGTACTATGCTTTGTACGGAGTAGGTAACTAAGGTTGGGGTTTTTCCAACCCGACATAATCAAGCCCGACCCGACTAACCCCAACCTGAGTATGACCCGACCCGATTAACCCCAACCCGAGCATGACCGAACTCGTTGCCAACTCTACAAGAACGATTAAGAAAACAGGACACAATGTCTTGAGAATCACTTTCAATTAGGATATTTCTACAGTTGAGTGCGAGAGCCATCTTCATCCCTTCAGCTAGTGCAACAACCTCTACTCCAATAGCATTTGTAATTCTGATTCTATGAACTACAAGCCTACAACGACCACTACACATCCATCAGTATCTCTTAAAACTACTCCCACAAGGGTAGCTCCCGGCGAACCTCTAGCTGCCCCATCGATGTTTAATTTGCACCAATTTATGCCAAGTCGTTTCCATCTGATCATCACTTCTTGCTTCTCTTTATCCTTATGATCCTTCCTCTTGTTATTAATCTTTTTTTTTTTTTTGGTAATCCATGTTACTAATCTTCTTGATATCTTCCTGAATAGACAAAAACTGTGATCTAATCAGGTCCAACAAAGGTTTTGTATTTTCGAAAATCAATATATTTCTGGTATTCCAAACAATCCAACAAATAATTAACCAATTAGCAAGGAAGACTCCCCTTCTGATTTTCCTGCAGCTTCTCCATTTCCATAATACCATTGAAGACCCACTCCCTGCAATTGCTAATAGGCTACGTTTGGGGGAGATTACTTGATATGCATTATGAGCTAGATATTGAAATCCAGTTCACATCCTGTAAGACCTTTATCTACAGCCTTATTTGCAGTTTTTCACATGATTGTTTAAAAATTTACAGATATATCATTCACAATATACATGACATGATCCTAATAGGGGTGCAACTCGGTCCGGTTAAAACCGAACCCGAACCGACCCGAACCGACTTCGGTTCGGTTTGGTTCGGTTTTATAGTTCTTCGGTTCGGTTTCGGTCCAAAAATCCCTAAACCGAACTAGGTCGGTTCGGTTTTGGGTTTCATGTTCGATTAACCCGAACCGAACCGAACCCGAACCGAATACATTATTTCCCTAAACCGAACCGAACCGAACCGAACCGAACCGAATTCATATATATATTATAATATATAATATATGTTTTATATATATATAATATAATATATGATAAACTTTTAAAGTTTATCTTTAAACTTAAAGGATATTACAAAAAAACCATTGTTTAAGATAAGAATATTGGTCTAACCCGAACCGAACCGAACCGAACCGAATAGTTTTCATGTAGTTCGGTTCGGTTCGGTTTGGGTTTCGGTTTTTATATATATTTTCGGTTCGGTTTTCGGTTTTGTTGGTTCGGTTTTCAATTCGGTTCGGTTCGGTTCGGTTTAACTATGTATATTTTCGGTTTGGTTTTGGGTTGACATCAACCCGAACCGAACCGAACCGAGTTGCACCCCTAGATCCTAATGCAGGCTTCACATAAGGTTCTAGATAAAAGTCTCACATGATCTCAATTGACTGAAATCACGTCCCCTGGTACGGTTTATATGGAAGCAGTTTTGAACACGTAAATTCAATTTTATACCGAGGCAGCGATGTTGTAATTTGTAAACAACTAAGTCTTGGAGGTATGTGGTGTTATTTTAAGAATTTGAATAGAGATATCTGTAATTTTTCAAACATCTGATCCAGCTTTGAAAATATGTATAGCTTTATTTGGGCATCAATGTCTTACACTCGATCAGTGGGAATCACCTTATACATTCAGAGTAGAAGGTGATTCTGTTTTCATTACCAAAAAAAACCTTATACTTTCAGAGGAACCGAGATCTTGCCAGTAGGTCTTCTCTCTATCTTCTTTATCTTGGTTATCTATTAGTTGTTAGGGTTCATCTTCCAAATTTACTTTCCTTTTGAAATTTGTGTCTTCTAATTCTGAATTGATATTAAAAATTTTAGGGTTTTAAGGCATCTCGAGTTTCTTTTCTCCATTGGCATAATGGATTATTGAATAGCTGTCATTCTCATGTTTTAGGAAAGGGAGCTTAGCTTCCTGAACTGAGATACGGGAACCATGGCAGAACTAAGTTTGGGTATCCTGATCGATATCGTGGACGAAGAATGGATGAGAGACACTTTGCCTGACGACGGTACTTGTGTTCTTCATCCATCACAATTTCTATCGTTTGGTTTGGGAATTTATTTATTCTTAATTCTTAATTTGCAGATCTCCAGTTACCACCAGTCATGCTCGCTCGGATCGATGAGACTGAAGATTCAAGTATGTTTCTCCCCCTAACGAAACAATCCTGTAACTGTAAAAGTAGTGAAAGCTTGGAACAAAATTTGCCAGTCTAGTCTTCTTTTCTTCTTTTTGTTGGGTTCTCTGTCACAGAGCATTCGCACTTGATCTGTTATGTTACCCATTAATAAGGAACTGAGGGAGAGTTTTTAAGTTAGAGATGACGATGATGAACTGATTTCTGGTTCATAGTATGGCTTATTGATAAAACTGTTTTAGGCTCCTTGTGTGACCAATTTCTGCACAAGTAATTTTCTGCTCAAGTCACCTACTTGTGCAGAAAATATACGAACTATTTTGGCAAGATAGGAATTGCCGGGGGCGAATTTGGGTCAGGTCTTGATGATAATCCCAGCTCACCCCTGTAAGTTTATTTATTTATTTTTAATTAAGTAATTTATTTTTTGGGTACATTTGTAATAGGCATTGCCAACTTAGCACATATCATATATGCACACACATGTTCACCATACTTCTAGTCGAGGAGACCTACGAGCCTACATATAGCAGCAACTTGAATAACTTGAAATGTCTTGGTTGAAGATGAACCATCAAATACTCTTTCTTTGATTTGGTGAAGGCGGTTTTGAACCCAGGCCTTGGATATGAATAAGTTAATAACACAAGGCGTTGCCCGAATCCTTATAAGAGTTTCTCATACCAAATGCTCTCCTAACCCTATCAGTTGATTGTGGGGTTGAGTCAATTATGTTATAACACGTTAAACTACGAATGTTTCTAAATGGAATATATGGATTAATAATATATCTATTTATAAAATATATATTTTTATACAGAATATATGTGAAAAAATATTAGCATAAGGTATTAAGTTTGGGTTCAAGGTGGGTTAGGGTCTGTTTAGGCTGATTAAAGACAATTTATGCCTCACCAACTTGAAGACATGTAGAGTATGATGGGAGAAACAGGCACCTCATATAAATCTCTCCATAATCTTTATTTAATGATAGGGATTGAAAGTTAGCAAGTCCTTGCAATACTTTGATAAAAGAAAATTTTTTTTTATGGCACTTGATTTTGGCCGTTATGCTTTCTAACATTTTATGAATCTCCTTTTACAGATCAGGAGACTCAACCAGTTGATGCAGATACTTGGCGTGATCTTGCCTTGAACACCCAATAATGCTTTCAGACATTAGAATGGAAACATCTTATGTTAAGGTTTTAGCTCCAAAAAGAGAGGGAGGGAACATGCTTTGTCATTTGTAATTCCTTTGAACCTCAATTCTTATGTTAAGGTTTTAGCTCCAAAATTGTCTGTTTAAATCTTAAAGTGGAATTAGATTACAGCTAATCCATCTAACAAAACCTATGCCGTTGTAAAGATGTTATTCATATACGCACACACACAGATATATACCTAAAAATGTAATCACTCAAGACAGATAAATTCAAAGATAATCAGTATTCATGCATTTTATTTTGCTGAAACTCATTACACCCATGATACTTCCTCCTCTTTGAACAGCATGACTGTCCAAATCAAGGCAACAGATGTGAAGCTTGAGGATTAACCCCTGAGCCAGGAGGGTAAAAGGGAGCAGGCTTTCGACCAGGAAAACGGCCAGAATGCGGTGGTGGTGAATCAGGATTAGACCCTCTACTAGGGCCTGATGGAGGAATCGGAACTCCACGAGGAAGCTTTGCAAACACTAGCGCATTACCATCATCCGGTACTCTGATCTTGTGAGGATGCTTTGGTCCTAGCTCACAGTTTGAAGATAACAACAGTGATCTCCCATTGCAATCTGAAACAATTAGGGCGAGAACGAAGATAGCAACGAAGCTCTTCATCTTTATCTTTACTCGATAAAAGAAAGAAGCGCAGGGGCGTGCTTGTGAGCTTTGATGGGTGCAGCTTGCTTCCTTCCTTCTTATACGGGAATTTGTATAGTCATGAGTGCCTATTCTGCATTGCAACTGGTGGAATGAGTTGTCAAGATTCGTGATTTGCATGGAAAATATGGGTTAGTTGTAGTTGTATTTGATGCTTCTGAACAGGCGTTACAATTGAGGAAAACGTGAATTGATCAGTCTTGCATTGGAACAAGAATTAAGAAAAAATAAAATAAAATAGAACGTCATTGATGATGAAAATCAGATTTGTAATTTAGAATGGGTGATCTGGTTAAAAGTTTTTAAGTGATTTAAAATCGGAATTTGAAGGAGGAAGAGAATGCACCCCATGTATGCATAGAAAGTTATTAGAGCTGTGTTTGAAGACCTGGATTTGGGGAGAAGAGAAAAGAAAATGTTAAAAATTCCTTTTTTCTTGTTTGGTTTAGATGAAAGAGAATGAGATTTTCTCTCCGGCTGTGTTTGATTTGCCGGATTTTTCTGGGTTTTGCGAGAAAGCTGATTTTCCTTCAAAAAATGAGCATTTGGTTAACAAGAAAACATGGGACCCACAGAAAGTAAATTCAGTCAAACCACTTTCAACACATGTTTTGCCCCATTTCATTTTCCGACCAAAATGGTCGGATTTTGCCGGAAAATCAAAACTAATTTATGTTCTTACGTATTTGCCCCTTCTTTTTTGTTTCAAACCCTCCTTCTTTGGTGTTTAACTTGTCTTTTATTAAATATTTAAGCAAAAAAAAAAAAAGAAGGGGTTGACTGTTGTCTGTACTTCATTTTAAAAAAATAAAAATTAAAGTAAAAAAGAAAAAAAAAGGGGGTGAAGCGTTGCGTGTCCTTTTTTCAATATATATATATATATGGGATTACTAATATATTATTTATATTAAATTGAAAAAAAAATTATATATATATTCAAAAGGTTAAGTTTATTCATATATATATAAGGAGTTAGTGTTTATAGTAATTTTTTTTTCAATTTTACATGTTTTTATATGGACAAAATTAAAGGGTAAAATAAGAAAATATAACACTTTTCTCATTCATTTTGATTAACCAAACAGCACAACTAGGATTTTCCATTAGTTTTTCTAAATTTTCTGGATGCATCCAAACAACATTCAAGAAAGTTAACTTTCACTTTCCAAAATATCACTTTCTGCCATATCACTTTCCCAATAGACTTTCCAACTTAATCCAGCTGTGCGCACCCCCTAATTTTGGTTTCGGGCCACACGACGAGGTGCATGTAGAAGTGATGCTTGCCTCGGGACTGTTTTGGAGTTTGGAGTCGCCACTGCCTGAGAGGTGCAGGCAGACACAAAAGGGGCACCTATTCGGGCCTAATTATTCTGGTCTGCGGTTTTTTAGAGATCTGAGTAAGTTCTCGGTTACGTCTAGGGAAGCCCGAAGACACCCTAGCCCGCCCCGTCGATTGACAGGTCCCGTGGGTCTCCTTAGTCTTGAGTCAACTTAGTTCTCACCCTTCCTAGACCAGCATGCACACTTATTTGGTCTGAGTGGGGACCATTGATGGTGTGGGTCCCCTTTTATTTGATTTTATCTTTTTATTATTTGGTGAAGTGGGTCGGACCCGGATCCCGTTGGAAGACCCGTGGGCTGCCATGGTTGGGCCTTGGGCCCAGTTGGGTTATTGGGTAACCCATTTGGTTATTTTATTATTTTATTTATTTACACTTTAGGTTTGGGCTTAGTGGGCTTGGAATGGGCCCATTAGCCAAAGTCAAATGGCCTTGGGCCCGTTTATTGAAAACGGGCCCGGTTTGGGCCGGTCAAAAGTGGGCTCCACAAGTGGGCCCAGGGTGTCTTAATGGGCCTATCTAGGCCCAAAGTCCAAAAATGGGCTTAAGATAGCCCAAGTGGTTTAAGGGAATGGTTCCAGCCGGTTTAGACCGGATTAGGTCCAACCGAACCGAGAAATTACACTTTTACATCATTTTTGCATTTGCCCGTTTTTTCTCTACGGTCCCACCTGACCGTGGATTGACCACGGTCTCTTCTGCCCGTGAAGCAAACACGGTCCAGGCTGGACCGGCCTGAGTTTACGGGCGCAACTCAGTTTGCCCGTTTGCTGCCGATTTCGATTGCGATCATCTTGATCGGTTTCTTGAGTGTTCTGGTGACCTCTGCAGGATTTCCAGTGCCTTCCATGTTCCCTGTTCTCTTCATTTTGGCTTGGAAAGCCATTTTTTCTCCTTCTTTAGGAATGGCATTCAATTCACCTTCTTTTCTTCTTTCATTTTGGTAAAACGAGAATGGAATGAGGGAAGAGGATGGGGTTACATGAGATTATTGAAAGAGGATAATTTCCTCTTTAGCATGCGACAAATAACGTCATTTGGATCATGTCAACTCTTATGCTTTCTTTCTTTTGATTCACTCTTTACCTTCCCGTGGAGGAACACTCATTTACAAGAAAGGATTCTCAGCACAAGCAAGCAAACAGGTTAGTAAAAAAAAGTAAGAAACGAAAATAAAGCAAAATTATGTAGGGAACTTAACTTGTTTATATTGGAGAAAGAAAAAATAAGAAACATTACCAAATTACCAATTCTCTGTTTTTGATGATGGTGAGATTCTCCGAAGATTTCAGCAGCGCTTCCGCGTCCTCCGAGGAATTCTAGATGGATTTCAGCAGGGGTTTGGCGGGTTGTTTATACTTACAAGATGAAAGAGGGAATTAGGACATGGTTTATGCAAGGTGAGGGGTATTTTAGGAATAAAATAGGTTTGGGTTGAGGGGTGGTAGCATTTGGGCAGGGGTTGGCCGTGGAAAACTCCAAGAGGGAGAGGGGGTAGGCCAGGGGAGAAGGCTTCCTCAAATGAGGGGGGTGGCCTCTCTATTTATAGGCAAAATTTTCGTGCCCGTATTTGAACTACGGGCATGCCTTGCCCGTACTTTAACTACGGGCGTGCCTTGCCCGTAATTCAATTAAAGTACGGGCAAGGCATGCCCGTAGTTCAAATACGGGCGAAAAACGAATATTTGCAATTATCGCAGATTCTTCCGTACGGGACGCGTGTCCCGCCACGCGTCCCCTTCTAGAAGCTTGCCCGTAGTTGAAGTACGGGCATGCGTCGCCCGTACTTCAAATACGGTCCCGCACGTTTTTAAAATGTTTGGATTTCAAATCTTTATTCAATTTGGTTTATTTAAAGATTTTTATCCGATTTTTTGATTATTTTATTATAAAACGAGATTCTCTTATTAAAATAATATTAAAAGATTATTTTTATTTATTTAATTCATCTATTCTGCTTTTTGCTGCTATTTTGCCACATGGGCAGCTTTCTTTGAAATTCCAACTGTCCATAACTTCTCCGTCTGATGTCCGATTTTAGCAAATTTGGTGTCATTAGAATCGGCTCGGAACCTACTATCCACTGGGATCAAATTGGGCAGTTGAATTGGGGTCGAGCAAAAAGTCAACTTTCGCTCCCCCAAAAGTTTGACCGGCTCATAACTTCCTCACCCGGACTCCGATTCTGGCAAACTCAGTTGCGTTAGAACCGTGTCGAAATGCTCTTTTCAATGAGAGGAAGTTTAATGGCCAATTCTCTTTGGATCAAAAGTCAAATTTTGGCCCCCTCAGGGTTTGACTTTTTAGTTGAAATTTTCATTTTCTGCATTTTTTGGGGTGCAAAAATCAGGTGCTAACACCAGCTATCCAAACACAACCTCCATCTTTTTTTTCGATATAAAAAATTCTCTCTCCAAAAAGGTAGGAATTTTGAAAGAAAAGAAATTCACCATCACTTATTACTATTCACACCACTCACCCATCCCACCACTAGCACCATCCACCACCACCATAACCCATCACCTACCACCACCACAACCTACTATCGCCCACCACTATCGCCAACCACCACCACCCATCACTACCACCCACCATCGCCACCACTAGCTGCCATCACCACCCACCAGCCACTACCACTGCCCACCACTACCATCATCTCCCGCCACCACCACCAACAACCGCCACCACCACCACCACCACCCACTGCCACCTGTCGCCACCAGCCTCCACCATCACCCACTGCCACTCGACACCACTACCCACCACCCCAACTCATCATATTTACTAAAATATTTTTTTTTTCTTCCCATTTCTCATATCATCCAAACATCAGAAAAGAAAAGAAAATCAATATTTTTCTTTTCTTTTCTTTTCCTTTTTAGCTTTTTTTTCTTTTCTCCCCAAATCCAAGGTTCCAAAGTTTTTTTTTTGGGTAACAAGACTCCATAAAGTTATGAATAGATCAAGTTAGCATGAAATGTTAATGACTCTGGGTTCTACCTAGTAATAGAATCTTAATTCAAAATGATTAAAAAGTTATGATAGAGGAATACAAATAAATGGGCTAATCGGAGAATCAATAGCTAACCATTCTACAAAGATCAAGCTTCAGAGTAACTGGCCTAAGCACCTTAACAATTTCATATCATGTTTGGATATGCTTTTATTAGAGGGCAAGTAAACAATTAAAGATGAAGATGAATGGTTTGTGATTAAAAGGATAGTGAGGCAGATTTTTCTTTTTTCTTTCATTTGTGTTTTGGGTGTTGGGGGAATATGGATGGGCAAAACTATATATATGTTAAGTAGACAATAATTTTTTGTAATTTTATGGTGGGCAGTGGCTGACTCTAAGATTTATGTAGCTCTGCCCCTACTTGACTATCACCTATTTGACATGAAAACCAAACCTAATCCCATTTTTGTTAAGCCCCATTTTTGCAATTTTTTGAAAATGCTTGAAATGTTTATATTAACCTATACGTAAAGGTTTTTGTATTTAATTTTTTAATAACTCAAGTCAAAGAGTACTACCCAAAATCACAAAATGAATTACTATTATGAAAATATAATTTTAAAATAGGTGTAAGCATCAAAATTTCAAACCTTTTTTTCTTTTCCTTCGTTTTTTTTTTCTTTTGGGTAGTAAGCATCAAACTAACATTATGTGCGCAGAGCGATTCAAAACCATGTTGGACTTGGATGGGTACGACGTTGACATGCCTATTGCCCAGCCCAAGCACGGCCCTTACAGTTTTGACTTTTTGAGCTTTAAAAGTTTTACTCGTTGGGTTTGGCGGACCGGCCACGAATTTTCACCCTTAAAAGGTAATTTTAATTTCCAAACCAGCTTTTATAGGTTTGTGGTAAGGGTGAAAATTTTTGCCCAACCTAACCGAATAATAGCCCGAACTAAGACTTTAATTTGGGTTTGAGGCAAGCCTGAAGTTGAGTTTGTGTTAGACTTGGGTTCATGCTTTGTGGTCCGAAAATCCTAAACTAAAGAATAAATCCATGAATACATAACAACTTTTTAAAGATCATATCCAAAGATAGCTATTTGCTTGATCATTCTCTTTTGTTTAAAAGAAATGGGAGTTCTTCTTTCTCTCTTGTTTGAAGTGATTGAGAGTTTATTTTTCCCAACATGCTATTAAGAAAATCATGACACTAACGGTTTGTCTATACTAGTTTTATGAAACCTTAAAAAAGGGTATCAACCATGTTGAAGTGGAATCTTTGAGGATGGTTTAATATATCTTTAGGATTAGTAAAGTTAATTAATTAAATAGAGAGCAACCTTACTTCTATATGGAAAAGACAAATATTTATGTGAATTGAATGATTTTAGGGAAAATGCCTCCTCTGTTGTAATCTTTGGTTTCTTTTCCTTTTAAAAAGTACTCAAAATAATACGTGAATTGTATTTTATCTCTTTATACTTGTATGTATTGAATAATTTTTTATCATATTATATCCTAATCAATATTTTAGTTCAAAAATTCTAATTTAACTCAACTATAAAATATCTTAAAATGCATTTCTTTTAAATTTACATTTAAATTGGGTTGGCCCGAACCCAGCTCAAACTCAAGAAATTATTTTAGGATTGGATTTGGGTTCAAGGAGTTTGGGTTTATGGTGGACCAAGGTGAGATTAGACCAGCTAATTTTACATTGGGTTGAGCCCCACAAACCCAGACCAACCCGCCCTCCTTTGCAGCTCAGTTTAGGCGGGAATTATTAGCATATTAAATCGGTGTCTCCCTCCGTCGCCCTCTCTCTCTGTGTCCAGTTCACGCTCTGAACTCGTCTGCGAATCGACGCTTCGAGACGATGAAATTGAAACCACAGCTTTAAAAAATGGCTCCAAGGAAGAAATCGAGCTCTTCTTCGTTAAAGAAATCGAACCAGAACAACCAATCCCAACCTTCCAAGTTCGGGATCCAACATTTCTTCGATCGCCACACTCAAAATGCTGCCGCTTCTACCTCTCAGAATCCCAAAAGGGTCCCCAATTCACAAGAATCTGATCCGAAAAACCCTTCTCAGAGCACTCCTCCCGCAAATCCTCCTACGATTGGTGTTCCCACCGTCGGTAATGCAGGCGAGAATCCGTCGGAGGTGTCTCCGGAAATGTCCAAGTCGGTGTCCTTCAAGCGGTTCAAGTTCTCACCCGGAATGGTTAGTTCTTCACTTTTTCTTATTCGGTTCCTTGCTGTGAGCTGTTTCAATTGATTGGGACCCTTTTTTTCTTTTCTTTTTTTTTATTTTACTCCTGATGAATCCCTCTGTCGGCGGTTAGTTGATAAAGCAAAGTCAGGATGATGGAGGGGATGAGGTCACATGGAGGATTTCTCCGGTGAATGAGCGGCTGCATTCGGTCACCAAGCATTTGCCTGAGATGATGAGGGCCCTTGCCGATGCTTCGAGACAGAATGGTTCAAATTTTCGCCATTGTTCAAAGAAGCATGTGAGTTCTTCATGAAATTTTTCTGTAGTCATTCATTATCACATGTGTGGAGCTTGTTTATATTCATATTATGTTACAGAATTCACCTGGTTCAGGGGGTAAGCTTGAGAAGTGGCTATCCTCTCCAACATTGACGGCCCCTGAGAGATCTCTAGTATCTTCAAAAAGGGTTTCATTGATACCGGTCGACCCAGATCAGGTTGTGGAGTTACCGGGCATCCATGGAAGTGCTGTTGATATGAACACCACTGGTGCAGTCCATCAACAGAGTCCTTTCCGGACACCACCTTCAATTTCATGTTGTAGTGATGCGGTAACAACTCTTTTATGCCGTAGTAATTCTTGCAAAACATCCTTATGCCCTTTTTTTTTTCTCTGATGAATAATGACACCATTGCACGATTGAAATGCAGCATGCTAATAGTGCTGTCTGCAATGGAGCAATTGATCAATTGGGTTCAAGGCAACACAGAAAGGTTACAAATTTGATCCATATACAATATTTGATTTAGGTGTATCTGGGTTTTGGGTTGTTTCTCAAGCCAATGAGTTTCCATGATGTGTTAGAAATCTTGACTGGTGGCTTGTTCCTTGTTTTGTGACTATGCTTGGTTATTTTTATGGTTGTTAGCTTGTGAATGAACATACTATTATGTTGTGTAGATGATTGAATACCCATTTTTTTATTTCTTATTTTCTTATTCTTCTAGGCCTTGCTCGAACTTTTAGATCAAGTAGAAGATGTAATTTCTGCTGAAGACTCTATGCCAAATGACACAGATAAAAGTTTGTCAAAATCTCATGCCAGAAATGTTGGTGAAATGGCTGGTGAATCTGATCACATGGTTGATAAAGCTTCTTCTGATATAAAGTTTCTCATATTGGAGGTCCTAATTCATTACATTATTTTTGTGGTTCCTTTCAAGAGGATTGATTTGGTGATTTCTTCTGGGAGTTTATGTTTCATCATATCTCTGCTTCAGGTTTCTGAGAAGCATGGAACTGCCGATTCATCTTGTGCTCAAAGCCCTTCCAAGGTCCTCTTGAGCCTTAATCATGAATAACTTGGATTCTTTGGTAGTGTTGATTAAATACTAATGGTGTTAAATTATCGACCAGGTTCTTCGCTTACTGAACGAGCACAATGGAGAAGAATGTGCTGTACATTTACAGGACGAGTGGTAAATAGTTGGGCTTCTCTTGCTTGGGATTCTTCACATAACTGTGTTTTGCATCTGTTTGTTTAAAATGAATTTGTGATTATGTATTCTTCTTTCTCTTTGTTTTTATAATTTTATAATTGCGGGTTATTGTCTATGATGTCATGTTGAGTGCCTCTCCAAAAATTAGAAGTAATGCACTTGCTAGGCTGCTAAACTGGCGTATTCGCTCATTGGTCTAGCAGCAAAAATTCTGTGCTATTATATGCAAGTATCAGGACCTATCGTTGTGGTCTCATGGCATCCAAAATTTCCTATTTATTTTGCTATTTCCTTGAAGATGATTGCTTTTATTGTACTACCATGCTATAATTGTTTTCCATTCAAGCTGGCTTGCTGAAATTCAGAGTTATGGTATTTGAGTATTAGGTATGGTTGGTCAAAAATTTATATGCTCATTAGTGTTGAAACCTGAAACTTGTGAAACTGACCTTTGAACATGAGTACAACTAATCCTCATCTGAAGCTGACGTATATCTCCTAAAAACACTTAAGTGATTCCTAGCTTTTGAGCATTAGAAAAATTCCTTTATCTGACATCATTATCCTTAAATGTGACTAATTGCTAATTTTTTTCAATAACAAGATATTTGACAGTTTCATGGTTCTCCATCCTACTCTTTGTCATACCATCAGGTATGTTTAGGCATTTGATGTTATATGCATATATGCATGTGAATACACACACATACACACATACATGTATGTATATATGTCGATTTGTCTTTTATCTTTACCTCGGGTGTTGTATTGTGTTAAATGGTTTCCATTGGAGACATTTTGTTCTTATTCAATGTTACTTCAATCTTTAGGTACTATAGTGTTGTTGGACCTGGAGATGCCATACATGTTATTGGAGATTTTGATGACCAAGGGAAGTGTAAGGTGGACCATGATAATAATCTTATCATTGTTCACCCAGATATACTGGTGTCCGGAACGCGGGTAGTCCTTTCCTTTTGATCTGAATTGCATTAATTTCTTTATTTGTTATGATTTCCATGTACTTGGGGAATATATATGTGTGCTTGTTCTTTGCCCTGACACATGTTATTAAATTGAAAATTAAGGTTGCTTCTAGTTTCAGCTGTCCAAGGCGGACAGTTTTGGATGTCCGGTTAAAATCTAGTGAACTTTCATATGCAGCGTTGCTTGGCACCTTGCTTCATCAAATTTTTCAGGTTTCTCTTAGAAAGCCATTGTTATTTTTCTCAGAGTTGCTATAACATTATATTTTTTTTGGAGCAATATTTTGAGGAAAACTGTAGTAATATTTGTTTACAGTATTGTTTTTCTAAGAGCTATAATATTATCTTTCACTCAAGCAAGATTTTGAGGAAAGCTGTACTTACACTTTTGTACAATTCTTTTCCATTTGTAGGCTGGCCTTGTTACAGACTTCCCTACAGAAGATTTTTTGGTTGAACATGTGTCTTTAGTGCTTCAGAAAAACATAGAGAACTTGTATGCATGCGGAGGTGAAGACATGTGAAACATAGTTTGTGATATGCATCCTGCTTTCTCTTTGGTTTAGATCATTTTGAATACATTGAATTTGTGAAACCACCAAGCACAATTTTTTTAGTCTGATAGGTCATATTCCATTATGTATATGGCTTCTTGAAGGTTGCATA
This sequence comes from Buxus sempervirens, assembly GCA_947561395.2. NCBI lineage: Eukaryota > Viridiplantae > Streptophyta > Magnoliopsida > Buxales > Buxaceae > Buxus > Buxus sempervirens. Next base: position 36,718,519 of record OX387187.1, on the reverse strand, counting down.
ATTTTTATAATAACTGAAACCTGCTATTCTCATATCTGAAGCCTCAATCCTTTTATGTGATCTTTGCAGTGAATGAGAATGATACACGCAGAACACTGATTGAGGCAATTCCAAGAATATTAAATTGGATTAATTGCTTTAGGGATTTAAAGGTAAAATAATTGTGGTTGTGATTGCTTCATATGGGTTCAAAGCTACAAAGTACTGGCCATGAAAGCCTATCTGCTTGTTACCCAGTATTAAACTACCTATGTTTCAGGCTAATGGAATTTTCTAAATTTTTGACAGGAAACTGAAGTTCCCACTATTGGTTCAGAGGAGAATGATGGACAGAAAGAGGTCAGCATAGCTGAGGTATGAGAGTTCAATCTTTTTTTGTGAGCTCTGAGCGTGTGAATAGTTATTCCATGCATTTGATGGATACATATATGTGCATTAATATCTTTTTGTATGTTGGTTACATACAGGCAGGTGTGATGGTAAAAAACCTTGGCTGCCAGTGTAAAAATATGGGTTTGAGTCTTGAATGTTGCCACTTTGTGTAAAAGTCCCAGAATTTTGGTTTGTTACCAGTCCACTGCTCCGTGGACTGTGCTTCAATGGGATCAGACTGGGTTACAATCCTTAATATTGGGGCATACTACATACAATGGATAAGAAAATGCATGAAAGTAGTAAGATATGCATATATAGTTCCTTGATTCTTTGAAAATAAATTTTGGTCTACACATGCTCATGGAAACTCATATCATACCTACAAGTATTGTAATTGTGGTTTTAATTTATATATTTATTTTTTCCTTTTGTTTTCCCATATACGTGCCTCTGCTGCCAAAAGCTTGTGAAAGGTTCAAAATTCTTGTTTCAGTACAGATGTATGGGCTTCAAAATCTGATACTTATTGGTCAATACATATATGGTATTAGTATGTAGCAGGCTAGCAGCAAGTATAATGAAGACTGAGATTGCATATACTGAAGTATCAGTGATATGTCTCAGATTAGTCTTTGCTGCAAACCAGATGTATTGGCCTAATAAGTGTTGGTTTTGCCTGAAAGTTAAATCCGTGCATGTAGATGTTATGCAATTGTATGTTGTAAATCATCTTTTCGGGGAAGAAATTTATTGTCTTATGGTGACCTTTTGGTATTAGCTGCGGAATGTAATGGGCTTGCATGAAATCATTTGACAATGTAGGTAATAGATATTGAAGAGATGGCATGGGCCCCAAGATATGGTTTGAAAGGAATGATTGATGCTTCTGTCCGTGCAAAAGTATATTCAAATATCAATGGAGCCAGTGAGAGAATTATGCCTTTAGAGTTCAAAAGTGGGAAAGGAACCAGTGGCCAGGCAAGTTTATGTTTGCACCAAAATACATACTGAAAAAATAGACGAAGAGTTCTACTGAAATTTTTATACAGAGGTGAGCCAATCCATCAGTTCCTTTTTCCTGATGGTGCTACAGTTTTCTTATGCGTGCAGGTAGCTATGGAACACAATGCTCAGGTGATCCTATACACCCTCCTAATGTCTGAGAGGTGGGTTTGAGCTGGCCATTCCTTAATGGATTGTAGCTTATTATGGAGATAATTCCATTATCCCCAAGCATTTGTTTGGTTGCCTTTTGTTTTGTTTGTTTTTCAGATACTTGAGGGATATTGATTCTGGTCTTCTTTACTATCTGCAGACAGATCAGACACAGGTAACATCAGTTATACTCAGAAGTGGTCAGTTGTTGTTGCAGTGTCATTTACTATTACCATCATTATTGTTCTGATCTTTTGTGTTGTCAAACCATTTGACTCTGGCAAATTGTTTCAAGGTAGTTGTGGCTCAAAGATCTGACTTGGTTGGGCTAATCATGCGCCGTAATGAACTTGCAAGTGACATTCTTAAGGCATCTACGATCCAAAAACTTCCCCCTATGTTACAAGTATGATAATCGCAGAAGTCTGACCCTTGTGGTCTTTGTAAATAACACTGGATGGAATTAGTATTTAATTTTATTTGTTTTTAATTTTTTCATTCCCGCTTCTTATATTGTAGAATCTGAATGTTTGCAAAAGTTGTCGTCATCTCAATGTTTGTACCATCTATCACAAGGTAAACTTTTGACCCTTAAAAATTTCTAGGATATATTAATTATTATTCTCAAGTAGTACACTGATTTGAAATGACGAAATTTGATTCTTTAGTTCTTTAACGTATCTAGTTCTCAGCAAAGTAGCGTATCACCTGCTATGAATTGCCCGTTGTATTTGCTTTTTCCCTTGTTACCCTAAACCCTCTTTTGTGATGTCTTTTGGAATCAAAGGTCCTCTTAGATGGGGAATTGATTTTGAACTAGAAAATTCCTCGTTTTTCTTTTGCAAAAATTTTCAGGGTTTATTTTTAATTTTTTGGTGCAGAGGGTGGGAACTTAATCATTGTTGCCATTCTTCTATATTTCTCCTAAAAAGGAAAAGAATAATTTGTTCTACTCCTCTCCCTCTTCCTTGATCTTTAATAGCGTATTAACATTCTAACTTGGTCTAACAATGTCTGTACTAAATGTATACGGTGTTATGTTTCAACATTCCAGGCACATGGTGGCAACAGAGAGGGTAGTGGACTTGGTGACATGTTCAATTCACATGTTGAACACTTAACTGATGCTCATTATAATTTCCTTCGACAATGGGATCGATTGATTGACTTGGAAGCTAAAGAGACACAGGTCTGCTTACAAATTTTTGGTACGTCCGGTATTTAAAATGATAATAAACAAAAGTGCCCTCTTAAATGCTGTTGTCTTCACTATTTCAGGCTGCAAAGAGAGGACGATGGCGTTCACAAGGTCTGGGGAATGAATATTCCTCTGGTGGCCTTTTTGTCATACTTGATCCTTCAAATGATATCTCGATAAATAAGCCATCAAAGGATGGCCGATTCATTTATCATTTTGTTCGTCCTGGTTCATCTTCTCATGATGTGGTCATGCATCATGAAGAGAAGCAGATTGTTGATTTTCCTCTGGCAAACGATCTTAACTGTGCACTCAAAAGTGGGGACTATGTGGTACAGATTATTTATTTTCTTGAACTTATTTTTGTCCTTAGATATCATTTGGCATGGATGTGAATTTCCCTTCAATGCCTTACAAACGTATAATAACATATTTCAGAGGTCAAATAACTAATTTAATTTTTATATGCTCATCTCTGTAGGCTTGTGATTTCTTCAATATCACATTTGCATAATGGATTTTTTGTCTTTTTTTAGAAGTATAACTGTGTTTATTTTCGCTTTTAGATTTGTTGCCATATCAGTCAATATTGACAGTTGCCTTCTGGCATTCTGTTTTCTGGTATTACCTTTCTGGCTGTTTTTATCTTAGATTATCCAGTCCAATTCCAAGCTTTTCAAAAAAAATGACAGCAGCACTGGAAACACCAAAATGCCTTATCCTAACTGTTTGGGATTGATAACACAAATCTTTTTATATTGTCAGTAAAAAAATCATATTTTCAGTCCAGCAATGTTTATATAAAGTCATTTCTGACCAATTCCAAACATTTTAATAGCATCACATAAAATGATCCCTTCTACATGTAATTGTTTTACACTAAGGCCTTGTTTGGCATTCATTCTGGATTGGGAATTAGTTCCTATTTCCCAAATGAGTTTGCAGAAGTTGAAGATAGGTTAGGTTTGATGCATGGTGAAGGATGATTGATTCTTGTAGAGCTTATAAATATTACTATGTGATGTGTTTTTGCATTCATTCATATTAAGGGATAAAGATACTTGCTTATACGTGTGCACTTAATCTTCAGTTTTGTGATGTATCATGTATGCATGTATCAATATATCATTGCATGAATAATTCTTATTGTCAGTTATCTATTTTGCTTTAAATTTATTCCCTTTATCATTTTGCTTAGATACTTAGTACCAAATCCAGCCATGTTGCAGTTGCCAATGGAGTCATAACTGTCATTAGTCGCCATCATGTTTCTGTAAGTAATATCTTGCTTTATTTTGTTTGTTATGTTTATTTGTTCTCTGGTTACTTTTTGAATGAACTGACTTGAAATGTTCAAGATGCGTGATTACAAGTTATTTCCATGCTTCTTAGGACTGCATGTCATACTAATTGATGATACCTGTACTAAATTGGCTTTGTGGTCACTGTCATATTATATTGTAGCAAACTTTATAGTCTACTATAATTCTAATTGCTAATGAAAAATCTAGGTCTCCTTTTCTAGGCGCTTAAGGCTTCCAAAGAACTATCCTTCTTCAGAGGTTTCAGATCTCCTTGAGGAGGTGTGGCATATCGACAAGGATGAAGTTATTACTTCATATGCAATTATGAGGTACTTTGCCTGATTAATTGAACTCTCAGTTGACAGTTTTAGTGGAACTATTACTGTCAGTTCACTTTTGCCATTGAAAATCATTTCTATATGAATAAAATAAATTCATGTTTCTTTTTGTTGATGTGAAGATTCAATCTCATACAGTTGTTTGTACAAAATGCTCAAAGTTCGCGTCTTAGGAAGATGATTGTAGATCTCGAGGTGAATATATCTTATTATTATGGAGATCCTCTGATCTGCATTGGCTGCATGATAGTGAAATTTACTTTTGTTTGTGTGTTCCAAGCAGGTGCCTAGATTTGATAGTGGTGGTATATTCAGTCAAGATCCGGCAATATCCTATATTTGCTCAGAAAAAAACTTGAATAATGATCAACGCAGATCCATCCTCAAGGTTATTGTTATCCCCTTCATTCACAGCTTCGATATGCCTCTTCATCCTCATTCTCTCATCTTCCAGTTTCCACAAACCATTTCTAGTCAACATTCTGCCAACTAGTCATCATCATCATAATGATATCCTAATAGTCATTTATGTCCAAATACTAGGTGTTTCTTCTTACACAATTTTGTATTTTTCAGATACTTACAGCAAAGGATTATGCTCTAATTCTTGGCATGCCTGGAACGGGCAAGACATCCACCATGGTGCATGCAGTTAAGGCCTTGCTAATCAGAGGAGCATCCATTTTGCTTACATCCTACACAAACTCGGCTGTTGATAATTTGCTTATCAAATTGAAATCTCAGGTTATCCCTATTCCGTATATATCTTGTGACAATTCTGACATCCTATGCAGATAACACACACACACTCTCTCTCTCTCTCTCTGGATGCTTGACAATCATGTTAGTGAACCGCCACGTAATCAATCCTTGATGCCAAGTGAAGCCTATAGTCTTTATTAGAGTATATGCGAGTGCATTCTTATTAATTGCTTAGAAAGCATAAAACTGCTACAATTTAATGACAATAGAGAATAGTGCAAAGGAATTACGGAAACCAAATAAAAAGCACTTTATTTTTAAGGATTGAAATATAAGAAATGCACTTCCCTTCTAGGGTTATTTTATTATTATCCCTCAATGATGCAGAAATATTCCATGCTATTTGATTATGGTTGCTTGCCTTGTTTTATTCTTCAGTTGGAATATCATTCATGCCTTACATTTATAAATAAGGTAAGTTGTGGTTCTTATATAGATGTGTATGAGGAACCTTTATTGCTGCTGTATTAACTTAGCTTGTTTTTTTATTATTCTTGTCATGATTTACTGCCTATCTCCATTTATCCCCTTTTCTGGGTGCTCTGGAGGAAAGAAATGTGAGCGGTATTTACGACTCAAGTGTCTGCAGCCAATACTGGAGGCTTTTGAGTTTTATTCCATCTTTCTTGGCTATTTAGCAGTTTTTGAGCTGCAGCTTTTGTTGTCTTTCACTACCCTTCTAATTTCAGCTCTTTTATATACTTGTACTTGGCTAGAAATCATGCTAGATTATTTAATACCTTTTGTGTATATAGGGCTTGGACTTTCTAGTTTTAATAAATACAGTTATCAGATCCAAAGAAAAGAAGGAAAGAAAAAAAAGCTAACAGTATCTAATCGCTCAAAACTTCCTCCTGATCTCTATGTTTTTCCAACATTTCTGTGGTCATTAATTAGCCTTTTATCAACTACGTTTTGTGTATATTGGTGTGGAATCAAGTCAAGTAATTTATAAAACTGCAAACCTAGTAGCTATGCATAGGGATGGGCGGCGGGCCGCGGCACGCCAGGCCCGTTTTACCAGAACCCAGGCCCGGCATGGCACGCCCCAGCAGGCATGCCGTGCCAGGCCGAGCCCGCCGGGCCTGGCCTGGAGGGCCATGCATTAAACTTAATTTTTTTTAAAAAAATAAAGAAAAAATTCAAAAAAATCATTAAAAAATTCTGAAAAATATTTTTATTATTCACAAAATTGTTTTACACATATTTGGATAGATTTTGCTCAAAAAAATATAAATTACACCCATTAAAGACTTAAAGTAGTCTAATTAAAAACCATGGACTTAACAAATATATTTAATTGGAGATTTTATAACAGTTTTTTGGGCTTATTTATACTTAGTTATTTTCTTAGCTTTAAATGATTATATAAGAGTTTCAACAATCAAGGGGTATCCTTAATTTTTAGGTAAAATATTTTAATTATGATACTATTGTTGCAAGAAGTCGATCTGTCCTAGTGGTTAAAGAGACAGATTTTCAGTCTGTTGGGTAAGGTTCGAATCTTGCTATCAACAATTTTTGGGTTATTTAAGCTAGTTGGGCTTGCCTATAGCGGGTTGGCACGTGGGCCTGCCGTTGGAGCGTGCCTAGCGGCCCCGCACGCGGGCCAGCCCGTCTGGGCGCACGGGCCAGCCCGCCTAGGCACGCGCGGCCCGGGCCGGCACGCGAGCCCGTGTGCCGCGGCCCGCGTGCCCTGGCGGGCCGTGCCCAAACGGGCCGCGAGGCCAGGGCCCCCGGCCCGGCACGGCACGTGTACTACATGCTACAGTGCACGTGCCGTGCCGTGCCGGGCCGGCCCATTGGCGTGCCGGGGCCCGTTGCTCATCCCTAGCTATGCACAAGTTGGTTGGAAAGATGGTTCGAATAACTGGAAAAATAGATTTCTAGAGTTTTGCTTCGAGGCATGATTTAAGCCTATTCTATTTGTCCATATGTTCTAATTGGTTCTATGCTTATTCCACATCCTATGTAGCTTCTTCAATTCAAGTACTGGGTTTCAATTCCCGAGCAATTTTGACCTTGCTGACTTGTAGATGGAGTTTTTCTACACATTCCCCACAAGTCGAGGGTGAAAACAAGACAGAAAAATCTAGCCAATTTGAATTCCCATTGTTGGAATTTTCACGTCCTCTTGATGATATCTGTTGAGGAGCATCATTGGATACCTGATATCCTATTAGCTTTATACATGAAACATTTTCATATGAGTTGAAATACAGCTCTTGATGTATATGGCATCTATCAAGGCTCAATCTTGAACTATATATTATGATGATAATGGTTTTTTTATTCAGTGTTTAATTACGACTATGGGTGGGAATAAATGCTAGATTTATACGTCTATTTAGATACAGGCTGCCGGAGTGTTCTTAAGTGTACGAATGTCTCTGTGTGATAGATTGTCACTTGATGTGATGGAAAAAAAAAAAAACTTGAGTTGTTAGCATGAAAATGTAGGTTTTGAGTTTGAGTGTAGCCACTTGTTACTAAATGCAAAGGTTAGGTCTACTGCCGGTCCACCTTTCCTAGGGCTTTGCTTTGGTAGGGTTACATTGGGTTATGGTCCTTTTTATTTTTCCTTGAAGTTTAGGTTGAAAAATGTTCATTTGGAATCTATAATCGGAGGAATTTTTATTTCATGATTTCAAATAGGGGCTTGACTTATACAAATGTGCCATACACATGAATATATATATATGTATGTATGTGTGCATGCACGCATGTATGTATGCATGTACATTTTTTTTATGGTTTTCGCATAAAAATTGGTTGTTTTGAAGGTTTGAAGAGGAAGTATCAAAGAATGTCTAAATGATACTTGGAAAAGTTTGAAGGAAAAATGTTTAAAACTCTGAATCATGATAAGAACACTCTGCATATACAATAAATAAATATTCTTCTGTAGCAAGCTTCATTAAATGCAGTAATGCACTTAATTATGTTTGTGCTTCATGACTTGATTTAGTATTTGCAAGTTGTTAGCATTCTGTCCTTGGAACTTTTTTTTCTCTCTTTTTTCATTTCTTTCGTTTGCTCTCCATTGATTTTTCAGTTGTTTATTTTCGTAGGGCATAGATTTTATTCGTATTGGACGATACGAAGCTGTGCATGAGGAAGTGCGCGCGCATTGCTTTTCAGGTTGGATCATTTGCCCATATCAATATGCATGTCATATTTGTGATATTCATTCTTCATTTAGGCATATATTTTTCTTATGGCAGCTATGGGAGTACATAGTGTGGAGGATGTTAGGCGAAGGTTGGAGCAGGTCAATGTTGTTGCAGTAACTTGTTTAGGGATAACTCATCCCTTACTTGCCAACAAGAAGTTTGACATATGCATAATGGATGAAGCTGGACAAACTACTCTTCCTGTATGTGTAGTCTTACCTATGGATTTTTTTTTCAATTATTAACACGATTATTTTTAAAACAAATCAATTTCATCATCTTGGATCTGTTATTTACTAAGAGTAAGATATTGATGAAGATATTGCACATATAATTAGTGTTGGATGGCTTAAGTAGAGAGGGACATCTAGGATCTTATCTGATTGATGTGTCCATTTAAACTAAAAGATAAAGTTTGTAAGACAGCCATTGAGCATGTTTGGATATATGGATCATAACGTTGGGCAACCAACAATCAATATATGCATAGGATGAATGTTGTTGAGATATATGTGTGGCAAGATTAGGAAAGATAAGGTAAAGAATAAACATATTCGAGAGTGGTTAGGTCTCATCCAAATAAGTGGAAAACAAAAAATAAAGAAAGTTAAGATGGTTTGGCATGTAAAGTGAAGACCTAGGGAAACAGCAATGAGAAGATATGAGAAGGAATTCATTGAAAGGTTTAAGATGATGAGGGGATGAACAAAATAAATATAGATGGAGTATGTTAGAAGGATATGAATTCTTATATATTAAATGAAGAGATTGTCTTTCATAGATTGGGACGGTGGAATAGGATTTATATTGCCAACCCCAACTAGTTGGGACAAGGCATTTTGCTTTGGCTTTTGTTAATATTAATTAAACTAAATTAAGGCAAGAGATTCTTAGGATTGTAGTGGATAAATTAGAAGAAAATATTAGTCTACAATTTTCAAAGAATTGAATGCTTTACTTCAAGAAATTCTCGACTGAGGTGGGGTGCTATTTATGGTTGGGAGTTTAAATGTTCATGTTAAAGTAGAGAGTAAAGGATACGATAGGATTTACGATGGATCAAGCTTTAGACGGAGGAATGAGATAGTTGAATCAATTCTTGATTTTTTTTTTTTAGTGGTTACAATCTTATATTGGAAAATACCTTTTTCCTTAAAATGGTTTAACATAGAAACCTCTAAGAATAGAATAAATTGAAAGCAAATTGACTTTTTCTCCAGGAAAAATAACTCTTGATTCCTAACTTTTTGTTAGTGCTGCTATATGTTTGTATTAGGTATTGGAGGTGAAGATAAAAAAAATTAAAAAAAATAAAAATGTTTTGAAAGTAAAATTATCGAATATAGAAGGAAAAGAATTAGTGGTTTTTGAATAAGCTAATGAAAATGGAAACATTGGATTTCTAAATAAACACTATGCAAATGGGGGATGAAATGGCAATTATACCAAAAGAATAGTGGAGCAAAATTCGATCCCAAAAGTAATGCTGGTGGTGGATTGATATGTTTAAGTGAGTGTTAGAGAAGGATTTATTTTAAGAGTTCGCAAACAAATTAGGATCAAAACACTTAGATAAATGGAAAATGTTAAATATAAATTTAAAAGAGATAGGTGTGGCTAAACAACAAGCATATGATAACTTAGGTTCAAGAGAGGGTTAGATGTATATTTATAAACTTACATGATTAAAATTGAAGATAAGATTTAGATCAAGTAGGTGCGTTAAGAGTGAGGATTTAAGAGTTTTACTGGATTATAGGGAAATTAAAAAAAGTTGGAGAAATATATCCCAACATTGACGGTGAAGATACATAATGCTTTTTTTCAAGTACAAATGTTGTCACTAGGGAGACTAGAGAATACTATGTTCATAGCACTATAGTTCTTGAAAAGAAATGTATTTTAGCTAAGATGAAAGAAGGAAAGGCTTTGTAAATATATGGTATTCCAATTGAAGTGTGAGGATACATATTGTTGAGCTATGATTGACCCAAGTACTTAGTGGCATTTTGAGGACTTGGAAAATCTTGAGTGCTTAGAATAAGTTTACATTTAATATTATTAATATCTATATAAGATTAGATGAGATGTTTACAATTGAGCTTGAGTCCTAACTCCCACTCTTGATTGGAATTTGTTTGGTCTGTATCATTAAATTATAGGAAGAGAGATGGATTAAAGGTTAGCAAAACTCAGTTGTCAGAAAATTGGTTTGGCTATGTGACATGATGGTTTAACATTGAAGCTATCTTTTTACGTAGATAATTAGCTGAAATGTTTAAAAAAAGGAGAAAAAAAAAAAAAAAGAGGAGAGACCTTCACATAGTTTTTCTAAACATAGTCAAAGCATATATAAAAGGGTTCTAAGAGTTGATCTGCTGGATTTTTTTCTTTTTTAGAAAAAGGTTTATTAGTCAGATTATTTAAATTGTCAAATATATGAGGGAGTAGTAACTTGGGTAAGATTGGTAGGCAGTGAGACCACCGAGTTCTACTATTTAACTATTAGTTCAAGTCAAAGTCATCTATTTGTTCCTATATTTTTACTTTAAATATGGATGGGCTTATATTCAAGAGAAGGTTCCTTGGTGTGTGCTATTTACAAATGATGTAGTTTTTATGAAGCAAATTAGAGATGTAGCAAGTGCCAAATTGGAGTCATGAGGGGGTTCCTTAAAATCTTTAAGGTTTTAAGATAGGTTGAGTCTAGGCAATTTGTGGAATATAAATTTTGCACAAATAATAGTAGAGGTGAAGAAACAGTAAGAATTGAGAATCAAAGGATTCCTAAAAGCAATTAATTTCATTATCTTGGATCAATTATCCATAAAAAAGGGGGCGATTTGATGAAGATTTGCACATAGTAATGGATTTTCATGGCTTAAGTAGTGGGATGCTTCTAGAGTATTATGTGTTTGATGTGTTCCACGGAAACTAAAACTAGAAGGAACAAGTTATACAATAGCCATTAGGCCTATGATATATAGATTAAAATGTTGGGCAAGCCACATATGCATCTTTGCTAAGATGAGAATATTGAGATGAATGTGTACAAAGACTGAGAAAATTTTGGTGAAGAATGGAATAATTAATAGAGTTCACATGTTTGCTTAAGGATGAGATAAAATAATGGATTCATGTAAAGCAACCTAAGATAGTTTGGGGCGTTTAAAATCAAGACCTGTGATTGCAATTGTGAAAAGATGCAAAGGGTTACTTATGGAAGCTTCTAAGATGGTGAGAGAAGGACCTGAAGAACCTGAATGGAGTTACTTAGCAATGATTTATACACTCATAATTTTATTGAAAATATGGATTTTGATAAACTAGGGTGGAAGAATTGCATTCATGTTGGTGGCCCAAGGTATTTTGTTGTCATTTCTTTGATTTCAAGTGTATTATAATGCTTGTTAGTGTAATGAAAAACCATTTGGATCATCCAGTTTATAGTGGGTTTTATTGGTTTAATATGGCACCCTTGGGTTGATAGCTCATATTGACCTAAGAGTTTAACTGGATCTATATTCCAATTGATCGTCCAGTATGGTCCATTTTTATAGCCGCCATATGAAGTGCCGTCTTTTTTTATATAACACAGAAGTAGCCAAATGTTTAAAAGAGAAGATATGTAGCACCTACAATAAAAGTGGCATCAGAAAATTTTCCAGTTATTATAGTATTGAGCTTACGTCATTGGCATCAACCTATATTAATTAAAAAAAAAACGGAGGTACTGTTGGAAGAAGCAACGTATTCATAGGACGAGTGCTGTTAAGAGGGGGATGTTGATACCAATATGGGAAAGCTATAAAACATAAGTTAAGGAATGAACAGATCTTAAAATATTTAGGTGTTGCCAAATATGAGATACTATAAAGGAAGGAAGGTTAAGATGGTTTGTGCATGTCATATGAAGACCTAGGAAAGCAGTCATGTTAAGATGTGAGATGGTATTCATTGAAGAATCTAAGAGGTAGAGAGGAGGCCAAAAGGAATCTGGATGGAGTTAGCTAGAAAGAATTAAGATGCTTATAATCTTGTTGAAGATATTGTTTTATAGATTAGGATGGAGGAATAATCTTGTATTGCTGGCCTTGGATGAGGCTTTTTGTTATCGTTGGTTAACTTTTAAAAAAAGGGTTTAAAAAGAGAAACGAAAATAGAGAAACTATAAGGGAGAGATCAGCGGGAGTTAAAGGTGGAGGGCAGGAGACAGAAAGAAAGATGAAGGGATAGGGAACGAAAGAGAGAGATAGAGAACGAGTGCCTTAGGGGGACACGAATGAAAGAGGGTGCATGGACATATTGTTGGCATAATCATCCTCATCTTTCTCCTTGCTTCTTTAGCTTCTTGTTTCTTCTTCTTTCATGCAGCAATAAATATCATTTTTTTTCAATATTCTTCCTTTTTTTTTTCTTTTACTATTTGATGAAGTTGATACGTGATGACTTCTCCATTGAAGCAATTTTGGAATTTAAAAGGTTAATTTAATGAAGTTATTAATCAAATTTAAAAGCATTTTCTTTTGAAGTGTTACATTTAATACAAAACTTGTTAAAAAGCACTTTATTTAACATATCATCGACCCTCATTTGGCATTCATTTTGGGAACTTATTCCACAGCTTAGAATGAGTTCCACGGCTTAGAAGGAGTTTCTATAGCAAAATCTGTTTTGATTGCAAGTTGGGAATGGATTTTAAAAAATAACCGAAAATGGGAATCACCCATAGACCGGTTTTTGGATTTTGAAAACTCATTTTACAAAAGGGCTTTGGCAAACTTGTAATATTTAAAAACTCTAAAGGATATACTCAAAATTGGTTTTAAAGGCTTCTTTACATGGCAATGATAGACTTGTCATTTATGAAAAGTTCTTCTAAGTTAGAACAATGTCAAACTTGCAATATTTATAACCTCTACAAGAATGAAAAGGGGCATGCAAAATGTTCAAATCCGGCTTCTCTCAGATCGTGCAAACTCATTCGGGGAATGAATTCATGGAACTTCATTCACTAGATTGAGAATGAGTGCCAAAGGACGCCTGAGTGTCTTTTCCTATGGTGATTTTTTTTTGGGTCTTAATTCTCAAATATGAATAGATGCTTTTATTTTTCTTTTCAGTAGAAAGTTTCTGTTCAGAGTTTCCTTGCTTTTCTATGTTTCTCAAGCTTCTCTTTAATTTCCACTTGTTTCAGAATGTTGCTTTAATGTTTTCACATTTACTTTCAAAAATTACCTTGAAGCTGAAGTGATCATAGGTTGTAGTTATCATTGGTTAATTGATTTAAAAGCTTTCCTATTTTTGAGACATAAATCAGCTTAGGTTTTATTGGTTTTGAATTTTTCATACTGCAAGGTTTCATCAGTTGTGATTTTTGGTCAAAGAATACTTCTAAATTACCCGTTTATATTGTGGAGGGATTCTGTTCTTGCTAATAAATAGCATCTTTGTTTGTGGAAGATTTCCCTTTTGTAAAATGATGGCATAAACAATAAACTGTAACATGTTATGCCTACTCACAATTTATTACTCTAAATTTGGGTGTTAAACATGTGGCATTGCTGTTCAGGATTTACTAGAAATTGATTTGGGAAGCTCCCAATCTTGTTCTTAGTGATGCAGTTTGTTTCAGGTATCCCTTGGGCCTTTGATGTTTGCTTCAACGTTTGTCCTTGTTGGAGACCATTACCAACTACCTCCCCTCGTTCAGGTAAGAATCCCAAGTAGTTTTGATTCACAAAACCTTTTGAAATTGAAAATTATGGAATAATGTAACAAAATGGATTTTTTTTTCTGTTTTTTTTTAATTCTTAGAGTACAGAGGCTCGAGAGAATGGTCTGGGAATTAGCTTGTTTTGCAGGCTGTCAGAAGCACATCCACAGGCAATATCTGCTTTGCAATATCAGGTTACTCCTAATTATTAACTTGATCTTAATGGATTTGTTTCCCTCTTTCTTGTTTGTTTTTGTTTTTCATTTCTATCTTTTCTCCCATGTTTAATGACTTGATATAAATTTGTTGTTACCTGCAGTATCGTATGTGTGCTGGTATTATGGAACTATCAAATGCTCTAATATATGGCAATAAATTGCGTTGTGGTTCTTCCGAGATAGCAAATTCCAAACTCAAGTTTCTAAGTCCAATGCCTATTACATCATGGCTTAAGGGGGTATCGTATTTTTACTTGTATATATTCCCTCTTTTTTTTCTCTGTTTTGCATTTTGTGTTGTTTGTAGTTGGTAACTAGTATGGTGCATGACTAATTTCAAGTTGAAGCCTATGTTACTCGAGACATGATCAATGAGAAGCCAGGTCCTAGGAAGGTTTGGTTGGAAATAGGCCTATTCCTTGACATTTTTACACATGGTGGCTGCTGTCATGCCAAGTGACGTGTTCTCATGCTAACAGCTTGGATTTCTATCATCACATCAAGTGATGGTTCCTAAGTGTCTATGAACCTATAAAACTTGACATATGAGACTTATACTGTTCATATGTTATGGATGTATTGCTATCTCTTTTCTTTCTAATCTTTGGTGAAAAAAAATGTGTCAAATTAGATTAAATAGCATTATGGTTATCTTATCAATTTTTAGGTCTACAAACTTCTTGGGGAAGTAATCGGTGTCAAATTTATTGGACTAGGCTATCGGCCTTATGGTGCCAGCAATCATCATTTCAAACAGCATTATTTTGATCATATTATTGTTGAAGTTTTCAAACTGCGTGGGTTGGTAAGTAAAGCCAAATTATCGGACTAGCCTATCTGTCATACTAAATAACAAATGAGAAGAAAAGGAAAATATTGGAAAAGTATTTTTGTTATTAAGAGTCTTTTACCCCCAAAGAAAGTAGTCTCTTTCTCATTTTGGCCTCGTTTTTATTTTTTGGTACTAGTAAATGATGGCTAAAGGTATGCCTACCACATGTAACACAAAAGACAAAAACAATTTGGAAAAATATTCTATAAGAGGTTTAAATATGTTTTACAATAATTTCGTAGAACTCTCACCATGAAATGGAAGTGATTTGAAGCTCTTTGGTAGAAATTGAGGGGATTGTTACAAATAGATAAATGCTCCTTTGCAGTGTTTTTTCCAATTAAATGACCTTTCGAGAAGATGAGATTGAATGGATGATAAGAAGGGAGATGGTGCTAGAAGATTGCAGTTCAATCTTCCTGTGGCATAGTCATTCTCTCAAGTCAATTTAACTTCCAGACGGAAGTGAGTAATTGATGGCCACTATTATTCGAGACTTTCTATTGGGATTTAGGTGTTTGGCCAATAAGTGAGAACAAAGATTCTTTTATATGTTGGAGCCACTGTTTTGTAAGTGGTGGGAGAATAGAGACGAACTTTATCATTCTATCTCCAAGGATTTGGCACAAATGCTGAAGCTTTTCCATTTTAAATGTCAAAATCAATGCATAAATATGGGGTGGCCTCAATGTTTGGTGGAAGGGAGGATGATTTCCAATGCCTTGCAAGGTAGCTATTTGGGAATCCTCCCAGTTATCAATTTTGCCGGTATTGGTTTTAATTTTATGTCTTCTTACACACCTTTTCTTTCCCAGTAGTGGGTGGATTGAAGGTTTTCTGGTGTTTTATGCCTTGGAAATTGATAGAAATTGTGGGTGCAATATTTTCGTCTAGTTTGAATTGAGAAACAGGGATTAGAAATTTTATGGAAGGTAATAACTAAGGAGCACTTCTCCTGGGGGTTGATAAGGAATGTTTGCATAGAGAGGAATGCTTGTTTTTGATTTATGGTTGTTGATTAAATTTTCCAGAACGGTTAGAAGAACATGGATTAGATATTTGCCATAAGTTTCATAAAAAGGTGTTTGGGGTTGATCGGGTGGCCATTTCTTGGGTTGAAGCAAATAATTTGGATTTTGTTGAGTACATTTTGAAATTTATGATTCCACGTGTTGATAAACAAGTTGACCTTTTAGGGGATTGTATGGAATATTTCACATAGACTCTTATAGTTTTGTGGTGCTGGTGGATGAATATTCTAGTTTGCTTGAGAAAGGAGTGTTAGATTGTGCACTTATTAAAATTACGGTGGTGAGTAAAATATTGCCATTTTTGTGACCACATTACCATATAGAAGTAACAACAAATAGTGTTTCGGCAAGGGAAAAAATTAGAGTTGAATATAAATGACAATTGTG
The DNA here is from genome assembly GCA_947561395.2 of Buxus sempervirens. NCBI lineage: Eukaryota > Viridiplantae > Streptophyta > Magnoliopsida > Buxales > Buxaceae > Buxus > Buxus sempervirens. The sequence goes on along the minus strand of OX387187.1, from coordinate 36,702,030 downwards.
GGAACAAAGAGAATTTGTTTATTAAAATGATTAACACAAAACCCTCTTTAAGTCTTCTATTAGAGTAGCTTTGGAAGATTGGAAGTTCGATTTCATTTTCTTGCAAGAATGAAAGTGGAATCTATTGGCGATATACCTATTTTGAAGGTTTGACAAGTTAGGGAGGTGGATTGGGCATGCTTCCATGTGTTCACATGGCTTGGGGGATGGTGATAGGGCGGAAGAAGTCTTTTGAGATGTGGTTCCTTAGATTAGAGCTTTTTAGTGTTGGTGGTTGTAAATGATTTGGAGGCATTGGGTTCTTGACTTATTATTGGTATCTATTGACCAATTAATAATACTATATTAGCTTCCACATGGTAGGAATTGGAGTTGATGCTAAGGCAATGGCGTGCCTTGGGTGCCTTGAAGTGACTTTAATGCAGTTTACATTTTATTTATATATAGTTGCATTAAATCTGGAACAGATGCCAGATTTTATTGATTTCATAAATAGGAAGGAGCTCATCGATTTTCCTTTCGGTAGTATTACTTTCAAAGAAGTCTAGATAGTCAAATTTGAACATATATCTAATTTATTTAGATTGAGGAATGGTATCTACAATGTTCCAGTCATCATTTTTTCTTGGGCTATATCAAATCAAATTTTATTTTAGCTCCATTATGCTCTTATCAAAGCCACTTCATTCAGATTGAAAATATATGGCTTGAAAATGATTTGTCTCTTTAGCAGAGACTAGAGTATTGGTTGTCAGATTTTCATTTCTCGCAGAGTGCTACCCTCACTTTTTTGTTCTTTACAAAGCTAAATGCAGTGAAAGATGAAACTAGGTAGTGGAATAAAGAGGAGTTTTGTTGGTGAACATCATGAAGATTCATGCACTTTCCTACATTACCATCTGGATAAAGCAGAAGGAAGAGGTCGTTTTTTGGAATGTGGTTGAGGAAGTGAATTGAAAATGGATTTTGTGAACCTGGCATGGGTGCAGGAAATTGATTGGAGAAAACTACAAGGGTATATGGATAAAATAAGGCAATGAAATACTAAATTGCTTTATTGACTGCACACTAGTTACACTCTATGCATGTTTATGTTTTCAAAACTACTGGATAATTTTTTTGCATTATGGTTGTGTGTTATGTAGATCTTATCCCATTTTATTGCCGACATATGAAATTTTACTCTATATTCTCCTCTTGTTTGCCACTCATCATTTATAAGTGCATTTGACATGTACTGGCTTGTTGAAACTACATTCTTCTGATTATTCTAACTACATTCAGCATATGTTTAATTGTTTGCAGGTCTTAGATCCAAATAAATCAGTTATATTTATCAACACAGGTAAATATGATATTACTTCTGATGTGCAGTACGTTTTGATTGTGTTATGTTTCAAATTATTAATGAATTCTGTCACAAATTAGATATGTTGCCTGCTTTTGAGGCAAAAGATCGGAAGACTGCCAACAACCCAACAGAAGCTTACATTGTTGCAAAGGTATGGTTCTTGGCACTAATTCATTCTCAGTAATACAAAGGATCCATGAGAAATTTAAGGCTATGTATAGATCCTTGGATATAGGGAGAAAAGAAAAGACAAAATGATTTACATATTTTCAATTTTTTTAGGATGAGAAATACAGAGAAAAGGAAGGCAACTTGTTGACTATTTTCAGAGATATTCCAATGAAAAATTGTATATTTCAGTGTGGTTGGGCAATGCTTTTTTGATCGGTAATAAAGGAAATATATTAATTATCAAAGCATCACACACAAAGTACACGAAAAGTGTACATGCATCAAAAAACAGCCCCTACAACTCCAAGAAACTTTCACAAGAAAAAAAGACTTGACTATCTAGGCCTCTACCAAACTTTGAGGGAAGCAAAAAGAGAATGTGAGCTGATTTGGAGTTTATAAGGAGATCTTGTCTTTCTTTTCTTTTATTTTAAAATTTCTACTTTTTTAAGGAATATTTTAATCTCCGAGGGAAAAAAATTTTAACTATTTTTTTTTTCTTCCTAGACCCTTATCCGCAATCCTAAGACTATCCAAACAAACAGTGAAAGTATGTTCCTTATGTTTATTTTATTTTCTCCTAAAATCCTGAGTTCCAAATATAGCCCAAAGCTTCAGTTGTCTTTTCCAGGTTCTTTCATCAACTGTGACTGTTAGCAGATGGCACTTATACACTCTGATTTGCTTTACAGATCACTGAGGAATTGGTGAAACAAGGTGTTACCGGAGAGGATATTGGTATTATTACTCCATACAACTCACAAGCAAACCTCATCCAACGCTTAGTTTGTTCAATATCAGTGGAAATTCATACCATTGACAAATACCAGGTTACAAACCAAGTTGTTTATAAAATTGATTCTCAATATTTAGTTTTCCAGAAATCAATATTATGTGTTACTATTTGTTTAGCCATTATCTTTATGTGTAACGTCTTTAGACTTGTTTAAGCTTAGTAATCCTTATATTTGACACACTCATCAAGTGGCAAACACTTTGTATCAATATTAGTTTTTTCTTTTTTCCTGAAATATTCTGTCTGCTTTAACTCATTAACTAATTTTAAATGTCCTCGTCGAGCATGCTTTGTCAATGATGAAAATCAACCACATTACTGCAATTATTTAGCTAGTTGTATCCAATGTGTTGGTATGAGCAGGGAAGAGATAAGGACTGCATATTGTTGTCATTTGTAAGATCTACTGAAAACCCGAGGGCATACACTTCTTCATTGCTCGGAGACTGGCACAGGATCAATGTGGCGCTCACTCGTGCAAAGGTAGATCACTGCATTGCATTAGCAGCATTACATCTTTTCTTATTTGTATCTCAAAGTATCTTTCCTTGTTATAAGCATAACGATTTACTTCTGAGGCAAGACATCAATTATAACTGTGAGTGCATCAATCATCTTGTGATTTTGGGTTGTTATTATGGTTACTGCAGAAGAAGTTGATCATGGTGGGTTCATGCAGAACTCTTTCTAAAGTTCCGCTGCTGAAGCTTCTGATTGAGAAGGTTGATGAGCAGTCAGGTATTTTGAGTGTATCCAAGGAGGATGTCAATCTTCTGGGAGAACTGAAGAGATGCTCTCAGGTCAGATGAGTGTACAGCTGCTGCCATTTTTTGGTCTTGTAAATTTTTTGTTTCTTGCAATTTTGTCATGATACACTATTCAATTCAGTCAGGTAAATTAGTTCAAATAAGAAAGGAAGCCAAAATGCAAAACTGCCTGTCCTCTGTGTATGTGTGGGTGGGTAGGTTTAAGGATATGAGCCATGCAGCAAATCCAAGGACATAAATTACATAGAAAGGGACAAGTCCATGCTATTTTAAATTCGTTGCCGTCAATGGTAAGGTTGGGCTTTCTGTCTCTAGAGATGCTACAGGCTGCTGCAAGAAGTTGGTCTACCAAATAAAAAGCACTTGGGTGTATTCGCTTTTCTAGGTCTACCAATCGAAGTGGGTATATCAACTATTTCGAGATTTACCCACTTAACATTCAGGATTGTAACAGGCTCCAAATAAATAAATTATTTACTAAAAGTTAAAAAACACTAATCGTGGAATGTTTTACCTGAAGGCATCCCATCCCAATAATCTTTAATAAGAGCAATCTTATAATGTCTCAGTTGAAAGCAAACTATTAAGTACACTCATTTTGATTTGAAGAGTACAATTTTTGAACCAGGTTTGTGGATGCTATCGTTTGCTGCTATTTACTGTTGAGATCCATACAGCGCAAGTGACATGCTGTTATGTAAAGCATCAAGTTTTTTCCAACAATAAGAATTTTTTTACATTCTCAAAAGCAAAAAAACTGTAACCGTTGGATATTCCAAATGTCAACATCTTAATAAAGCAGCCAAACATAGCAAGGCTTTACCGACATCCGACGTGGCAACTTGTCCCTTCATTGGTCCGGTCCGTTGGAATGAACAAAAGCAATTGCTGCTGGTTCGACCTTAGCCCGGGATCTTACGGCGGGCCTCGTCTGTGATCTGAGGAGGCAACCCTTCACATGCGAACAAAGCGCGGAAATATCCGACTACAAGGGTGCATAGTGGCCATGACGGCAGAGGAGCAAAATCCGAGAATTTCGTTATTTCTAACGGCCAAGCCCATCTCTCTCCCTTTGAGAGAAAAGAAAGGGGAAAATCATTTGCTTTCTTGCCCGAGGAGCGAGAGCGCCCAACGGGACTCTCTGTCTCTCTGGTTCGTTGATTTTTACAGGGAATAAACGGTAAGCATCAAGCATTTCAGCTACCGACACTCATTAATGGAGCTGGAATGTTTAGTATTTATATCTCATCAGTGTTGCTTCTCACTCTTCTAACTGTTTTTCAGAAACAGCCAGAGCCTCGAGATGATCAAGAGCTCTTGAGATCGGAGGCTTCAACATTACAGAGGATTTCGTATGTGAAGTGATTCGTCTTTCTAATTCTCTTCTTCTTCGATCAGTAAGTAATTCTGTGGCAATCTCTTTCCAAGTCCCGGTGTTGAGTTGAGTTGACTTCTGTTCGTTTTTCCTCTGTTTGAGATTGCTCGTTTATTTCCCCCTTTCTTTATAGCTGGATTCGTAGCAAGCAAGCTAATCAAATTTTTTGGATTTGAGCTGATTGCTTGTATTATCTTCAGCTTGATTTAATTGTAGCTCATGTGTAACCTTGACTTTTTGGGTTTCATGATCTCAGTTTTCGTGCCTAGAAAAATGTGAATAAAAATACGAACTCTTTTGTCTTTTTCTTTCAGCTTTACGATGTGCCCTTTTTTTATGGTTAAAAGGTAAAACAGTGGCTTCTGCTGGGGGTTGGAGGGACTTGAATCTCCCAATTTCATTCTAGTGTGCAATTTCTATTCGTAGTAAGATCATAGTAGGCCAATATTGTGGGAGATCAGTTTGGCAGATTTTTCCCAGTTCAATAACCAAACCAAACCGAATGGATTTTTTACAACCTGTGAAATCCGTCGATGGGGCATTTTGCTCATAACTTGATATTGAACACCCTCAACGTGTACATTATTCCCAATATGAGCATTAGGAATAAGGTCTGTTTTTCCTTTGATCACTTTTTGATTCAATGAGATGGACTTGATGCTGGCATCCTCTTACCAGGTTAGTGTTCTTAATTGATGGATTTAACTTTTATGGTGTAGTTATTGGGTCAGATTCTGCTTCAGGTTTTACTAGATTGACTTATCTTGGAAATATGTTGTGACTAAACACTTGGATCAAGAGTTGGTTTTGTTTCTGCAGTAGGTACATATAACTGGATAAAAGTTGATGATCATCACTTTTTGTACACTTTCTCATTTGCTGATACGTGATACGTGACTCCACATGCTGTTTGATTTTCTAGGGGTTGAGATATTTTAAATTGAGGCCCGTGGCTTTTTTGGTAGTTAGTGTATGAGATTCACAGTGCATCACACTCAAAAAAAAGAAAACAAAAGAAAAAAATTCATGTTAGTAAACTGCACTAGCATTGTTGAGCAGATGACCAAAAAAATTATGTTTCTTTTAAAACTTTCTTTCATTAATTATACTATTTAAAGTTCATTCATTTGACGTGAGTGCAAAAATTCTAGGGAAAGACTTCTTGTGGAGAACCCACACGAGATCAGAGCTATTTTAATTCCAGATTTGGTGTTACTTGGTGCTGTTATAGTGCATCAAGTTCTGAGATTTTCGAATTTGCAACTACATTCATTGCAATGCAATGAATTGAAATGATTTTTATATTATTATTTTTTATAAGCTTAAATGGTTATTATTCTTTACCTTCCTTGCCGGTCCATACTGATTCGAATGAGGTATTTATGTTATCATTGTTATCCCTTCCTCTGACAGGATCTTTTGGGCAGTTTTTGTGGTCTAGTCTCTCAAGTGTATTCATCAAAGCTTTTTCTTATCATAAACCTGATGTTAAATACACAACATTAACAACAACACCCCTTGTCCCAATAATTGGGCTTGGCTATAGAAATCCTCTTCCTCCATCAAAAACCATATGAGGTTTCAATGGACTTAAATTGAAAGAATCCCAATGTCTGTCTTTGGTGATGGATTTTAGTTTGATTGTTTCTGTTTTTGCTAATTTCTATTACTCAATTCATTATTGCTTCTTTTGCTCAAGCTTAGTTTGCCCGAACTGCTTGACTTTAGTAATCTGATGCAATTAATTTTCTTTCAAATTACAGAAAGCTTCTGGTAACCATTCTAAGCATACCATGGGCTCAAAAGCTAACTCATCAGGCAGTAGAGCTCGGAGCTCACTCTATATACTCATTGTGGCTGGTCTGTGCTTTTTCTTTTATATACTAGGGGTGTGGCAAAAGAGTGGTTTTGGAAGGGGAGATAGCATTGCGTTGGCGGTTACCAGACAGACTGACTGCAGCATCTTGTCCAATTTAAATTTTGAGACTCATCACAATGATGAAAATGGGATTCTTAACCCTTCAGATGTGAAATTTAAAGTATTTGAGCCATGTGATGTTGGATACACAGATTATACTCCTTGCCAAGATCAAGACCGAGCAATGAAGTTCCCTAGGGAAAATATGATTTATAGAGAGCGACACTGTCCCTTAGAAGATGAAAAAATGTACTGTCTTATACCAGCTCCCAAAGGGTACATGACTCCATTTCCATGGCCAAAGAGCCGTGACTACGTACATTACGCTAATGTTCCCTATAAAAGTTTGACAGTTGAGAAGGCTGTTCAGAATTGGGTACAATTTAAGGGTGACGTTTTCAAATTCCCAGGTGGTGGAACAATGTTTCCTCAAGGCGCAGATGCATATATTGATGAACTTGCATCAGTGATCCCAATTGCAGATGGAACTGTCCGAACAGCACTGGATACGGGTTGTGGAGTATGTTTACTGTACAATTCATTATATCCTGTTTCTCTAGAAAGTTAGTATCTTAAAAATTTTATATTTGGCATAATAGCCTGGAACTTTTGACTCTCTTCTATAGAATGTCTGCATATTGTGCTTGAGATTTTAGATCAACTTTGTCCTGGGTATTGCCCTTGTATTTACCATGGTCTTTCAAGAATGCAACAATATTTGAAAGCCTTTAGACACTCCAGGAACTGGTACCAGTAAATTAGTTTGCTATAAGAACCTGTCATATGTTCAAGCATGTGGTCCTGCTGCACGTATGTAAATGTGGTGCGCAGGCAGGGACTTTTGCTCAAAAATTTTACAGATTATGCCTAGTAATATAAGTGGATGGCTTCCATCTGATAATCTGGATTTTTTTGTATTCCTTTTAGATGTATTTCTTATGTTTGTTGTCCATAAAAATTAAATGCATCAAGTTTCATGATTAGATTCATTTGAAGAACTTGACTTTTGACTTAAAATATCTCCTAAGATATCATATCCCATGTATGCACACTGGATTGAGGCTAGGTTTCCTCAATATAATTACTTAAAATAATTATATTATTTATTTGGCTTGAATAAATGAATTATTGCTAATAAGAGCTGTTTAAACTGTCCATTATCGCACATCAACCTCCTTTATCCAGTCCTCATTGACGGATTGACTACCACATGCATGATATAGGTTGCAAGTTGGGGTGCGTACCTGCTGAAAAGAAATGTATTGGCTATGTCTTTTGCACCACGTGACAGCCATGAAGCACAGGTACAATTTGCTTTGGAAAGAGGAGTCCCTGCTGTTATTGGTGTGCTTGGAACAATCCATCTTCCATACCCTTCAAGAGCCTTTGATATGGCCCAATGCTCACGATGTCTAATACCATGGACATCAAATGGTAAGTGCTAACTGTTGCTTATGTAATTTGTTGTATAATGAAGCTCTTTGCCATGCCATTTTATTAGTAAAATGGTATGAGGCATTGTAACTAAAGTTCATGTTTTTTACGTTGCATCTCTATTAAGCAAGACTTTTAGCATGTATTAGTTTACATCTCAAGTATTTTTAATGTCTCTGATTCTTGCAACAATATTCTGTATTTAATGGACTGACGAACTTTAGTTTCTTGTGAGAGATTGTCTCACAAAGAATTTACCTCTATCCCACAAGTTTATCACAAAAGCTCATCCATTCCCATCTGTTAAAAATCATAGTTTTAGATAGCTTGTATGCTTTCAAATCCCAAAGAAGAACAAAAAGAAGTTAAAATCCTTTTTTCCCCACCCAGTCTTTTAAATTACCTGATGGTATTAGGTAACATCTTCACATCTGATGCTCTAGTTTTTGTGCAGATGGAATTTACCTGATGGAAGTAGATAGGGTTCTCAGACCAGGTGGGTACTGGATTTTATCTGGTCCTCCTATCAATTGGAAGACCTACTACCAGACATGGAAGCGGTCTAAGGAAGATCTCCAGGAGGAGCAAAGAAAGATTGAAGAATTAGCTGAACTTCTTTGTTGGGAAAAGAAATATGAGAAGGGAGATATTGCCATCTGGAGGAAGAAAATCAATGCTGAATCTTGTCAACGGAAATCCACTAATTTCTGTGAACAAGAAGATGCAGATGATGTCTGGTGAGTTATTACATTTCTGCCTTTTCTAGATACCTGATGTATATGCCATATGGACTCAGTTTTAATTGAATATTGTTTGCCCACAAATACTAAATAGAAATAGCATGCAGTCACTAGAATGTTGGAAAATGTTTTTAGCTATGACATCTAATAGCACTAAAGTTTCGCTTTTTTCTTTTCCAAAAATAGTACCTTGGGTACATTTAATGCTGTGTCATGCTGTAGACTTCCTATTTGTTAATGATTAACATTGTCCAAGTTCATAGTATATCCTGTATCTATTTTATTAGCATAATCAATTATAAGTCTCATTTTACTTCATTTATTCTTGATTGCTAAGGAATGATTTGTTCTTCTGCTACAACGTTTTGTGGCATCGTACCAACTAGGGGTGTAATTCGATCAGTTTGGTTTACTAGTCAAAGCTAAACAGAACTGAATTAAGTTGTTTAAAACCAAAAGACAAATCAAACCGAATTGAAAGGTAAAATTTCAAACTGAAAACCAATTCTATTCAGTTAACACCTAAACCAAACCAAAAAAAAAAAACCAAATTAACAAATTTAGTTTGATTTGATTTGGTTCGGTTTGGTTATGTATTAAAAAATAAAAAATTTATAGACACACACACTCACGCCACATATATTTATGTATGTATGTATGTACGTATGTATGCATGTATTAGTTTTTTATTTTGGTTTATCAGAAACCTTAATTGTAAACTGGACCAAATTAATTCAGTTTACAATTTTTCAAACCGAAAGCAAACTGTATTACTAGTAAAACCAAACAAAACTGACTTTTTTGGTTTGGTTCAATTGGTTTTCGGTTTAAACTGAACCAATTGATACCCCTAGTACTACCTATGGCAGCTGAGCTAACCTACTCTAACTATCCAGAAATCATGATTTTTCAGGTACACAGTTTCTTAACGGAGAAGGTTTTCTGATAGGCAGCATAACAAAGTCTGCTCCACTAGGGAATTTCCACATGTATTAGTTGAGTGATGACCTAAAGGGTCAGCATGTGATAAATTTTATCTTGACATGCTCTACCACATGTGATAAACACAGGAATTTATGTTTATATCTGAAATTTAGGAGCGTCGCTCTCAAGCTATGAAACAAAAAAGAATTAAAAAAAAAGGGGGGGACTGCCGAAGCTTGCTGACATAACAACCACAAATTTTCTAGTAGTTCAACAGGTTGAAGTAGGGTGTTCGAGTTATCTGAAAACTGAGGGGTTTTGTAAGATCCAAAAAATCTCTAGTTCTACTGGAAGATTTAAAGGAGGAAAAGGGACCACCTCTAAAGTTTTCTTATGTGCAAAGAGCAGATAATTAGGTCCGCAACACAGATGGGTGATCCAGTTACTTTTGACTGAGATGCCTTCAATGCCAAGGATAGCTAGTAACTTGTTGTAATCTGTATAACTATGTTTCTTTCATCTTTTTCATAATGCTTCAGTTTAATATATTTCTGCTTTATTCTCTGAATCAAATTCAAATATAGGTGCACAAGACCTGCAGCCATCTCATCCTTGAAATTCTGCAAACCTAATTTCTCTTCTACTCCTTCGCTTCTGGAAATCTCACAAGTGAACAATATCCAGGTCTGCAATCTAAAACATTAAATGACACTGGATGTTTCTTCTCTATCCATAACGTATATATCCTAAATGCCTTTGATGATGCTGGCATGACCATTGACATTTCATGCATATTTATCATTCCTAATAGGCATTTTTTATGTTTCTTCTTGTTCTTGTAGTCTGATGAAAAAATGCTGATATGTAAGTTGACGTTACTGTCTTCTCCTTTTTCTCCTTTTCTACCCTGATGTTTGTGTACATGTGTTTGAAGATGCTGGAGGGTTTTAAATCTCAAATTTCTGGAGCATGGAAACCAAGTGTCTAGTATGACCACCAATAGGCCTTACCAATCTATCTAGCTGGCAACATAAAGTTATTTTAGTCACTTAAAATATCACAGTTAGAATAGAATATTCTTGCTGTGGTAGTTAACTAAGAATTTTACCCCAGTATTTGACTAGTTGTGTATATTTGCACAGATGAAAGGTATATTCCTCTTCTTTTACTTTTCTGTGCGTTTCATAGTCCTCATTTTTAGTATCCAGAGGATTTGGGTAGATAACTAAATATTCTCAAGATCCAGCAAATATTGATTTCTTCTTAATAGTGTCACAACTTAAAATTTGAGCATAAATTTGATGGTGTATTAAACCTGAGACAGTGTTGAAAGAAAATTCTAACCTGCAAATGACCATGTTTCTAGCTGGGGCTACAAAAGGACACACTTGGCAATGGTAAGTTCTTATAGAAACTAAAAGCCAATCCCATGTCCCAGTCTGAAACGAAATGGCCTTTGGTTGACCTGGATCATTTTTTGGTATTAATTTTTCTTTAACGAACCTGCTAAAAAGATTTAGGCTTTTAATAGGACTGCATGGTAGTGTTTCATCCAACTCAAATATGGAATTACCTCTGATGATGAAAGTGTCTATTTTAAGCATGAGTTTGCAATGAGCTGAAATCCATATCTATAATGTCAAATAAAATGCTATTGTGTGTTTGACTAACATTTCCTTGAAAAAGCCTGCCACTGGAATATAGTTCTAATTTCAAGATTGATTGAAATGTTCTAGAATTCAGTTCATATAATACTCTTTTTAGATCTAATTTGGATCTTCATGCTTAATTAATATTTATTAAGTTTCTCAATTTCTGCATTCAAGTAGACGTTTCATCGAACATATGAACCAGCTAACGTCTTACTCTTAACATTAAAGCTTGAGATTTTATAAATAGTTTAACTTTTCCTTTTTCTAAGGTGTATTTCTTCTTTTCTATTCTTTTTATTGACTTCTCTCCGGTTATATTTTTCTGGTGTATTTAGGTATAGGAAAATGGATGCCTGTGTAACCCCTTTCCCTGAGGTTAGCAATACAGACGAAGTTGCTGGAGGAAAGTTGGAAAAGTTTCCAGCTAGGCTTATGGCAATCCCTCCCAGAGTAGCTAAGGGAACTGTTCCAGGCTTGGCAGTAGAATCTTATCACAAAGACAACAGAATATGGAAAAAGCATGTAAATTATTATAAAAGGATCAATAAGTTAATTGGCACAGGTAGATACCGAAACATTATGGATATGAATGCAGGTCTTGGAGGTTTTGCAGCATCACTTGAATCAAGAAATTTGTGGGTGATGAACGTTGTGCCTACGGTTGCTGAGAAGAAGGATTTAGGTGTTATTTATGAGAGAGGTTTAATTGGCATTTATCATGACTGGTATGCCTTTATGATCCTTTTTGTCCTTGCCTACATTGATGGTTTATCTCATACAGAATCTCATGCTGACTTGTGCTCTTCCATATTGACAAAGTTATTCTGTCATACCTAAATTGTATTGCAGGAGCAAATTTTTATATTATACTGAAGTATTTTATGCACAAGTCATCTGCTATCATTTTTACTCTATTTCTTAGTTCATGTAATTGCAATTGATGTATGCATTCTTTAGGCAGTATTGAATATGAAATATCACTTGGTGGAATTCCACTAAGGTTCATTGGTTTTGAGAATAAGGCCTTATGTTTGGATGTGATTAATATCTGTCATTGTTCAGGTGTGAAGCCTTCTCTACGTACCCAAGGACATATGACCTCATTCATGCTAGTGGTGTATTCAGTTTGTACCAGGATAAGTAAGCCTCCTTCCATTTGCCAATTATGGTCATACGTATGGATTTAGCATTTTGATAGGACTGAAGAAGTTCAAAAGGTTCCTCTATGTTTATAGTTTTCATTAGCATGGCCATGAGACTGTCATAATCAATGACTTCTATCTTCTATTCTTCAGTATTATTGGTAATATCTCTGTCTAGATCAAGGTTTGCCTTTTCGGCGGCACCTCGCGAGGTGCTGCCGAAATTTCGTATTTCGGTAGGTCAGCGGCACGAAAAATGACCTCGAAATGGTCCTGCCTGCGTTTTGCTGGCTTTTCGCCGGCACGCCGCTAAATTTCGCCAATTTCGCCATTTCGCCAACATTTCGCCAACAGTTCTCCAGAATTTTGCTAATTCTGGAGAAATTTTGGCACGCCGCTGGCACGCCGAAAATTTCGCTAATAGTTGTGTTTGCCTAATTTATTTATGTTTTTTTTTTCAAAAATGGCATTTCGGCGGCACGCCGCCAATTTCGCTAAAAACTTGTTTTGGGCCATTTCGGACCATTTCGACCGAATTTCGCCGAAATTTCGCCCAAATTTCGTTTCGGCCGCCTAGCGGCGCACCACGAATCGCCGAAAAGTCGATCCTTGGTCTAGATCACCATGTTTTTTTTCATAAAAGACTCAGAGGTAAGGTTGCACCATTGGTCCCAACATAAAACTTAAAAAAAAAAAAACACAAAGAAATGTCAGTTAAGTCCTATTATATGCTCTTTAGCTCTTCTATTTCCTCTGTAAGGAAGAGCATCCTCTTTTTCAGATTGTTCATGAAGAAGTTGATCTTGAGCCAATCAGAAAAAATAAACAAGAAGGGAACTAAAAAAACAAAAAAAAGGAAAAACTGTCTTTTCTGCCTCTTCTAGACCATATTAAAGATTCTTGTAGTTGCAATCAACCGGCTAGAAGCTGGTTCTTAAAATTGGGGTTGTTTTTTCACCTGGAAAAATGATTTTAGTGTGCATTGTTTGGTGGTTGTGGTTGAATCATCAACCTGTGATGTTGCAAGAAAACATATATGCCGATGACTATAAATTAATATAAATTTTGTACTAAAACAATGGGAAGATAGTCTTATTTATGATCTTTTTATATGTGCCTCAGATTTATTGGAAACTGATGACTAATTCGTACTCAATGAGAAATAGGGCTCAAACTACGGATCACTTAATGGTTTTTGCTTTATCTGAGGCCCATGTCCTTTAACTGAAAGGAAGAAATAAAAGGATCATGTTGTTATGTGCTATTCATGTTTACTATCAATCAACTTTGGTTACAAATGGAAGGAAAGGCTTTCTCTTACATTTGATCAAATAAACAGGTGCAATATTGAAGACATTCTTCTGGAGATGGATCGCATTTTACGCCCTGAAGGAGCAGTCATTTTCCGGGATGACATTGATGTCCTGAACAGGGTTAGGAAAGTTGTTGGTGGCATGAGATGGGATACGAAGATGCATGATCATGAGGATGGCCCCCTTGTACCTGAGAAGATACTGGTTGCTGTGAAACAATATTGGGTAGGTGGTGTTGGAGGAAACAGCACATCTTACGGTGGATGAACCATGTTTGTTACATTAAGGGACATTAACAAAATCAAGATTGTTACACGAGCCAAGAGATCTAATCAACTGGCAAGAAATGTTCATTTCATTGGAGCTCTCCTATCCAGAAATGTTTAATTTACGCTCTCGTTTTGTAGAAAATGCAATATATTTATACAAATTAGCTAAATTACATTGTTTTTAAACCCTGAGTCCCTGATGGCAATGAGGGTTAGTTCAGAGGAAAACCTTCCAGTTGGGCATCAATCTATCCATGTATCAGGATTTCAAAATGTATGTTAAGATGAAAAAGCTGGTATTTATTAGAATTATTGAAAGCTGAAAACTACAGTAGTCTTTTAATTCTTTGTTTTCTTTCCTCCCAGTTGACTTAACCTCTTTAGAGCCTTTGGTCTAAACATTGAAGACACTTATGTTGGCACCTCAGCCGGGAATATACATACAGAAAAGGGAAGCCTTTGTCTTTCCCTTGTAAACCCAATTTCTGTGCTGAACACTTGAGGCCTTGAATATATTCTTTCGGAATTCTTTACTGATTCAGGTGGCACATAACAGTTCTTTTAGTACCTCAATTTTGCCTCTAATTGAACCAACCAAGTTAAGTGCAGTATTTGACGTCCCATTTGTTAATTGTGCTGCAAAGCCTAGAGTGGGACACTTGCAGCTCCTTTTAGGATTCTCAGATCATTTGTTGTTTCTTTCTAAAGTTTGGAAGAAGCTGTATGCCTTGTATTTGCTGGTTTATATTATGTCCTTGCCAATACAACCTATCCAGTATCTGGGTGTGTGTGGGCTATATCACCCCAGACTTCTTGCAGGTCTGGAAGGTTGTCGGGTCTGACACACCAACCCTAAAGAAAGGCTAAAGGGTAGGAAAGTTGCAAGTAGGCTGGCATTGTGCCTGCCAACTTACTTGAGATGATTAAAGGTAAGAATTGTGGGATGGTAATCATCAGTCTAAAACAGATTATGAGTTAGTAGTACATCCCACATCAACTCAAGAATGCTGATACAGAAGCTTTGACAGTGCCAAGTTTTAATTGAAGAATAATTGCCTACCAACTGCTTGTTAAATGTTTAATGATGTACTCATTTTGTTTAAACCCATTTTTTTTCTCCAAGTCATCATTAATCTTCCTTTTTAAGTTTCTCCTGTTTGCTTACAGATCTATCAACACAAAATTTAACCTTAACCCCAAAAAATTATTAAATAGGTAAAAAAAAAATAGAGATTTAAACTAAAGAACAAAGAGATTAAGAAAGAAGACCAACCTCTCTCTCTCTTCTTTTAAGGGTACACCTAAAATGGTAGCTGATGCAACTAAAGGACAAAGTTCCTACCCAAAAAAAAAAAAAAACTAAAGGACAAAGAGATTGAGAAAGATGACCAAGTTTGGACAAATTTGTACAATGATAACCATAACTTGGTCAAAGTTGTAAAATGAAAAACCATCTCAATTACTTGCAAGAGAGAAATGGCTCCAAATGTGAGTAAAAACAAATATTTGGTACTGCCATCATAAAATTAGTATCCACTCTGCCCATTTATGATAACACTCACCATCCTGATTAATCCATGTTTGTGAATAAGCCCACATGTGTGTGTGTGAGTGTAGGTGAATTTGCAGTTTGGCAAGGTATAGACAAAATTGGAAGAGACAAAAGATCAATATTTTGGTAGGGATTAATGGAATGGGAAAAGCAGAAGACAGCAGATAGGTGAACCTCCATTAGCCATCCACAGTGGGCAGGGAAATTGGACTTTTAAGTGAAATTATGAAATAAAGGTACAACAATAATTCTGCCACAATTCACAGTGAGTGGACCCTTGAAAGCTTTAGATGCCATGAGATGAGACTGATGAGGGAGACAAAGATCCAAAAGAAAGATATCAAATAATACTTTCATGTGAGGGCTTCCATTACGCAAGAAGAAAGTAAGAAAGAGGGGATAAGGCATCCATCACTATGTTGAAAATTTCAACATTTAATGGAACACATATTGTGGGGACTATTCTGTTCAAGTAAATAAATTTTTTTTTTCTTTTTGGGCCAATCATGGATGTGGAACTCAGATTTTTTTTATCATCTTAGTTAACCACTTACCCTTGCATTTAAGTCTAATTATTATTCATTTAATTTAAAAGAAAAATAAATATAGAAAAAGTGTGTCTTGTTTATCCATCAAAAGGCCTTTTCCCCCTTCTTTCCTTTTTTTTTCTTTTCACATTATGTATAAACTCAGAAAAAAGATAAAAATTGTTTTTTATTTCTTCTTGAATATACCAAGAGATCATTGTTGAGGTCATAATAATCAAATCAAATTCTTAAATGTCCCTGCATTTGATGCCTTCAAAACTCTCTAAGTTCAAAGGCATAAATTCATCTGCATCCAAGCAAGGCATGCTTATCATCTTGAAATTCTAGAATTTTGATAGGTCAAAGTTTTTGCTATTTTCAAACTGATCTTCATTATCCCTTAATGTTTACACAAAAATCAATTACTAAATTTGCTCTTATTTGTCCCAGAGAATAATAAGGATAAAATATATATATATATATATATAAAATAAGAAATTTTTTTATTTAGCAAATTAACAAATATTAAGCATCGCGAAAAAGGATTTTAGTCTAATCAACCTTATCCAAGAGGAGCCCCACTGCTTCACATGTAATAAAATCCAACATGTGAAGGTTAATGAGATATCCATCTTTAAAATTGAAAGGATTGTGAGTTTTCTCTCATTTGATATAAGGAAAAGATTGAAAGATATTTTTGTGTTAATGGTTGATAGTTCAAACCTCTGGCTTGCGATAAGCCTTACACATTGACTGAAGTTGGGTTGCTGCCTAAAGCATTTGTTAATAAAAGGAGTGGTCCAACACATAATTAGACCACTTCAAAGAACTTAAGAGGGAAGAGGAAGGAAAAACTTCTTCATGGCCAGATTTGGAGATGACATTTAGAGTAGTGATCAAGACATGGAACTGTCGCTTTACTCAATAAAGTGAGTTTACATGACAATCCACTTTATGTGGAGACTATCAAGTTACTTGAATTGTAGCTTTAGCCACTTGGCATAAATCTCACTCAAGTGCAACATTTTCTTTTGAAGACTAAGTATAGGAAATAGAAAGGGTGGACAAAACTTGGTATGGGTCCCATAAGAGCAGGGAGCTGCCAAGGATGGAATAACAATATACTTGGGGAAAGTTATGAGAAAGGCCCCCGAATGGACGGTTTGAAATCGTCTGACACAAGGTATGTACCTCAGATCCCACAGCTTGCGTCAGATGCTGTCATGTGCGGAATCTAACAGCCTCTATCTTTTGAATGTGAAAAATGTTTTCACATTAAAAAATGTAAAAACACAGTAATTGTGAGATGATATACAATATCTGACGCAAGCTATAGGGTCTGCAACAACATCCTCTAGTAGACAATGTCATCCCCAATTGGACAGCATTTTCTCTTTGTACTATAAACTATGAAATTTTCCGGTCTCATTTTCAAAAATTTTAGAGATAAGGACTCCTGTGTTGGTTGCATATGCAAGCGAATTCAATGATACAAATACAAACTATGAAATTTTCCTGTCTCATTTTCAAAAAATTTTAGAGATAAGGCCTCACGCGTTGGTCACATGTGCAAGCGAATTCAATGATACAAATACAAGATAATCCATTGATGCCATCGTAAGCACCAATGATTGCAAGCATCATAATTTTAACTATAGAAAGTTTTTTATAACGCCCCGAACCCTACAGCAACTATATTGTTCGCTGTGGCCCATCAAGCCTTATGGTTTAAATTCTTACTCTTAGGTTTTACCCCAAAAAGCCTTGTTACTTGAGGAGTCACAAACCTGCATATATAGACTTTCACCTTTTCCTCCTTGAGCAATGTGGGATCCAAGATCACACATTTTCTAATATAAAAATCATGATCATAAAATTTAGCCTCACTGCGTCTTTCATTTATTTGTATAACTAGATTAAAGTGTCTTCTCTAGACAAAGTTAAAGCTACCAACATCAAGAGGACCAACCAATCTTAAAAATAATTGAAATCTTGTCCAAATAAGGTTATTTCCAATAATAGGAGAAAAAAAAAATCAGATTACCCGAAAACTGAATTTTATTTTTAAAATGATGTTTGGTCCCATATTGTATAGTGTTAGCCATCTCCAACATGCTCAATAATGGGCGAGTTGGCTTGACTGCATACAAGGAATTGATGGCTGACCCCACCGGTTCGACCGGACAATCGGTATTGGATTTTAAATTATTGAGCTCAATCATTAAATTCACCCCTATCCATTGATCCAACTGCTTGGTCATGTAAGCCTTTCTCGTGACCTTTCACTCTCACATTCCCGGGTGGCACGTGACCAGAACGTTTTCTTGGGCCCCACTTTAAATCAAAGTAGTGCCTATGACTTATGAACCAAGGGCATTTGAACTTTTCTATTCTTCCTTTATTTTATTTTTTCTTTTTGTTGAGCGAAAAAGGTTCTTCCCTTTATTAAACAATCAAACCTCCCAACAACCAAACTATAAATTATTAATATCTTCTCCCTCAACTACACTCTTTTAGGATTCATCCAAGAGAGAAAGAAAGGTAGAATGAATTTGGGATAGTAAGGTTGGAAATGACCCAAAAAGTCCTTCTAGTTCAAGTCATTTATCTCATTTTGGAGGGTAGAGTTTGTAATGACCAAAAAGTCCTTCAAGTCCCTAGTAACATAGGCTTGAACAATTTCTCTCTATGTGTAGTGGTTTGGTACACATATATTAGAATTCCACATCCACCCCATTAATGGCCACCCCATCCTCAATCATAAATCTAATCTAGATGAAATTGTCTGCTGCTGATGCTGTTCATATAGTTTGATTGATATGCTGTCACATGGA
The DNA here is from genome assembly GCA_947561395.2 of Buxus sempervirens. NCBI lineage: Eukaryota > Viridiplantae > Streptophyta > Magnoliopsida > Buxales > Buxaceae > Buxus > Buxus sempervirens. The sequence continues at coordinate 36,683,265 of OX387187.1, read as the reverse complement.
GCTCTTAGGGATTAGCTGGTTGAGCGTAAGTAGGTCCAAATACCCTGAGTTTCAAAAAAAAAAAAAAACCTTTTTTGCATTTTCAAAAACAAGAACTTTGTTATTATTTGATGCTCTATGTGACAACATCTCAATCAAAACTGTAGCAATAGTTTCAATAAAAGGTAGCAAACGATTTCAAACAATTCTAATCCATACAAATCTAAAACATGTTATGATAAAATTATCTAGCAAACCTTTCTATGACGTTGAAAAACTCTTCCTATAATGTTCTTGTCATGGTGCCAGAAAAATTTTCTTTGATGCCGTAGCATTTTCCTTATCTAATACATGATCATAGACTTTAAGTTTGATGGTCAAATCTTGCTTGCCCTAAATTTGGAATTTGATGGCTCTTGATAGTTATGGTGATATTGATTTTTCAACTAGCAAGGCAAAAATAAAAGTTATAGAACAAGCAGTTTAACTTCAAAAAAAATAAATAAAACATTACCAATAAATAAATAAATAAAAATGAAAGGTAGGAAATTTCCACCTAAGTATAAAGGGTGATTGCAGCTTCAAGTGGTAACACGTTGGTCATAATAAGACTTCAAATGGGCAATAATGGTAATGATTATATAATTATAAAGTTTCTATAGAAATTAGTTAGAGAGAGAGAGAGAGTAGAATAAAGTTTATTTTTTTAATGGTTAAAAGGGGTACTATAAACCATAAAGTGCCCATAGAAATGAGTTAAGAGAGAGATATTTGACTGTGGGAGCCTTTGCATATTCTGTGGTCCTTAGATACAGATATCACTGCGTACACTCCTGCAGAAATCCCACTAAACTCTTCTCTCTGTCTGTGTCCATTCTGGCATCTGTCGCCAGAAGTTCATTATGCAAGTAAAGAAGAAGGTAAGAGTAGAAGAGAGCTTTTCTTCTTCTAACAAAGGCGGGGAAGAAAAAAAAAATTAGTGGAACCCTCTTCTGTGTACCTTCAGTTTCCTTTCATTATGCTACTAACTTGTTTGTTGATCCTTTTGTGGGGTTTGAATTGGCTTCTTTGATGATTTACTTATTAAGCTTTTCTCTAAATGATTTCAGTTGAGTTTTGATTTGTGTTTTTAGTAGTATATACTATTTTGAATTTCTTTTTCGAAGATTATCGGTAATTTCTTATGACTGTTTTGTTTTAAGTTACACAAATTCCACTGATATTTGGGATTTTTTTTGGTCTTCCAACCGCCATCACGTAGTAAGATCTTACTAATTAGATGTGTTCTTCTGTATGTTCTATGTTTCTCTGCTGTATTTAAAACTTAAAATAGACATATAAAGTAACTAAGAATTTCTTTTGAGTTCTTTATTTGAGTCAGGCAGATCTTTTTTTCCTCCTTCTATATTAAGTTATTATATGATGTAAACGATTTTCTAGTGGGAATTACATAATCAATATTTCATAAGCTTTTCAGCTAGATTATGTTTAATATTTTAATGGAGTTTGTTTATCATATTTTGAATTTTTTTTTCAGAGATCAAGTACTAGTTTAAAATCAAAATATGGCGAACTTGCAGGATTAGGAAAAAAAAAAGGTTCAAAATAGAGTGGCTTCCATAACTTTTTTTTTTCTTAACAATATTTAAGATTAATGTTTTCCCTTTTTTCCTTTTGAATTTGGAATTATAGATCAAGATACGAGAATGTTGATGGGATCTTCATATGGGTATTGCAGAATAATAATCTGGGTCCTAATAAGATGCTGAAAATCAGCCATTTCTGAGATTCGTGGACGGCCTGAGAAAGGATGCCAAACCAGCATGGTTTGCACTGCTGACGACTTACAGGCCTGGAGGGATTTTCCTAAAGGCCTTAGAGTTCTTCTTCTTGATGGAGACAATGTTTCTGCAGCTGAGATAAAATCAAAGCTTGAAGAAATGGATTACCTTGGTTAGAAACCCTGAATTCTTCTATGTTTATAGCTCTAGACTACCAATATTTCTTCCCATAAATAGAAACTTGGTGTTCTCCCTTTACCCATCTTACCTGATTTTGCTGGCAACGGTTGTTGCCTGTCATTATCTTGGAAGTTTTTTCATAATGTATCACACCTTTGGATGGTTACCTTTCTGTTTTTTTCTGAAAAATGGAATTTTGTATTGTACTTCAAATGGGACTTAAAATTGAAAGCACAAGGCAAGTTTGATTATTGGCATAGTTTCTTTAATTCTCAAAGGATGCATGATTAGGTCATTGACATGGTTTTTGTGGTAAGAAGAACATGGTATATTTGATTTTGCATTTTGGACTTATAGTCTTTATTTTAGTTTGAATGTAGAATTCATTACCATATTTTGCTTGTTTCCCAATTTCAATTTGTCCAAGTAATCGCCCATAATGCCACTCTTGTTGTAATAATTTGTTAGGATCTTGGAAGTTATATCATAATGTCCCACAGAGTTGGATAGTTATTTTTGTGTTATTCAACATAAAAAGTTTTGGATTGTAATTCAAATGTGACATGTAATTGAAAGCAGAATTCATGTTTGATTATTGGCATAGTTTCTTTAATGCCAAAGGGGCACGTGGTTATTTCGCTACTTAAATAGAAAACTATGTAATCCTCGAGGTTCCCCATTATCCAAGGACCAGTGGGCTGATTTAAAGTTCTCACTTCCTTTTTTTCTGTGTCACTGGCAGTGTATACATTTTGCAATGAGGATGAAGCTTTGTCTGCAATTTCAAGCAAACCTGAGAGTTTTCATGTTGCCATTGTGGAGGTAATGAATGTCAATTGGAAGTCCTAGCTTTATAATATGTGCACTCGTGTGTTTAAAGCTATAATTATACGTATAAGCAAAAAATTCATGCATGGATATGTAGTTGTATTCTTATTTATATTTTACTAAATATGTCTTAATTAAATTGTATGATTACAGGTTAGCACAGGCAATAGTCATGGCAGTTTCAGGTTTCTTGAAACAGTGAAGGATTTGCCCACCATCAGTAAGTGTTGAAACCTATCCTGACCACCCAATTTTCTCAGTGTTTGTTATCTTAATTGTACCCGTTTATTTATTTATTTATTTATTTGCTGACCTGTTGAGTTTTACTCTATACACAAAAATCTCAAAAATTTGTGTGGTTACATGAATACTATTATGAACTAATGGCTGAAGCAATGGGAGGAAAAATAACTGAAATGAATTCCTTTGTCTTTATCATTTTATTTAGATGCTAACATGAAGCATATAAAATTTCTGTTACAGTGATTTCAAGTATTCATTGCCTGAGCACCATGATGAAGTGCATTGCAGTAAGTTTTCTGGACATAAACAAATATACATGATATCAGCCACATCGAACTAAAAAAAAAATTTTTGTGAACATTCATGCAAGTATGATACATTATTACGTATTGAGGCATGTGGTCTCTCTCATTGGCTTCCTAATTTGCACAAATGTTACAGCTTGGGGCAGCTGAGGTCCTTCAAAAACCACTCTCGGATGAAAAACTAAGGAACATATGGCAGCATGTGGTTCATAAGGTGTGCCTACATTTTATTCTTAATGTAAATGCTTGTAGGATTGATTTCATTTCTATATTCTTGTTAAACTTTAGGGATAATGATGTGAACCGAAAATGGAGAAACATTTCTGAGTTTATTAGTCCTGAACAGGCCTTCAATGCAGGGGGAAGTTGCTTTTCCAAATCTCTGAAGCCTGTCAAAGAAACTGTAGCTTCAATGCTTCAGCTTAAAACAGAAACTGAAGAGGCTGAGAATGGCAACCCTGCAGAAACTGAAAATGTTTGCCGTGCCCAAGAAACTGAGCAGCCAGCAATCAGTGATAAGTTCACTGCACCTTCAACCCCACAGTTGAAACAAGGAGCGAGATCATTAGATGATATGGATTGCCAAGACCAACCTAACTGCTCAATAGAGAAAGATGGCGAGGAACAAGAGGGGGAATCAAAATCTGTCGAAACTACTTGCAACAATTTAATTACAGAAGCTACTGTCATGGCGGAAACATCTGAGAGACCTAGAGAGAATGTAAAAGAGGAAGGCAACTCTGCTAATGGTTCTAACGCTGGAAGAGAAATGCCCCCTCATCTACAAGATAAAGGCAATGGAGCTGATTCTAGAGTTGACACTAAGAATCAAAATAAGGCATCTCCTCTTCCCAATTTTTATGGGACTCGATCTAACAAGAAGAAGATGAAGGTATTTTGGCTTATGGGACATATATTTGGTCTTAATATTAAGCAATTCAAGCCAGTTTTTTAAAAATTGAGTCATTGACCCAGATGAGTCTTGTTAATTACTACATTAATTCGTTTGATGCTGCATTTCCTTGAGTGAATGACAATCTTGAGTCAAGTTGATGTTGATTCAGGGAAGTCACCAGTGATCTGAAGCTCAATAAAATTTCTACTGTTAATAGAGCTTTATAAACATAGTCCAAGTCCTGTCACTGTTTATGTCTTGGAGATTCTGAACAAGGCTAAACTTTGTCTTGTATTTTGACTATCGTTTGAATTAATAATGGAGATTATATGTATCAATATGATCTGTCTCTATTGAATATTCAGGTAGACTGGACACCAGAACTGCACAAACGATTTGTGCAGGCTGTAGAGCAACTAGGTGTCGACCAGGCCATTCCTTCTCGAATTCTAGAGTTGATGAAGGTGGAAGGTTTGACAAGGCATAATGTAGCAAGCCACCTCCAGGTCAGTGTGGTACATGCTGCTTCATATTACCACTCGAGTAATTTAGAAAATTTAAGTAATGTCACCAAAAATAGACCAGATACAAATCAAAAGAGTTTCTAACTCTGTTTTTAAGCATGCATAGTGATTTTCAATTTTTTTTCAAATAACTCATGCAGTTTCAGATTTCTAGGTGGTTTGAACTTGCTATTTTATTGCAAATGAAATTGTTCCTTAGAATGTTTATGCAACTTATCAATCTTTCTTTTTCTCTGTACAAATTTATAGTTCATCCACATTTATATGTTTCTTTAGCTGTCCAAATGAGACCAGTATTGAACTTATGGTTGATGAGTAAATATTGTTTGTTAGGTGATTTGAGACCATTTAACTGGCAAGTGCCTGATCAGCAAATATGTTGTTGGCCATTTTTTCTTTTCTCTTGGGATAGTGCATCCAGTATAGATCCATTAACCGAACGGTATAAAATGCATTGATTTATACCATTGTCGTGTTTAACCAAGTATAAACAACTGTTATTGTGCAGAAATTTCGAATGCATCGAAGGCACATTTTGCCAAAGGAAGGGGATCGGAGATTTCCACAGTGGAGGGATCCCTTGCAGAGGGGTTATCCGCAGAAACCTTTCGTGACATTCCCTCCATACTATTACAATCAGAATCTTCCAACCAGTCAAAGTTACCCTGTATGGGGCCACCCAAGCATTCACCCCTCTGCTGTTCAAATGTGGGGTTCCCCTGCTTACCCCACATGGCAGCCTACAGAAGCTTGGCCTTGGAAGCCTTATCCACCAGTGAGTCCTCAAGCCTTTTTTTTTTCTTTTTCTTTTGTGGTTAATTTCAAGTCCTACCATAGCCTGGGTGCTATGGGAGGTTCTGTTAATGCTCTAAGCTTTCTAGCAGAATTAATCTAGAAGTGGGATTTCAAGTGAGGTGGGAATTCAAACTTAAATTATTTCGTTTAACCACTCAAAGCTTCACCAACAATAACAGACATCATCTTCAAAATCTGAATTTCTAATACAAGAAATAAATAAACTGTAGATGACTTGCCTTTGCCTTTTTGAAGGATATTATCTAACACTCAATTCAGAATACTTGCTTATTTCTTTGTTTGTTTTAACCTTTTCCTGTATTAAATGAAATTTTTAGCTTTGCCTCCTCAAGAGTTTTACTTTCAATCTCCAGAAGCCTCAAGTTAAGGTTGCCTCCAGCTCCTCCTCACAACCAAATCTCCACCCTTATAGACATAAATACTCCTTTCAGAACTTAATGTTTATAATGATAAATCACTCATATTCTAATGATGCAGGTGCATTCATGGGCTGACTAATAATTACATATGCAGTTTTTAATACTTCAATATAATGGCATTTGCTGCTTTTACAGATGCAAGCAGATGCATGGGGCTGCCCTGTGGTGCCACCATCTCAAGGCCCATGCCCTACATTCTGTCAAGTGAGTATTCCATGCTTGAATGTTTCCATATATGTAGGCTCTGTAACACAAGATTCTAATCCTCCTTTTGCCTTGGAAAACCCCAGAATGTATCTGGGTTCCATGGTTCAGATGCTGCAGTTGAAGGCCTAACCCATCTACCCAAGAACTCCGCCTACATTCATCTCCATCCGGTAAATCCAATACCCCATTTTCATTTGCATTTGCATTTTCTTCTCTCTACTGTTCAACCTATGAAAATAATCTATTTTTCCATATTTAATTGTCCCAATTAATAACTGATACCCACATTTTGACCCCCAAAAAAAAGAAAAAAAACACTGATATACCCACATATTAAGATTTGGAGCAGCCCAAAGACCCCTTTCCCATTTTCCATATTTGCCTTTGTTTAGTGGGTCACACTAATTTTTGCCATAAAAAAAGACGAAATTAACCCTGGGAATTGAATTAATGTGTGGTTTGGTACACAGGCGGAGGAAGTAATAGACAAGGTGGTGAAGGAGGCAATAAGCAAGCCATGGCTGCCGCTGCCTCTAGGGCTGAGGCCTCCGTCCACGGAGAGCGTTCTGTCTGAGCTCCACCGACAAGGCATCTCCGCCATCCCTCCTCCTCGTCTCCTCACCAACAGCCATTCCTGCTGACCGCGCGGCATCCAATAATTTCCCACACACGGGACAGTCGCAGTCAGTCTGATGTGTAAAATCGTGTCCTTCGTGGATGATGAAGGTCGATAGAGGTTTCTCGGCTGAGGACTGGCCACGTATGTTGTGCTTTTACCGCGGAAGTTAGTGGATGTGGAGAGAGATGTTCTTTTCGGCTCTTTCCGTAAAGGGACCTTTTTGGGTTGTGTTCCTATCATTCCGACATGGAGTGGGACCCACTTTTGTAAAGTGGCGGGTGATTCATGAATGTGCTCTTTGACTCTGCGGTTGACCTTACGTGGCAATTGGAGGGATCTATTTGGATTATGGGGTGATGTTCCGTGATGTAATGGCTTAGAGGATCTTTGTGAATAAAGTTAGTGGGGGAAATTTTCTTTTTGTTTTTCCATAGATGGTTGGAATCCATTTTGAAAACTAGGTAAACTTTTATTTGATCTTCTTGCAAGCAAAACACAAAATGACGCAATTATTACTTTAGAGCACATAGTGGGCTCAACAAGAAGTTGAAAATATGAAAAATACTACGAAGTTGGGTTTTAGCTCAAGGTCTGGGATTGAGTTTGGACGTGTTAAACGGGTCGGATCTAGAGAAGACAACTCTTAGGTTAAAGCCGATCAACCAAACCGAATCAAGCATATTAGGGTTGGTTTTGGGTTGTTGGTTCGGTTTTGATTTTATATTATATAAAATCTATTCGGCTTTGGTTCGGTTTTGGGTTTGTCTTAATCAGTTTTAGTTTGGTTCCTCTTTCAGTTTTATACCCAAAAACATATTCGGGTCTTTGGGCAGCAAATCTCAGTCGAGAATCAATCCACTATCCATTATAACATCTATAGGGTATTGTGTAGGCAATTACCAAACTACCTCTTGCAGTCGAATAAGGCGAGTTCGCTTTATAGATAGCATAGATGAATGTATATTTGTGTTGGAGTGATGCTCCAATAGCTGCAAGTGTAATTAATTCATATTCAGTCGGTCAATTCTTAAAAATTGGGAATTAGTGATACTTTTTTAAAATAATTGAGAATCAGTTCATAAAACTTTCTTCCAACAATGCCCTTAAAAGACTTTGAAAACCTTTTCACTCATTTAGGTAGAAGTGAGGTTTGCAAGTCTTTTGAGGGTATTTTTGGAAGAAATTCTTCATTAATAGTAAAATGATACTGATATCCAATTATGTTAAAAAAAAGTATTACTAATTCTCAATTTTTAAGAATTGGTCGACTAATCTGAATTATTTTGAAAAAAATATCACTAAAACCCAATTGTCCCTTAGGTTAAAGGTGTAGAGAGCTCTTTGATGCAGATTTATATGGACAACCTCGACATTTAGGTCACTTTGATGCACTTGTTTGGACTCATGACAGAAACCAAGCCAGATCATTGATGAGTATAACCATCCTTTCTTAAGATATTCTAGTACATGTGAATATGACACTCTACAAAACATATAAAGTCACTATCAAAATGTAGACCTCCAAATCTGGCTGTTTGCATCATTGTGTGCCACCACCACCACATATGAATGTAACTTTGCCGGAAAAAAATCCACTCCTATGATCCTAGTAGATTGAATCTAAATTAGTTGTATATCTATATCTATATCTATACTATGTATAAAAGGGAAGTGCCACCTTGGAAAGTGTGCCACATATATACTTTTTTTTTCAAAAATAACCTTATAATGTAATTCTATCTTATATATTTACATAGATAATTTTGTCTTTTTCGTTTTTCACATTCCAAAAGATAGCCTTCAACAATTTCTTATCCCTTATATGTCCCAAACTTTTTATCTACATACATGTAGTATTGCCCGTGCACATCCGCTAGTTGTTATTAAGAGAGTGAGGAAACTATAAGAGATGCAACTTTTTCTACATCCCACAAACATTTGGTCATTTTTTGAACATGTTAAGATAAAAAAAAAAAGAAGAGTCCAAGTCTTCATTTTCCTAAAAGGACTAGCTCAATATAAAAAATTGAGAAATATTAAATAATGATATATCTGTGTGTAAACTTCTCTAATCTTTCTTCTACTTTTTCATTATCATCACATGGTTTGAATATTCAAGGCCAAAATGCAGCATCTATTTTATTAAGTGAGTGGCTTAATGTTAGTCACTTTGTTTGACCAGGTGGTGTTTCTAATTACAAGCAAACCAAAAAGGTTTAGGTGCACAAGTACATATAGTCCAAAGGACTCTTAGGTAAAGCTAATGTAGAATAAGACCAAGGGACCCAAAACCTACAATTATAAGTAAGATGCCAATAAAAACAATTAGAACAAAACAAACTACAGGATGGTGGAGTTGTTATGCTTGGAAAGACCAAGAAAACCCAACAACCAAATGAAATTATTGCAAATGTTGAAGTTGGTGACATGTTGGTACCTTCTGTGGGATGCTGTTCATACATCCAAATTCCAATCTATAAAACTTTATTAATTAGCTTGTATAGATTACTTGGGGCCAATAACATTTTCTCTGTTATAATTTTAAGGATCAATCATTTTGGAATTTGACCTGTTAGTTCATCCTAGAAAAAAACAAAGATTATTGTGATGCATTATGTTTCAACTTTTTGTCATTAAACTGTCTAAGAGCACTTCTCAAGTCATACAGAGGACATACAACTTCTCACAATTAATGAATGACAAGAGACTCAAATATACCAACTTGTTCCTCAAGTTTACCCAAAAAAAAAAAAAAAACCTGTTCCTCAAGTCACGAGCTCCAAAGGAGGATCTCTCTGTCACCCTGTAGTTTACTGGAGCCTCCAAATCTCTCCCACTTTTCTCTGTCAACCTCTAGTCTATTTTGTCATGCCAGGACTCTTTATGTTCAAGTTACTGCTTTGATCCCAACAACAGTATATAATTTTTATGGGAGTCCTTTCATGAGATAAAACTATCCACCATTGGTGGTAGTGGCGGAACCTTCGGAAACTTTTAAGCCGAACGAGTGGAGCAAGATTTACGCAGACATGATACCAAGTAAGTTCTTTCTCTGCCTGCATGGGATCTCCCTGAAAACTGGCAGAAATATGAGCTCTTCCAGCAATTCAAATTATACAACTGAATAGATGCAATTTCAACTCTATAATATCCATTTGTGATTTAAGCTTGTCTTGTTCTTTTTTAATGCGGAAGTGTTCTTTAACTCTGTGTTTAACTGTTGTTGACACTATCTTTGTTTCTTCTCTGCTATGAATTAATTAACTCTTATGCTAGCTTATTTAGTATAAATCAACTACAAGTTTGGATTCTAATTCAGTAAAACATAAGAAGTGGGAACAAGTAAAGAATTTGAGATAGGCAGATTATTTGCATCTATTCAATTAACTTTCAATAAAGCCCATGAAGTGGAACAGAGGGTGATATGTGGTCTCCAACTTAACAGGATTTGCTTCTTTTTACCATTTTTCTTAGGTTTTCGTGGTGTGGTGTTGGTGGTGGTGGTAGAGTTGGAGTTGGTAAGATAACAAAAAAGTACATATTTTTATCATAGATTTGCTTGCATATTCAAAAAGATCAGGAACAGTTCAATGTAGTTTGTACAAACGGTATACCACCATTGAAATGGTACACAAGGATCCTATCTAGAGCTGCTGCCAACAAGAACAATGCTACCTTGGGCTGTTCTTAACCAAATCAATTTATAAGAGATGAAAAAATTTGATTACTCCACCAACCAACAAGGTTTTGTAAAAAGATTTCACAGCAAAGCAATTATTCCTCCTTTTCACTTACCAGATTACATCTTGCCCTCGTGAAAATTCTGCATTATGAAAGCCATGGTAGATGGAGTTACAGCATCTCACTTTTCTAGTTAAATAAGCCTCCATTCAAAGCAAGTATAGCCAACCAGTCCCAACCTTTTCTCTTAATAAAATTCCTTGAGTTTTGTGCTTGCACCAAGTGCTCTCCCAAAATTTTACTCTATCTACTCTCCGACCAAAAATGTATTTTTTCGTAACAGATTTTCACAAACAAAACTGACAGCAGCTTCCATATTGGTTGCTTTTCCCAATCTTTGCTAACTTCCATAATAAATTAGTACTGATGAGCAAGGAAATTTCATCCAACTCTTCAAACTTGGGTTATTTGTATCTATTTAGGAATGGATAATGCATAGTTAGTAAGCCATTTAAAGCTATTATATGTTTACATGGTAGTTATTTGTCAATCATGCCAAGCAAGTAATGTGATTAAGAGACTATCAAATTGAACTGTTTTACCTCTCTTAACTGCCTTCCACTTACAGCATCCTTTCATGAACACAGATCTTCACTATCAAACAGAATGGCCACAGTTAAGCTCGCGTTGCTTCTGGGAGGAAGTTAGCATTGTTCTCAACTTGGATTCCTCGGAAGCTTACTAATCCATCTCATACTGAAAAAGGCAGCTCCATCATGGATACAAAGATTAAAACAAATAGAGAAACGAGAACATTGCAGCGGTGCCAAAGTTGGACTGACTTACAAAATCAGTATGGTATGCTCAACTTTACTTTTGGGAAGTCATTTCGCAAATCTGCTGGTTTTGCTGGATGGAAACTGGGACCACTGCAAAATTCCAATGCTTTCAGCAGAGATCATGCAAGTGATATCATGGTCAAGTACGATGCTTGTAGTATCCAATGTTTGGAAAGCAAGGTTTATAAAATTTCCATGGATTCTAAGAGTCTGGTGGCTGTGCAGCTTCATGGAATCTGTCATTCATACAGCTCTTGATATCCAGTGCATTCTTAAAGATCATGGCCCTCCTAGAGCAAAAGACTATGCTGAATTTCTTGGTTTCTTTGCGTCTACTTGCCTGTTGTGTATGTCAATAAAAGGTACCACAGGCATCAGTGAAGTGCCTAATGGCATCACAGATCCACTTCTCAATGGAAAATCTGAAAAAAGCAGTGAAGTGAAAAAGGAATCTCTCTATGGAAAAGCTTCTCTTCTCCAACTCATTACCTTCTCTTGGCTGAGTCCTTTGTTTGCAGTTGGAATCAAGAAACCACTTGAAAAGGAAGAAATTCCTGACATGTATTTCAAAGACTCAGCTGGATTTCTCTCCAGTAGGTTTGATGACAGTCTAAAAGAAGCCAAGGACAGAGAAAGCACAACATACTCATCCATATACAAAGCTATATATTTGTATATCAGGAAGAAAGCAGTAATCAATGCATTACTTGCAGTTACAAGTGCTGGAGCATCTTATGTTGGTCCTTACCTAGTCAGTGACTTTGTAAAGTTCTTGAGCAGGAAGAAGAATCACAGCTTACAGAGCGGATATCTTCTTGCACTAGCCTTTTTAAGTGCCAAAATGATAGAGACGGTGGCACAGAGGCAATGGAACTTCGGGGCCCGCCAGCTAGGTCTTCACTTGAGAGCAGCTTTGATATCACACTGTAGATGACCGTTTTTGTAACTTGACACGTCACATATATAATGATTTGGCATGGATGATTTGTCACAGGATAGAAACAGATTTGTCATGGTTATCTGTCACCCAACAGAAGCAACCCGTCATGGGTCATTTATTACTCGACAGAGTAGCCTGTCATGGGTTATTTGTTACCCGACAATAACAAGAATAATAAAATTTGACATGATTGATTTATATTAAATGTATCTGGCATATTGGAGTGGAGATCTCCGTCTTGGGTGAAAGCCCACTTAGGGGGGTTTCTGGCGGTCCTTAAGATGTGGCGGACACAGGCATGGGAATCGTCAGCAGCCAGTGACGAATCACGGCATGTCGACCTAGAATGACGAAGACGTTAAGTGATTGATGATTCCACATCCTGACATGTGGGCCCCGGTATACAAATCAGAGAGCTCTATCTTTTATCTTCATTATCTCTTATTTAATTCTTATCTTGAACCTAGACCTTTATAAAACCAGATTCATGATAACATGAGACATCCTAGAAGCCTCAGATTGTGACAAGTGTCACAATCCTAGAGATTCAGTTCTTCTATAAATATGAGAACCCTCTTCCATTTGAGGGGGCCCGGAGACTGAGCCCTGGATCTTTGGCTGCTGAGAGCAGTACTTCTTTTTCTCTGGACCTTCTCCAAGTCTACCAGGAATTCTCTAAGTCCATCTTTGGATTTCTGTCTTCTACACTTTCTGGAACCATGAAAAGAGCTCTCTGGCTTGACATACTTGAAGAACACTTGAGTATCTCCCGTCTCTCATTCTAGCCATTGCCTACCTCTCACGCCTTATCGACTCCACCCCTCTTCTGTTCAGTAACGGCGCGGGAACGGCTGCTGAGTCGGCGGTTTAGGCCAACGTCGGACATACCTCTCCTACTCAGAATCGAGATCTGAAGACACGTCATCGGCATTTCGACATCATGGAGATAACATTGGACACGTGGACGTGGATTCAAAAAAGGCACCTACACACACATATACAAAAAAGGCCTGCATCTCTCAAGTCAATCCCGCCAAAGCCACACAAGTGGAGAGATCATTAACTATATGAGTGTGGATATCCAACGTATTGCAGAATTTCCCTGGCAGTTGAACATAATCTGGATGTTGCCCGTACAAATTTCCCTAGCAATATATGTTCTTCATACAAATCTGGGTTCTGGATCACTGGCAGGATTGGCAGCAACCCTGATGGTAATGACATGCAACATACCCATTTGTAGACACCCCAAATTGCACTACAAAATGAGAAAATAATGAAAACATTAATTGGAAATTAAAACAGGCCAAAAATGCATGAAAATGAATAATTTAAGCCTGGACCGTATTGTATCTACGGGCTAAGCGCGCTCGAATTTTATATATGGGTACGCAGCGCCCGTAATACATATACGGACACCTCTGGACCATAAATCATTTACGGGCACTTTAGACTCGTGCGAGTTCTGTTCTTCTCTCGATTTCTGAGCCTTATCTTTAATCCAATATCCCTTTAAATGAGCGAATTACATATTTTATTCGTGCGAAATAACTTTGTGGATAAAGGATGGGCATGATCTTGTGTTTAACTCAAACTGAAATTCTATCTTGCCAAACCTTGGACCAACCATACCCCTGTGTTTGCCTATAAATAGAGGGTCTTTCCTCAAGCAAAAGGTCACGAAAATTTGAAGTCTAAGAAGCTCCAAGAGAAGAGAGGAATCCCTGCTGCCTTGCTTGCTCAATCCAAGTAAGTCCCTTTTGCCTTTTATTTTCTGTCTTCAATTCTAGAGATAATAGGATCTTCTCTATTGCTGTAGAATAAGGCCATCTTTTGTATCTAGTATTCCTAAACTTGCCTCCAAGTACCTCAAGAGTCTCTCTAGCCGTAAAACGTGAAAAGAGAGCTAGGGGAAAAGAGAACAGGTGGATCCCTAGAATAGAACCCCATATCTGTTTTTCTCCTTTTTTTTCTAGAATAAAGCCTTTGATTATGTTTGAATAACCAAACCTATCTCCAAGTACCTCAAGAATCCTCTCTAGCCGTAAAACGTGAAGAGAGAGCTAGGGGAAAAGAGAACAGGTGGATCCGTAGGGTAGACCCTCATGTGCTCTAATCTGTGAGATGTAGCTGCTTTAAATATCTTGATCATGTTTTAATGGTTTTTATGATGAATCTGAATGAATAACATGAATCTATGATGTTTATAGCATGAGATCCCCACTTTTTTGATAAAATTTGGATTTTCCACATATTTGCACCTACAGCACTGTTTTCGTGATTTTTGTAATTTTAGGCTAAGATCTTGGATTTATCATGATCAATATGGTAGATCTGAATCCAAAAGCCTGAAAGTAAATTCTAGGGTTTCATGATGTGGTTTTTAAATTGTTTTTCATTATTGAGAGAAGACCCTACGGTCTCAATTCTCCCCTTTTGATGTTTTTTATTAACGTAGGTATTTTTGGTTTTTATTTTTTGATTTAATGTGAAACTTGGGCTATATCTATGTCCTGGACTATTCAAGTTCAATTTTGAAATATTTTATAAAAATCATATTTTTCTAGATTTCTAAAATTTGACTTGAAACCAGATTTTTGGATTTTTCACTTTAAATTGATTTTATTTGATTTCATCTCAATTTTGTTTTGATGATGAAACCCTAGGAATGGTATGATCATATTTGAAAGCTCTGGATCAATCGGGCTATTCATATGAAAAAACCATACAATTTTCTCTTTTTTGTGATTTTTGTGATTTTTATAGCAAGCCTTTTTCCTTTATTTTAACATGAACAATGCCTGACAATCACCTTGTGTGGATGAATAGGGGTGCCTAACACCTTCCCCTGTTCATAACTTAATCCCCTTACCCATCTCTGGTTGTTTTTTTTAAGAGGGTTATTTTTACCCTAAATTTGCCTTTTGAGCTTATTTAATATTTTGGTGTCCATTCACACCTAAATTGAATGGTGGCGACTCTTTGTTTTATTTAATCCCGCGTGATGATTGAGGAAGTCATTGGATTTGATTTTTTCCCATGTCTCACACCATTACAAGAATCCAGAAGAGATTCCAGTCCAATATCATGGAAGCCAAGGATGATCGCATGAAAGCCACATCAGAAGTTCTCCGAAACATGAAGACTCTGAACCTTCAAGCGTGGGACAACCAATACCTCAACAAACTTGAAAGCTTGAGACAAACTGAATACCACTGTATATGGAAGTCGTTAAGGTTGAAAGCAATCTCAGCTTTCATCTTCATGGGATCTCCAACATTCATCTCTGTAGTAACATTTTGCGCATGTATTTTAATGGGGATTCCACTTAAAACTGGGAGTGTCTTATCTGCTTTGGCAACCTTTCGAATGCTACAAGATCCAATCTTCAATCTACCCGATTTACTCACCATTCTTGCACAGGCCAAAGTCTCAGTAGATAGAGTTGCATCTTGTCTCCAAGAAGAGGAAATTCAACAAGATTCAGTCATATTAGTTCCAAAAGATGAATCAGAGTCTGATATTGAGATCGAAAATGGGAAATTCAGCTGGAATCAAGAATCAAGCACCCCAACTCTCAAAGACATACAGATAAAAGTGAAGAGGCAAATGAAGGTTGCTATTTGTGGAACTGTTGGATCAGGAAAGTCTAGTCTGCTCTCATGAATACTTGGAGAAATACCAAAGCTCTCAGGTACAGTGAAAGTCAGTGGGTCAAAGGCTTATGTTCCTCAGTCACCCTGGATACTGACAGGAAGCATTCGAGACAATATTTTGTTTGGGAATCCATATGACACTGCAAAGTATGAAAGAACGGTTAAAGCATGTGCTTTAGTAAAGGATTTTGAGCTTTTCTCTTGTGGTGATCTGACGGAAATTGGAGAAAGAGGAATTAATATCAGTGGAGGCCAGAAGCAAAGGATACAAATTGCACGAGCTGTATACCAAGATGCTGATATGTATCTGCTTGATGACCCTTTTAGTGCTGTGGATGCTCACACAGGCACCCAACTCTTTGAGGCTAGTTTCTCTAAATTGTTCCAGTCAAGATCTTAAGATTCCGCTACTAAAACTAGGTGTTATGCACTATAATTGACCATGATTTAGTTGATACCAAGCTCTGTCAGCAAGGTTCTTAAATAAACTCACAAAAACACTGCAAGGATTCTTTGAATTCCATAGAATACCTATGTCAATCTTGAAGATATCACATGACAAAGGATAGCTAATATTTCAAGGTCTCAAAATTTTGATGTTTTGTCAGGTTTGATTAGTATCCATGAAAAGAAAATTTAAAAAAAAAAAAAAAATTTTACAATCAAGCGAGCTTGTTTCCAGGGTTCCAGCCTACATTGGGTGCCCCCAGTTCTATTTAAACCAGAATGACAGTAAGGCCTTGGGCTGTCAACATGAGAATACATGTTCAAATCTGAGTGCAACCACTTTGCACCAATTTGTCAAATGTCATGTAGTTCTAAAGATTAACTTTTTCTCTGTTTACTTTTTGCAGGAATGTCTTATGGGGATCCTCAAAGATAAATCTATACTTTATGTTACCCACCAAGTTGAGTTTCTTCCAGCAGCAGACATCATTCTGGTATACACGATGTAGCATAGTCTTCCATTTATGTTCGGAATTATTTATGAAGATGGGTTGAGTGCCAAAGTTTCTAGCATTTAAAAAAAAATCTTTAGATTATAACAAAAACATCAATACTTTTAATAGGTGATGCAAAATGGAAGGATCACACAAGCTGGAAGATTTGAAGAACTTCTGAAACAAAATACTGGATTTGAAGTGCTAGTCGGTGCACACAGTCAAGCTCTAGAATCAATCCTGACAGCTGAAAGGTTGAGTAGAACATCTCAAAGACCCATAATGGATGGTGAAGTTGAAGTAGTTACAACTGGAAATGCACAGCTTCTCAATGGTAAGCATGATACAGAGCAGGATCTTTCTGAAGAGATAGCAGAAAAAGGAGGGAGATTGGTTCGTGATGAAGAGAGAGAAAAAGGTAGCATTGGAAAAGAAGTTTACTGGTCTTATTTGACCGTTGTTTGGGGTGGGGCTTTAATCCCATTAATAATATTGGCAGAATCACTCTTTCTAGTACTACAGATAGCTAGTAACTATTGGATGACATGGGCTACTCCTACCACAACTGAGGCTAAGCCAGTGGTGGGGATGAACTTCGTGCTCCTTGTGTATGTAATTCTTGCCGTCGGAAGTTCATTTTGCGTGTTGATCCGAGCGATGATTGTAGCAATAACTGGCCTTCTGACATCACAAAAGCTTTTCATAAACATGCTACATAGCATAATCCGGGCTCCAATGTCATTCTTTGACTCCACACCAACTGGAAGGATATTAAATCGGGTCAGTAGCATCTAAATCCTATCTTTTTAATCATGTATGCCAAGTCTTTCAATCTAACATTCAATTGCGAGTAGCTGACGATTTGTCCCAAGCGAAATTGATGGCTTGATGGAATTTATATGCACAGCGTCATTTGGCTGTAGAGTTGGAGTAACTATTGAAACCATACAAAAAATATAGTGCTGACACGACAGATTACAAAAGCAAGATGAACAAGTTAGATAAAAGATTTTACTGACAAAAAAAAACATCAGATAAAGTGGATAGCATGTAATATACAAGAAGCATCATCTATATCAGGAACCCAATAAGTATACAAGACTATCCACGTAAATCTATGTTTATCAAGTCAAAGCAGGAGTGCCGCAATCAAAGAGGGAACTAGTCAATACATGGAAAAAATTACCTCAAACATATAAATGCCCCAAGTTGGGCCTTGATTGTCAAAGTCCAAGATTAGCATATAGAGAGTCAACTCCGGTTAACATTTTCACTGCTGCACGTTGATGGATTAGAAGACATTAACCTTATGTTTCTAGGTCTACACTAAAGTGGTAAAAGTGGGCAAAAGGAACAAATAAACAAAAGAGAGAAATAAACTATAATTTCTAGGAAACAAAAACTGCAAAGTTGCATTCCTAGATAGTGATTTAATACAGCATCAAAAGTGTTAGGTTTAACATTTTAGTTTGGCTTTATTCAGTGTCAAAGAGAAAGTGTTTAAGTGTGTCTAGAATGTTTAGTTTGAGTCCAAGAAGTCATGGTTCAAACGGCGTCAACATCGGGGTCAAATTGAAGAAGTTATGCCCAACGTTTGATCAACGTTCGCTGGCCGTTCGACCGTTGGTGACACACAGAGAAACCAGAGAGCAGCGTTCGCTGAACGTTTGCTGACCGTTCGACCGTTGGTGACACACAGAGAAACCAGAGAGCAGCGTTCGCTGAACGTTTGCTGACCGTTCGACCGATGGAGTTCTACAGAGAAACCCGAGAGTAGCGTTCGCTGAACGTTCTCTGGTCGTTCGAACGAGAAGAGGAAAAGTGAGTTTTGTCTTGAACGTTCGACCCGCGTTCGCTGAACGTTCGAACGTTCGTTAACAAACTTCAGTTTTAGAATTCCGATCTTTTCTGATTTGTTTCCTATTCCGAGTCTATCTTCTCCTAATCTATATAAGGAGTGTCTAGACTATTGTGATGAGAACTCTAGAGGTTTTAGAAACCCTAAATTCGTGTGTGAGAGCAAGAGTTATTCCTCCTCTTCCTTCTCCTTTGTTGAGCCATCAAAGCCTTTCTTCATCTTTCTTTTCTACCTTGGAGTTCCGGGTTGGAGAGTTTGCACGTGGGAGTTCCTACGGATACCAGGCGAGTTCGTTTGGGTAATCGTGTGAGAAGATCTTCAGAGTTCTGAAGTGTTGCTGTGGAGCAAATCTGAGGAGTTCCTCAGATACTTTCAAGTCTGGGAGTTGCAGAGTCTAGCATAGGGATGTTGAGTCGTCTGAACTACAGGTTGTAAGTCTTCTTTTCATATTGGATCTTTTAGGTGGCTCCTGCATAGCCCGGAGGGTTTTTCTCTAGTGAGAGTTCTCATAGAGTTTTTCCCTTCGTCACCAAAATTGCTTGTGTTCTCTCTTTACTTTATTTGCAATTTTGTGTGATTGGTTATAGACTTGTGCATGCCTATTAATTAAGAACTTGTTTTTAATTAGTAGAATTTTTATTCCGCTGTGCTTCACCTATTCACCCCCCTCTAGGTGTTATTAGAGTCAAAACCCTGTTTTTCAAAAAGGAATGTACAACAGCATTCACAATGTTTCTTACCTTGTCTATCAGTCAAGATAGCTTGTTATATCACTGGATTTTTTTAAGCAATTGATAGTTTGGCATGAGTTGTTCCATTTTGATATGATTTTTTTTCTTTTCCCTTTTCGTGTGAGAAGAAAGGCAGGGAGTTCAGATTTCAACTATTAATGCATACAGAGTTTGCTTTGTGCAATATCCTCGATTATGAAACTGTTTCAGACATTCATTTGCCTAAGGAAATATAAGTTTTTATAAGAACTAGGAAGTCCAGATTCCAATGAACTCACAGCCTTTACCTATCTTACTACAGGCATCGACAGACCAAAGTGTGCTAGACTTGGAAATTGCAAACAAATTAGGCTGGTGTGCTCTCTCAATAATACAGATTCTGGGGACTATTGCAGTCATGTCACAGGTAGCATGGCAAGTATTTGCCATCTTCATTCCAGTGACTGCAATATGCATATGGTACCAAGTAAGACACTTTTTCAACTGTACTTGTTATTCCATTAAAATAAAATTATAAAAATGCTAAATTCTTTCTTCTACTTATAAGCTAACTATGAGAATACTGAATGGACATGAGTACCATTATGATGGAGAGATATTGACCCATTCATAATCTGAAAATGTTGAACACTGCAGCGATACCATACACCAACTGCAAGAGAACTTGCCCGCTTATCAGGGATTCAAAGAGCTCCAATCCTCCACCACTTTGCAGAATCCCTTGCAGGAGCAGCAACAATCCGGGCTTTTGACCAAGAAGATCGCTTTACTGATGCAAACCTTGATCTTATCGATGACCACTCAAGGCCATGGTTCCATAATATGTCAGCAATGGAATGGCTTTCCTTCAGACTGAACCTGCTATCCAATTTTGTGTTTGCTTTCTCATTGGTTTTGCTTGTGAGCCTTCCCGAAGGAATCATTAGTCCAAGTAAGGATTAATAATAATGATGATGATGATAAACAGCAACAACTTTAGAAACGACTAAAAACTGACAAAACAGAAAAATAACTTATATGATTATACCAATCACTAAGGCCATAAAGACAGTCCAGCAATGGTACACAGAAAGAAAAGGCACACAGGAGGTTTGGACCCACCAATCAATGTGCTGGCCCAGTGAATCTTCTAAATGAAATCATTGTCACTATCTTTTTTTCATAAAGTCCTAATCTAAGAAATCTCCTAAGGGGACCCATTCAAAAAGATCTCTGCCTCTCCTTCATGTATTACAAGTACCAGCTGTATCATCTCTGTGGTCAAACTTAATAGATAATGTTTGATTCCATATTTCAGATAAACGTTGAAATAATTTTCAGTTGATAGAATATGATATTCAAAGAAAGCTAATTTTGAACTGGATGTGTTACAGGTCTTGCTGGATTGGCAGTAACATATGGCTTGAATTTGAATGTATTGCAAGCTTCTGTTATATGGAACATATGCAACGCAGAGAATAAAATGATCTCTGTAGAAAGGATACTACAATACTCAAAAATTACAAGTGAAGCTCCATTGGTTATTGAAGAATGTAGACCACCAAAAGGTTGGCCAGAAATTGGAACAATTAGTTTCAAAATTTTGCAGGTGAGACTCTCAAGATTAATATTTCATTGCATCTACTTGGAAAACATTAGAATTAAAGAGTATGATGTCGTAGAATAGAGAAATGAAAATTTGAAAAAGCCCACGTATGGATCCACAATTTTGGATACTTAATTTTAAGTGGAAGAAAGTCAGTCACTGGTATTACTAAAATCTGCGGTATTGCATTATGCTGCTTTTACAGTTCCAATTTATTTGCTTCTCTCCAAGTTTTTTCGGGACATTTTATTTATGCACCTAAGCTTCATGCTGGTCTTTGATGCAACCTTGCTATTATTAAAAAATTTGTCAGCATATTTCATTCAATTTCCAAACTCTCTTATTTATTGCTTGAACTTCCCATCATTATCTTTTATTTTCTCTCTTTTTCTTTTAATGATAGAATGCCTTACAGACACAATCATAGTGTCAAAGTTGTATCTATAAATTAACAGGCCAGCCAAAAAAGTTCTTATATCCATTTAGATAATAATAACACTTAGGTTGGGATGGTGACAAATTTCTGCTCATTCTCTACATGCACATGCCTTAAATGTGACAAAGGCAGCTGGCCAAACCATGTTCCATCCCATATGGAAGATCGACAACGCAAAAAATATTGGTCAATTCAGAGACCGTAACATGTTCATCTAGATTCTTTTTGTGAACCTTCAACAAATGTCTTACCTAACTCAGATTAGATGGTCAGAATGTTCAATGTGCCAATTACATCATAGTGTGAAACTCGAAATCCCAAACAGGAGTCAATCAGATGGTGAGTCTCAACCCATTTGTGATCTCTTTTAGAAAACAAGGTATAACTGAATTTCTCCAATTAATCTCTGGTACATGACTTTTTTGGGTTCCTCCTAGTGCAGCATTTTCTCGGCAGATTGACTCATGCTACTCGCTACATATATCCATTTTCATAATGAAAAATATCTTACATTTATTTGTCTTACTACAGATCCGCTACGCAGAACATCTTCCATCTGTCTTAAAAAACATTACCTGCACATTTCCAGGGAGGAAGAAAGTTGGTGTTGCTGGGCGAACAGGGAGTGGAAAATCAACTCTCATACAGGCTATCTTCCGGAATGTTGAACCAAGGGATGGAAGCATTGTCATTGATGATGTCGATATTTGCAGAATAGGCCTTCATGACTTGAGATCCAGGCTAAGCATCATTCCCCAGGACCCAACAATGTTTGAGGGAACAGTGAGGCACAACCTCGACCCATTACAACAGTATTCTGACAATGAAATATGGGAGGTCGTATTTTATACCCAACACACACCATCAAGATTCAAACATTCCAAAATATTAGGACTAGGGTGCAGGGAAACTGCCATACTATGGGACACAATAGGATGCAAAGATCCATCCTAAATGCATTTCCTACATTAGCTGAAGTGTTAATGGGCCCCACCAAAGAGCATTTATTTTGCTAAATAATAGCGAACTTCTTATGCGTAAGCTTTTTATGGACCTCTTTTAAGATTGTCTATGGAACAGTATAAATAACATGACATAAGAACTATCTGAACGGGCTCAGTTTTTGAGAAATAAATTTCATTATTAATGATAGGTCAAAACTGTCTTCAAGGTGTGTGCAACAGTCACCAAGAACATGAATTCTTGCATTATATGTGTGTGCATGTGTGTGTGTGTATGAACAATTAGTTGCCTCTTATGTAACAAGAATTGCTACACATCCATAAACTATAGCACCTTTGTGAATCTGTGAACGTATGTAGAAAAGTGTGTACCTCTTGATGCTACCAAAATATACTTTAAGGTATATTTATGTACCAATTTTCTTAGATTTGGTGCATGAGATGCCTTGTGTCTCAGGCCATGGAGAACCATCTGACTCAACAGAATTTGAGACTCTCAAAGAAATGTATAAGAGAATAATGTTTTTAGGGAAGAAAAAAACAGATAAAGAAGAACAAGATTAATAAAACTTGATGCAACTGACCTAGTATGTTAATTTTGCTTCTAATTACGGGTATTCTGTTCATTACAAATTTCATAACCTCAATGAACATTAGGAGTTAGATATTTTAAAAATTTTCTTTTAACCTTTTTCTCATTGAGAAAAGGCCACAATTTTCAGGCTCTGGATAAGTGTCAACTTGGAGATATAGTTCGTGCAAAGGAAGAGAAGTTGGATTCACCAGGTAACACCACTAACTCATATGGAGGTTAATAATAGGCAATGTTATCATTTTATAGTGCAATTTACTAACAAAAAATGGTTCTTACAGTTGTTGAAAATGGGGAGAACTGGAGTATGGGCCAAAGACAGTTATTCTGTCTTGGAAGAACCTTGTTAAAGAGAAGCAGCATTCTCGTTCTCGATGAAGCAACAGCATCTGTTGATTCTGCAACTGATGGAATGATACAAAAGATAATTACTCAAGAGTTCAAAGATCGGACAATTGTTACTATAGCTCATAGAATCCACACAGTGATAGACAGTGATCTTGTTCTCGTACTCAGCGACGGTATGCTTTGATTTATACCCAAGAACTATAAGAAAAATGAAAACAGAAGCATAGAACTAGCTACAATTTGTTTAGTACTTAATGTGGGAGTAAAATCTACTTTTCTGTGAACAGGAAGGATTGCGGAGTATGACACACCAGCTAAGCTACTGCAACGAGAGGACTCATTTTTCTCAAAGCTTATAAAAGAGTATTCTCTGAGATCGCAGAGTTTCAAGTCTTCTACAGCATAGCAAGTTTAGTACAAATCCCACCTAGGATCACTGAATTTTGAAATTTTTGAGTTCATGTGACAGAATAAAATAAATATTGAAGAGAGATACAAGGACCCACAAGAAGAATGGGCTATTTGAGAATCTTTGAATGATCTGTCAGGCAGACTACACACACTAACTTTTGGCCCGGAGATGCAGTATCTCGATTTGTAGCATCTTCCATAACAGCAAAAAGCAAGCAAGAAGAAAAAATTTTCCATTCCTTCTTCAACATTGTGAGAATCTAGAATGAAACAATAGTGTTATCCCAAGTTCTGCTTAATTCATCCCATGTCAGTTAGTGCTAGCAGGAGCATAAATAATTAAATCCATGACTGCAATAAGGACTGTAATTCTTGGGCAATCCTTAGTTGTCTTGTCAGCAAAGCTGAAGGATTCTTCTCACTGACAGTCAAACAGAAGATAACCATGAGCCTTTGGACAATAAAATTGGAAATTCGCTATTATTTTTAATTCCAAATGAAAGCCTAAAACCACATTAAAGATCGAAAACTCCATCATGGAAGAAATAATGAGTGCAATATAAACCCTTCTTCTATCTATACAATAACCTACATGCACACAAGTAATTAACTGAGAGGGAAAATAACATGTTCAATATTTTAACGTATTGAATCAAACAGAAAAAGTCCATCATCGAAGCACATAGAAGATGAAATTTCTTGTGCTGAAAGAATTAACTTAGAGGCAAAATAACATGAACCTAAACACAATAAATGATGATGCAGAAAGTGATCCGACAGGATAGGACTATAATTCGAATTAAACGCGCCATAACGCATTCCAGCTAATAAAAAAATCCAAATGCATCAATAACCACGAACTCAAAATGCTATAACAAACACCCTTTTGATTTTTAAGAACAATCCAATATGAGAAGGAAACAAAAGTAACAAGAACCCTCAACTTACTTGTTTTCAGAGTCTACTCTCAGTTTTTCTCATAATAAAACGCCTAATTCATCAGTTCTTTCTTATCGTTCACCTGCTCCTATAGCTAAAAGCAGAAATCCATGCATCAAAACTTTGAAAAAACACTGTTCCAGACGGATAACAAAACGAACCCAGAGTACAATTCGAGCCAAAGAGAACAAAAAATGGAGATTGGAGGCAAATGGAAGTATGGTTTTTGCTTGAATCGTCTGAAAAACCACGATTCCTTGGTTTAATTTGTATAAAACAACGATAGCATGGCGGTATTGAAACAATGAAGAAAAAGAGCACCTTGCTTCGCCGGCGTTACAGAACACGGGGCAAAAGCTCTTGTTTTTTATGATAAACGGCCGCAAGAGAACGAACGAGCGTTTCGTACTAACCGAACGGAAGGCAAGTCGCAAACTAGAAATAGAAATACGAAGGTAGTAATGGGGCCCACGAGAACTAGATCCGAGAGAGAAGAGTTTGGAAATGAAAGACTTGAACTCGACTGCTATTCCTGGCTGTATTGTAGCCTCGACTGCTTTCACGTATTGCATGCTACGGTCGGTGTTTTCTCATTTTATATAAAAATTTTATATGGGGCCTACTTATAAAAACACTAATCCCTCACACTGGAACATCTGCTGGTCCAACGGTGGAGGGTGTATACACATAGACTTCATGCACCTATGTGGATACACATTTCTGCGTAGGACCAGCAGATCTTCCAGTCAAGGTCTCCAGCAGATTTGAAGTCCCATGTAAGTTACTGAGAGTGTTATTCCTAGTTACTGAGAGAGTGTTATTCCTTACTCTTATATTTTGTCAAACTTTCATTCGTTTTTGTTGTGGGATCAAAATGTCACATATATACAACAAACTCTTAAACAATGAGAAAAATTTTCCACAAAACAATACACATTTCTAGGTACGCTATCACGTATCAGCTTAACCTTTTAGGTCCAACAATTGTTTAACAATTTTCACTTATGAGTTGACATAGTAGCTGCAATTTGTGTTATAAATTTTCCCTTTTGATTCATTTATATTCTTAAACTAATATAACTGTCCTTTTAATTAAAAGGAAAGGAAGGTCAATGATGCAGTAAGACTTTGTTGTTCCCTCATCCCACATCGGTTAGTGAAGGGTTAAATTATGTGCTTATATGTAGATTGGGCAAACCTACCTAATGAACTAGTCTTTTAAAGTAGTTAGGCCCATCTGCATTAGTCAATGATAAAGATGTCCTTGTCATATATGATAATATGTTTGTCATTATAAACACAAATTGCATAACATCTATGCTATTGGGCCATTTGGAAGACAAAGGAATTAGGTATTATACGGAAATGCTAAACCCTCTAGCTATCAAACTGGCTTCAGCTCTACTCCTTTCTTTGTAGAAAGATTCTTGCATTATCATGAAATGTAAGGAGCTGAAATCGTCTACCATGCTTCCCTGAATTGCTCTCTGAAGTGGTCGTGAGTTTTTTCATGTGGGGCCCACTTGATTGCATTTATAAAAAGCAAAAAACAGTGACTGTGAGATACTCTACATGACTGCATTTCACGGCCATTGCAAGTGCCAATTCAGGCAAGCATGGCAGAAGATTTCATTCCAAAAGTAAGGAGGATAGGACCCAAAGAACTAAAGAGATAGTAGCTGTTAAATGGAAGACCAAAAGAGCAACGTGGATGGGGCGGTTGGAGGACGAATTGGACCGGCATCATATGGCATCGTTGTAGAAACAAAGAGGGAGTATTTGTTGCTGCAACTGCTCATTATATTGGAATTTCTTCTCCTAAATTTTTAAGCTATATGTAGAAGAATGATTGGTTCTATGATTGGTTCTGCTATAGCTTAATATTAATTAAGCAATTCAAGGCAGGTTTTAAAAATTGAGTCATTGAATGACCTAGATGGGTCATGTTAATTATTATATTAATTCATTTGGTGCTGCATTTCCTTAATTAAATGACAATCTTCAGTCAAGTTGATGTTGATTCGGGCAAGTCGCCGGTGATCTGAAGCTCAACTAAAATTTCTACTGTCAAGAGAGATTTATAAACAATAACAGGCATCATCTTCAAAATCTGAATTTCTAATACAAGAAATAAATAAACTGTAGATGACTTGCCTTTGCCTTTTTGAAGGGATATTATCTAACACTCAATTCAGAATACTTGCTTATTTCTTTGTTTGTTTTAACTCTTTCCTGCATTAAATGAAATTTGTAGCTTTGCCTCCTCAAGGGTTTTACGTACTTTCAATCTCCAGAAGCCTCAAGTTAAAGTTGCCTCCAGTCCCTCCTCACAACCAAATCTCCACCCCTTATAGACATAAATACTCAAAAACTCTTGGCAAAACTTAATGGATATAATAATAAATCACTCATCTTTTGATGATGCAGGTGCATTCATGGGCTAACTAATAATTACATATGCAGTTTTTAATAATTCAATATAATGTCATTGGCTGCTTTTACAAATGCAAGCAGATGCATGGGGCTGCCCTCTGATGCCACCATCTCAAGGACCATGCTCTACCTTCTCTCATGTGAGTATTCCATGCTTAAAGGTTTGTGCATATATGTAGGCTCTGTAACACAAGATTCTAATTTTCCTTGCTTTGGAAAACCCCAGAATGTATCTGGCTTTCCATTGTTCAGAAGCTGCAGTTGAAGGCCTAAGCCATCTACGCAAGAACTCCGCCTACATTCATCTATATCGATCCGGTAAATCCAAAACACCATTTTCATTTGCATTTGCATTTTCTTCTCTCTACTGTTCAACCTATGAAAATAATCTATTTTTCCATATGCAGCAGGCCAAAGAGTTCTTTTCCTTTCTTCTTTGGTCATTTCAAGTAAAATCTATATATATTGCGTTTGCTAAGTGCATGTAGCCAGCCATAGGGCTGGTAGTGTCGAGTGGGTCCCACCAAGTTCTTAAAAGGGGGCAAATGTGTGCAATGCAAAAAGACAAAAATAGCCCTGGGAATTGAATTAATGTTTGGTGGTTGTACACAGGCGGAGGAAGTAATAGGCAAGGTGGTGAAGAAGGCAATAAGCAAGCCATGGCTGCCGCTGCCTTTAGGGCTGAGGCCTCCGTCCACGGAGAGCGTTCTGTCTGAGCTCCACCGACAAGGCATCTCCACCGTCCCTCCTCCTCGTCACCTCACCAAAAGCCATTCCTGCTGACGCGCGGCATCCAATAATTTCCCACACAGAGGACAGTCGCAGTCAGTCTGATGTGTAAAATCGTGTCGTTCGCGGATGATGAAGGTCGATAGAGGTCTCACGGCTGAGGACTGGCCACGTATGTTGTGCTTTCACCGCAGAAGTAAGTGGATGTGAAGGGGGAGTGGTGAGCATTTCTTCTATACCCATAATCTGGTGGTTCCACCGGATGAGATGCATTTTAGGGTGTGGGCCCATTATTGAAAAATGCCATCCATCCGTATGGAGCATACATCCTCTACAGCGGGGCTGTAAACAGCCCCTTACATTCGGTGTGGGCCCCACCATTCATTTGGGGGGCCCCACACCATACATGTGAGGGGCTGTCTACAGCCCCCGCTGTAGACGATGCCCACTCATCCGTATGATTCATGCCGGAACCATTGAGTGGTTCCAGACGAAACGATGTTGAGGGAGAAATGTTCTTTTCACCTCTTCTAGAAAGGGCCTTTTGGGGTGTGCTCCTATCATTCTAATGAGGATTGGGACCTCCCTCGGTAAAGACTTGCCCTTACTGGAATATCTGTTGGTCCAACGGTGTGTGGGGTACACGTCTGTGAATGATGTTGACATGTACAGCCCATTCACTGTTGGACCAGTAAATCTTCCATCGTAGGCTCCACCTAATATAGCCTCCTCCATAAAGTACAGTGCGATTCATGAATATGCTCTTTGACTCCGTAGTTGACCTTACGTGGCAATTGGAGGGATGTATTCGGATTATGGGGGTGATTTAATGGCTTCGAGGATCTTGTGAACAAAGTCATTAGGGAAATCTTCTTTTCTCTCTTGTTTGTTTGTTTTTTTTTTTTTTTGGGTGCCTTGGATAATTAGATTCCATTTTGAAATATAGGCAAAGTTTTAGCACACATGCCAGGCTCAATAAAAAGTTGAAAAATTATGAAATAGACTCTGATGTTGGGTTTTAGCTTGTGACATGGGATTGTGTTTGGGCCATTTGAATTTGGACATGTTAAACGGGTCGGATCTAGAGAATACAACTGTTTGGTTAAAACCGAATCAAGCATATTAGGGTCGATTTTGGGTTGTTGGTTTGGTTTTGGTTTTATATTATATAGAACAATTTGGTTTTAAGGTCAAGCCGAACATAATTAAACCGATTACATATAAATATACATGTTTAAGTTAGACCTCCAGCTAGAGACATTTCGGTTTATTGGTTAAAACCAATAAACCTATCGAACCAAACCTTTTTGGTTATGTTTGGGTTTTTATTACAGTTTATGTTTCCGTTTTCATGAGATCTCGAAATCCCACATTGCTCAGGGAGGAAAAAAATAAAGGTCCATATTAGGCCTTTTGGGATACAATTCAAGAAAACATATCATTGCTGAAGAGATAGTGATGTTACGGTTTTATCCCAAAAAACTAATTCAGTTTTTTTTTGGGTTTTAGTTTGCAGTATATTAGGAATGCACGTGCTATTCGCATAGTAAATTTGAAAGAGAATTGAGGACGTTTTGGGTATTAAAATGTTAGCCAGTTAGTTATTGATACACATGACATAAACAAATGAGACTATGGGAGTAGAAATTAGTTTGATAAATAAAATAAAATAAAAGGCGAAGGTTGTTTTGGTATCAAATGTCATAAAAAAAAACAGGGTGTTCGCTTTAGAATAGTAATAATAGATAAATATTGAGCTGATTCCAGTTCTTTTGAAAACCAAACAAAAGCTTAAAGGTTTGGGTTTGGGTTTGAGTTTGTAGTAGTACATAAATATCGGGCCCATTTCAGTTCTTTTGAAAACCAAACAAAAGCCCAACCTGCCATCCCTGGTCGGAAACTGGCCGTGTCAACAAGCTAGGTCATATAACCTTATGTTCTCGCTCAATAGTACTCACAAAGTAAAATTTTCTCAGGTTCTCCTTTATCTTCATATAATAACGATTCTTCCTCCAATACCGGTGGATTTGGTCCTTGTTTAGTAGAACAATCAAGTTTCACCTTTTAAATGTTTGAGTAATTTTTCTGATATGGATGTATATTTATCCTAGAGGGATGTTCCAAAAGTTGCCAGTGTAATTAGGTTAAAGGTGTAGTGAGCTGTTTGATGCAGATTTATAGGGACAATCTCCACATTTAGGTCACTCTGATGTTTTCTAAGACATTCTAGTACATGTGACCATGAAACCTTGCAAAACTAGGGCTGCAACTCGATGGTTTTTGGTTCGGGTTGGCTTCAACCCAAGACCAAACCAAGGTTTCTAATGGTAGGCCCAAAACCGAACTGAACCAACCTTGGAACCGAAATAACTAAACCGAACACTGAACTGATTATTATTAGAAAACCTGTAACCCAAACTGAACCGAAATAGAACTGAACCGAATTGCTAATTTGGTTCGGTTTGGGTCATTTTCACATATTAAAACCTGTTGATTTGGCTACACGATTGATTCCTGTGATCAAAGAACCTAAATCTCAAAGTGACTCCAAGATCCACACTAGATGAAAAGAGAAAAGACTTTCGCCCTTGAAAAATTACATAAGTACATTTCTCCCTTAAACTTATCTATCTAGTATCCTTCCTCCTCCCTCCCTCTCTTGCTGTTGACGAAGCCTAGGCCATTACATCTTTAAGAAGTGACTGTAGCGTTATACACATGTTACACTTTGTACAAACTACAATGACATAAAATAATAATAATTATTCATTATTTTATAATTTAAATTGTATTATTAAAGAACTTATGTCTATTATATATTTTATATCTACTATTATATTTCGATTCGGTTAAACCGAGCCTTCAACCCAAAACCGAACCAAACATAAATCAGTTCTATATTTTTAGAACCAAAACCTACCCAAAGACTTAATAACCCAAACCAAACCGACCCAAAGTCGGTTTGGTTCGGTTCGGTTTCGGTTTTAACCGACCCAAGTTGCAGCCCTATGCAAAACATATAAAGTCACATTCAAAATGTAGACCTCCTAATCTGGTTGTTTGCATCAATTGTGTGCCACCACCACCACATATGAATGTAACTTGCTGGAAAATATCCCCTCCTATAATCCTAGCAGCCTCCTATGATCCTAGTAGATTGAATCTAAATTAGTTGTAATTATCTATATCTATATCTATACCATATATAAAGGGAAGTGCCCCCTAGCAACCTCATATATTTTTTCTTTTTTCAAAATAACCTTATAATGTAATTTTATCTTATATATTTACATAGATAATTTTGTTTTTTCCATTTTCACTTTCCAATATCCTTCAACAATTTCTTATCCCTTACATGTCCCAAACTTTTTATCTACGTACATGCAGTGTTGTTCGTGCACCCCCGCCAATTGTTATCAAAGGAGTGAAGGAAAATATAACAGATGAAACTTTTTTCTACATCCCACAAACATTTGATTTTTTTATTTTTTTTTAACATCTTAAGATATTGAAAAAAAAAAGAAAGAAAAAGGGTGTCCAAGTCTTCATTTTCCGAAAAGGACTAGCTCACTATAAAAATTAATAAACATTAAACAATGATATATCTATATGCAAACTTCTCCTATCATTCTTCTACTTTTTCATTATCATCACATGGTTTGAATATTCAAGGCCAAAATGCAGCATCTATGTTATTAAGTGAGTGGCTTAATGTTAGCCACTTTGTTTGACCAGGTGGTGTGTTTCTAATTAAAAGCAAACAAACAAGTTTAGGTTCACAAGCACACATAGTCCAAAGAACTCTTTGGTAAAGCTAATGTAGAATAAGACCTAGGGACCCAAAACCTACAATTATAAGTAGGATGCCAATGAAAACAATTAGAACAAAACAAACTACAGGTTGGTGTAGTTGTTATGCTTGGAAAGACCAAGAAAATCCAACAACCAAATCAAATTATTTGCTGTTGGAAATTGAGATTCTTATTGCTCATAGTTATGCAAGAATTGCATTCAAAATCATTTTGGAATTTGACTTCTTATTTTTCCTAATCCTAAAAAAATAAAAGATTATTGTGATGCATTATGTTTCAACTTTTTGTCATAAAACTGTTTAAGAGCACGTCTCAAGTGATAAACAAAAGTCTAAGATCTTTCAAGTTATTCAAAGGACAACAACTTTTCACAATTAAAAGGGGTTTGAACAATTCCACTACTTGATTTAGCTTTGTCCCCCACAACCAGCATCAAGATTTGGGACAATACAATGAACTCAATTCTCTCTTTCATGCTCTCTCATATTTTATTATTTATCAGATCTAGTTCTTTTTGGCTTGCAAAGCAAGTCATTACTCTATTGTTCTGGTGGGGAGATTCCTTTTGTGATAAAATTTCACGTGTATGAGATTTCCATATAGAGAAGGCCAAATTCCTAGCCATAAACTAAGGTATCTTTTGATATCCTCATCTCTCTCTCTTTTTCTCTGAGTATCAAATCAAAGAGGAAAGAACCAAGCATTGGCCAAGTGGATCTATGTTATGGGCCAAGTCCTAATTTTAAGTGTGGTCCCACCTAGAGAGTGGTCATTGATCTATGACTAACTAGGTATTAGTGGGACCACTTATCATTGCCTCTAAACCCATCAGAGCCTCATGTGTCAATACACAAGGGGTAATGCATCAAACTGTTTATCCATCATATACCCAATTTTGATGAGACATCCCATCAGAGTGCAATGTATCAAATGGTATCATCATGACAATTAGGACAATTAGGAGTTGATCTCTTTGTCACATAGGGAGAGAGTACCTCTTACTGAAGTGCATTGTAGAAGTTCCAATCCTTTCCCATTGATCACCTAGTTAGTGGTCCATATCAATAATGTAAACCACTTGATCTGATAGGTTCATCTTAGATTTGACCCTATTCAATAATTGTAAGGGCGAATGTGATCGCTTGATCAGCAAACTTTGACTTATTCCTATCTTGACAGGTGTTACGTAATGGTTTGTTGATTTCTTTTCTTTCTTTTTTTTTCCAAAGAAAAAAGGAGAAATGGGACTACCGATGGTTTATCCATTTCCCTTTTTTTGTTTGGTAGGGAAAAAAAAGGAACAAGGGCTTACAAGCGTGGCCGACCCCTAGGGCATGAGTCGTGACCTTGGTGGCGCAAAATATTTGGATTGAGCCATAGCTACCAGTTTTCCTTAGCCGGGGGATTGGAATATCTTCACAACACCAAGACCTCCTCCACCAAATCGTATGGGAGTAACCTGCAGGACCATTGGACCACCACCTCAGTAACAGGATTGGACTGTCTTCACAACACTAAGACCTCCTCCACGAAACCATATGGGATTAACCCACAGGACCATTGGACCACCACTTCCGTGGTGATGGTTTGTCGATTTCGAGATAGTTTTATTCATGGCCAATCCTATCAAATCAAAACCCTAAAAGATTTTTTTTTTTTGGTAAACAATCCTAAAAGATTATCAGCAAACAAAATTATGGTCGCAGTTGCACCATATCAAATCAGCTTAAGGATTTTTTTTTTTTTTTTGGTAGTCCAAATCAGCTTAAGGATACCAAACTTGTTTTTTTTTTTTTGTTGGAATACCAAACTTGTTTTCACCTCAATAAGTGGGTCCCACCACTGATAATGATCTACGGTCATGTCAATCACAAGGTAGAACACTAGTGTGGGGTAGTAGCCTCATTCTATCACGTCTTCCACAGAACCAGCTCACTACAAAAACCCAACTCGAATATGTTTTCCAAGATCCCAAAAACTTGTCAAACACTGAGGAAAGCTCAACAAACCTTCTTACCTTGTCTACATTCTCACTTTCAGAAAGCGGCAGGACACTGAAAGGTCAGTCTAGTGCTAAAATAGACAAGAATTTAAAATTTAAAAGCACCCTTTATTTCAGCTTCACATGGCTAGGGCTGTAAATAAGCTGAGCCAAGCTTTCTTCAGCTCAAATTGGACAGTAAACATGGTGGGAAAGTTCTTGCCTTCAAACAAAATGAATCTAGATATTAGAATGACAAAGTTAATAATAACTTGTTCATCAATAAAAAAATGCAACTTAATGCACTGTCCTTTAAACTGAATTTGCCCTAAGATTCAGAAACTATTTAGAACCCGTAATTCAAATTTGGTTCTCATAACTTAATTAAGAGACCATATCACCTAGACCCCTTCGTTGGAAGATTTGCTGGTCCAACAGCAATGCATGTGTCCATGTCAACTTCACATACCTATGTAGGCACATGCATTGCCGTTAGACCAACAAATCTTCCAGCCTACGGGTCCTTAATTAATGCACTATCCTTGATCTTTCCTATGGGGAAGTGGTCTATGTGCCCCTAAGTAGGGTATATCACTTTCTTTTTCGTATATTTGTTATAGGCACTGCTTACCTGACATAATCTGTGTATACACACACCCGTTACACTTATTTCTTCAACGAACACAGCTGACCCTCGGACCTACCTACAATGGAAATTCGAACAAATCAAAATGTTTCAACTGAAGACAAGCTGTTAACCATTTGATGATAGCAGGTTTTGAATGTATGCCTTGAACATGAACAATCCAAATGGGCTCATTAAATTAAGATCAATTCTACATACGTGACATTTGTTTAAGGAAAACCAATTTTTTTAGAAATTAAACTCGCTATTAAATTTCAGACTCAGCCTTGGCTCCTCCTGCAGTAGCTCGGGTTGTTGTGACCTACACTTGGCCTTATGTGCTTGTCATGTGGCCCCCTCCACGCATGCATCCGAACGTTAAGCCAAACAACCGTCCTCCGCAAAATCATCACGTGATTTGCAGCTCATGAGTGACAAGAGACGCAAATATACCAACCTCTTCCTCTTGTCACCAGCTCCAAAAGGAGTTTCTTATCAAAAAAAAAAAGCTCCAAAAGGAGGATCTCTCTCTCTCCTCATTCTCTCTCATCTCCAAAGGAGGATCTGGATCTCTCTCTCTCCTCATTCTCTCTGTCACCCTGTAGTTTACTGGAGCCTCCACGAATCTCTCCCACTTTTCTCTGTCAACCTCCCGTCTATTTTGTCACGCCAGGACTCTTTATGTTCAAGTTACGGCTTTGATCCCAACACCATTATATAATTTTTCTGAGAGTCCTTTCATGAGATAAAACTATCCACCATTGGTGGTAGTGGAGGAACCTTCGGAAACTTTTAAGCCGAACGAGTGGAGCAAGATTTACGCAGATATGATACCAAGTAAGCTCTTTCGCTACCTGCATGGAATCTCCCTGAAAACAGGCGGAAATATGAGCTCTGCCAGCAATTCAGCTTATATAAATGAATAGATGCTATTTCAGTCTTTTTGGGTTTCTGGGTTCTTAAAATGTTCATAAACTGCTTAAAATTAAAAACCGAGAAATACCCATTTGCAAATCTCTTGTGATTAGGATTCTTAGTTTGTCATTTGTTTATTTATTTGAATTTTTTTTTTTTTTTTTTTGCAGATACCTAAGAGTAAACTCTAGAATAGCCATTTGTGATTTAAGCTTGTGTTGTTCGTTTTTTGTGGAAGTGTTCTTTATCTCTGTGTTTAACTGTTGCTGATACTATCTTTGTTTCTTCTCTGCTATGAATTAACTAACTCTGATGCTAGCTTTTTTAGCATAAATCAACTACAATTTGGATTCTAATTCAGTAAAACATAAGAAGAGAGAACAAGTAATGAATTTGAGATAGGCAGATTATTTGCATCTTTTCAATTAACTTTCAATAAAGCTCATGAAGTGTTACAGAGGGTGATATCTGGTCCCTCCAACTTAACAGATTTTTCTTCTTCTTTTTACCTTTTTTTTTCTTTAGGTTTTTGTGGTGTGGTGTTGTTGGGAGTGGGGTTGGTGGTGGTCGTGGTCGTGGTGGTGGTGGTGGTTGTGTTGGGGTTGGTAAGATATAAAAAAAAAAATTCTTTTATCATAGATTTGCTTGCATATTCAAAAAGATCAGGAACAGTTCAATGTATTTTGAACAATTGGTATACCACCATTGAAATGGTATACAAGGATTTTATCTAGAGCTGCTGCCAACAAGAACAATGCTACCTTGGGCTGGTCTTAACAAAATAAATTTATAAGAGATGAAAAAAAAATTGATTACTCCACCAACTAACAAGGCTTTGTAAAATGATTTCACAGCACAGCAATTATTCCTTCTTTTCACTTACCAGCTTACATCTTGACCTTGTGAAAATTCTGCATTATGAAAGCCATCCACCATGGAGTTTCTGCATCTCACTTTTCCAGCTAAGTAAGCCTCCATTCAAAGCAAGTATAGCCAACCAGTCCCAACCTTCTCTCTTGGTAAAATGCCTTAAGTTTTGTGCTTGCACCAAGTGCCCTCCCAAAATTTTACTCCATCTACTCTCCAACCAAAGATGTATATTTGGAAAAGCTGTTATCAATTTTTGTAACAGATTTTTACAAACAAAACTGATAGCTGCTTCCCAATTGGTTGCTTTCCCAACCTTTGCAAACTTCCATAATAAATTAGTATTGATGAGCCAGGAAATTTCATCCAACTCTTCAAACTTCGGTTATTTTTATCTATTTAGCAATGGATAATGCAAAGTAGCCACAATAGATGCAATGCTAGCAGTTAAGACATTTAAAGCTATTATATGCTTGCAAGGTAGTTATTTGTAAATCGTGCCAAGCAAGTGCTGTGATTAAGAGACTATCAAATTGAACCATTTTACCTCTCTTAATCGCCTTTTTAAATCACTTACAGCATCCTTTCATGAACACAGATCTGTATCAAACAGCATGGCTCCAGTTAAGTTCGCGTTGCTTCTGGAACGAAGTTAGCATTGTTCTCCAACTCGGGTTCCTTGGAAGCTTACTAATCCATCTTATACTGAAAAAGGCAGCCCCATCATGGATACAAAGATTAAAAATAATAGAGAAAGGAGAACATCACAGTGGTGCCAAAGTTGGACTGACTTACAAAATCAGTATGGTTTGCTCAACTTTACTTTTGGGAAGTCATTTCACAAATCTCCTGGTTTTGCTGGATGGAAACTGGGACCACTGCAAAATTCCAATGCTTTCAGCACAGATCATGCAAGTGATATCATGGTCAATTACGATGCTTGCAGTATCCAATGTTTGGAAAGCAAGGTTTATAAAATTTCCATGGATTCTAAGAGCCTGGTGGCTGTGCAGCTTCATGGAATCTGTCATTCATACAGCTCTTGATATCCAGTGCATTCTCAAAGATCATGGCCCCCCTAGAGCAAAAGACTATGCTGAATTTCTTGCTTTCCTTGCATCTACCTGCCTGTTGTGTATGTCAATAAAAGGTACTACAGGCATCAGTGAAGTGCCAAATAGCATCACAGATCCACTTCTCAATGGAAAAGCTGAAAATTGCAGTGAAATGAAAAAGGAGTCTCTATATGGAAGAGCTTCTCTTCTCCAACTCATTACCTTCTCTTGGCTCAGTCCTTTGTTTGCAGTTGGAATCAAGAAACCACTTGAACAGGAAGAAATTCCTGATGTGTATTTCAAAGACTCAGCTGGATTTCTCTCCAGTAGGTTTGATGACAGTCTAAAAGAAGCCAAGGACAGAGAAAGCACAACATACTCATCCATATACAAAGCTATATATTTGTATATCAGGAAGAAAGCAGCAATCAATGCATTACTTGCAGTGACAAGTGCTGGAGCATCTTATGTTGGTCCTTACCTAGTTAGTGACTTTGTGAAGTTCTTGAACAGGAAGAAGAATCACAGCTTACAGAGTGGATATCTTCTTGCACTAGCCTTTTTAAGTGCCAAAATGATAGAGACGGTGGCACAAAGGCAATGGATCTTCGGGGCCCGCCAGCTAGGTCTTCACTTGAGAGCAGCTTTGATATCTCACATATACAAAAAAGGCCTCCTTCTGTCAAGCAAATCCCGCCAAAGCCGCACAAGTGGAGAGATCATTAACTATATGAGTGTGGATATCCAACGTATCACAGACTTACTCTGGTACTTGAACATAATCTGGATGTTGCCAGTACAAATTTCCCTAGCAATATTTGTTCTTCATACAAATCTGGGTTCCGGATCACTAGCAGGATTAGCAGCAACCCTGATGGTAATGACATGCAACATACCCATTACAAGAATCCAGAAGAGATTCCAGTCCAATATCATGGAAGCCAAGGATGATCGCATGAAAGCCACATCAGAAGTTCTCCGAAACATGAAGACTCTGAAACTTCAAGCATGGGACAATCAATACCTCAACAAACTTGAAAGCTTGAGACAAACTGAATACCACTGGATATGGAAGTCGTTAAGGTTGAATGCAATCTCAGCTTTTATCTTCTGGGGATCACCAACATTCATCTCTGTAGTAACATTTGGCGCATGTATTCTAATGGGGATTCCACTTACAGCTGGGAGTGTCTTATCAGCTTTGGCAACCTTTCGAATGCTACAAGATCCAATCTTCAATCTACCTGATTTACTCTCCGTTCTTGCACAGGCAAAAGTCTCAGTAGATAGAGTTGCATCATATCTCCAAGAAGAGGAAATTCAACAAGATTCAGTCACATTAGTTCCAAAAGATGAATCAGAGTCTGATATTGAGATCCAAAATGGGAAATTCAGCTGGAATCCAGAATCAAGCACCCCAACTCTCAATGACATACAGATAACAGTGAAGAGGGGGATGAAGGTTGCTATTTGTGGAACTGTTGGAACAGGAAAGTCTAGTCTGCTCTCATGCATACTTGGAGAAATACCAAAGATCTCAGGTACAGT
This sequence comes from Buxus sempervirens, assembly GCA_947561395.2. Classification (NCBI taxonomy): domain Eukaryota; kingdom Viridiplantae; phylum Streptophyta; class Magnoliopsida; order Buxales; family Buxaceae; genus Buxus; species Buxus sempervirens. The sequence continues at coordinate 36,644,585 of OX387187.1, read as the reverse complement.
GAAAATCAGTGGGTCAAAGGCTTATGTTCCTCAGTCCCCCTGGATACTGACAGGAAACATTCGAGACAATATTTTGTTTGGGAATCCATATGTCACTGCCAAGTATGAAAGAACGATTAAAGCATGTGCTTTAGTAAAGGATTTCGAGCTTTTCTCTTGTGGTGATCTGACGGAAATTGGAGAAAGAGGAATTAATATGAGTGGAGGCCAGAAGCAAAGGATACAAATTGCACGAGCAGTATACCAAGATGCTGATATATATCTGCTTGATGACCCTTTTAGCGCTGTGGATGCTCACACAGGCACCCAACTCTTTGAGGTTAGTTTCTTTAAATTTTTCCAGTCAAGATCTCAAGATTTAGCTACTAAAACTAGGTGTTAACCGTGTTATACACTATAATTGACTATGATTTAGTTGATACCAAGCTCTGTCAGCAAAGTTCTTAAATAAACTCACAAAAACGGTGTAAGGATTCTTTGAATTCCATAGAATACCTATGTCAGTCTTGAAGATATCACATGACAAAGGAAAACTAATATTGAAGGTCATAAGATTTTGATGTTTTGATCAGTATTCATGAAAAGAAAACTAGAAAAAAATTTACAATCAAGCCAGCTTGATTCCAGGGTTCCAGCCTATAATTGGTGCCCCTATTTCTACTTAAACCAGAATGACAGTTGGGCCTTGGGGTGTCAACATGAGAATACATGTTCAAATCTGAGTGCAGCCACTTCGCACCAAAATGTCAAAGGTCATGTTGTTCTAATGATTAACTTTTTCTCTATTTACTTTTTGCAGGACTGTATGATGGGCATCCTCAAAGACAAAACTATACTTTATGTTACCCACCAAGTTGAGTTTCTTCCAGCAGCAGACATCATTCTGGTATACATGATGTAGCATAATCTTCCATTTATGTTCAGCATTATTTATTAAGATGGGTTGAGTGCCAAAGTTTCTAGTATTTAAATAAATTCATTAGATTATAACTAAAACATCAATACTTTTAATAGGTGATGCAAAATGGAAGGATCACACAAGCTGGAAAATTTGAAGAACTTCTGAAACAAAATATTGGATTTGAAGTGCTAGTTGGTGCACACAGTCAAGCTCTAGAATCAATCCTGACAGTTGAAAGTTCGAGTAAAACATCTCAAAGACCCATATTGGATGGTGAAGCTGAAGTAGTTACAACTGCAAATACACAGCTTCTCAATGGTAAGCATGATTCAGAGCATGATATTTCTCAAGAGATAGTTGAAAAAGAAGGGAGATTGGTGCATGATGAAGAGAGAGAAAAAGGTAGCATTGGAAAAGAAGTTTACTGGTCTTACTTGACTGTTGTTTGGGGTGGGGCTTTAGTCCCATTAATAATATTGGCACAATCGCTCTTTCAAGTACTACAGATAGCTAGTAACTATTGGATGGCATGGGCTACTCCTACCACAACTGAGGTTAAGCCAGTAGTGGGGATGAACTTCGTGATCCTTGTGTATGTAATTCTTGCCGTCGGAAGTTCATTTTGTGTGTTGATCCGAGCGATGCTTGTAGCAATAACTGGCCTTCTGACATCACAAAAGCTTTTCATAAACATGCTACATAGCATTATCCGGGCTCCAATGTCATTCTTTGACTCCACACCAACTGGAAGGATATTAAATCGGGTCAGTAGCATCTAAATCCTATCTTTTTATTCATGTATGCCAAGTTTTTCAATCTAACATTCAATTGCGAGTAGCTGATGACTTCTTCCAAGTGAAATTGGCAGCTTTATGCAATTTGTATCCACAGCGTCATTTGGCTGTAGAGTAACTAATGAAAACATACAAAAAATATAGTACTGACACAACAGATTACAAAAGCAAGATAAAAGATTTTACTGACAAAAATGAAACATCAGATAAAGTGGGATACCATGTAATATATAAGAAGCATCATCTATCTATATCAGGAACCCATTAATTATACTAGACTATCCAGGTTAATCTATGTGTAGCAAGTCAAAGCAGGAGTGCCGCAATCGAAGAGAGAACTAGTCAATAGACTCAATGCATGCAAAAAATTACCTCAAACATATAAATGCCCAAAGTTTGCCCGTGATTGTCAAAGTTCAAGATTAGCATATAGAGAGTCAACTCCGGTTAACATTTTCACTGTTGCACGTTGATGGCCTAGAAAACATTAACTTTATGTTTCTAGGTCTACACTAAAGCAGTAAAAGTGGGAAAAAGGAACAAATAAACAAAAGGGAGAAATAAACTATAATCTCTAGGATACAAAAACTGCAAAGTTGCGCCCTAGATAGTGATTTAATACAGCATAAAAAGGAATGTACAACAGCATTCAGAATTTCTATTACCTTGTCTATCAGTCAAGATATCTTGTTATATCACTGAATTTTTTTAAGCCATTGATACTTGGGCATGAGTTGTTCCAATCTGATATGATTGTTTTCTTTTCCCTTTTTGTGTGGGAAACAAGGCAGGGGGTTCAGATTTCAACTATTAATGCATACAGAGTTTGCTTTGTGCAATATCCTTGATTCTAAAACTGTTTCAGACATTCATTTGCTAGACCTGGAATTTGCAAACAAATTAGGCTGGTGTGCTTTCTCGATAATACAAGTTTTTATAAGAACCAGCAAGTCCAGATTCCAATGAACTCACAGCCTTTACCTATCTTACTACAGGCATCGACAGACCAAAGTGTGCTAGACTTGGAAATTGCAAACAAATTAGGCTGGTGTGCTTTCTCGATAATACAGATTCTGGGGACTATTGCAGTCATGTCACAGGTAGCATGGCAAGTATTTGCCATCTTCATTCCAGTGACTGCAATATGCATATGGTACCAAGTAAGACACTTTTTCAACTGTACTTGTTATTCCATCAAAATAAAATTATAGAAATGCTAAATTCTTTCTTCTACTTATAAGCTAACTATAAGAATAATGATGGACATGAGTACCATTATGATGGTGAGATATTGACCCATTCATAATCTGAAAATGTTGAACACTGCAGCGATACTATATACCAACTGCAAGAGAACTTGCCCGCTTATCAGGGATTCAAAGAGCTCCAATCCTCCACCACTTCGCAGAATCACTTGCAGGAGCAGCAACAATCCGGGCTTTTGACCAAGAAGATCGCTTTACTGATGCAAACCTTGATCTTATCGATGACCACTCAAGGCCATGGTTCCATAATATGGCAGCAATGGAATGGCTTTCCTTCAGACTAAACCTGCTATCCAATTTCGTGTTTGCTTTCTCGTTGGTTTTGCTTGTGAGCCTTCCTGAAGGAATCATTAATCCAAGTAAGGATTAATAATAATAATGACGATGATGATGATGATAACAGCAACAATTTTAGTAATGATTAAAAACTGAAAAACAACAACATAATTTATATGGTTATACCCATCACTAAGACCATAAAGACAATCCAGCAATGGTACACAAGAAGAAAAGACACACAGGAGGTTTGGACCCACCAATCAATGTGCTGGCCTAGTGAATCTTCTAATTGAAATCATTGTCACTATCTTTTTTTCATAAAGTCCTAATCTAAGAAATCTCCTAAGTGGACCCATTCAAAAAGATCTCTCACTCTCCTTCATGTATTACAAGTACCAGCTGTATCATCTCTGTGGTCTACTTAATAGATAATGTTTGATTCCATATTTCAGATAAACGTTGAAATAATTGTCAGTTGATAGAATATGATATTCAAAGAAAGCTAATTTAGAACTGGATGTTTTACAGGTCTTGCAGGATTGGCAGTAACATATGGCTTGAATTTGAATGTATTGCAAGCTTCTGTTATATGGAACATATGCAACGCAGAGAATAAAATGATCTCTGTAGAAAGGATACTACAATACTCAAAAATTACAAGTGAAGCTCCATTGGTTATTGAAGAATGTAGACCACCAAAAGGTTGGCCAGAAATTGGAACAATTAGTTTCAAAAATTTGCAGGTGAGCCTCTCAAGATTAATATTTCATTGCATCTACTTGGAAAACATTAGAATTAAAGAGTATGATGTAGTAAAATAAAGAAATGAAAATTTGAAAAGGCCCACGTATGGATCCACAATTTTGGATACTTAATTTTAAGTGGAAGAAAGTCAGTCACTGGTATTACTAAAATCTGCGGTATTGCATTATGCTGCTTTTACAGTTCCAATTTATTTGCTTCTCTCCAAGTTCTCTTGGTCTTGGAACATTTATTTTGTGCCTAAGCTTCATACTGGTCTTTGACGCAACCTTGCTATTATTAAACATTTTTTAAGCATATTTCATTCAATTCCAAACTCTCTTATTTATTGCTTGAACTTCCCATCATTATCTTTTATTCTCTCTTTTTCTTTTACTGATAGAAAGCCTTACAGACACAATCATAGCATCAAAGTTGTATCTATAAATTAACAGGCCGGCTAATAAAGCTCTTATATCCATTTAAATAATTATAACACTTAGGTTGGGATGGTAAAAAATTTCTGCTCATTCTCTACATGCACATGCCTTAAATGTGACAAAGGCAGCTGGCCAAACCATGTTCCATCCCATATGGAAGATCGACAAAGCAAAAAATATTGGTCAATTCAGAGACCGTAACATGTTCATCTAGATTCTTTTTGTGAACCTTCAACAAATGTCTTACCTAACTCAGATTAGGTGTTCAGAATGTTCAATGTACCAATTACATCATGGTGTGATAGTCGACATCCCAAACAGGACTCATTCAAATGGTGAGTCTCAACCCATTTGTGATCTCTTTTAGAAAAAAGGTTAGAAAACAAGGTATAACTGAATTTCTCCAATTAATCTCTGGTACATGACTTTTTTGGGTTCCTCCTACTTCAGCATTTTCTCGGCAGATTGACTCATGCTACTCACTACATATATCCATTTTCATAATGAAAAATATCTTACATGTATTTTTCTTACTACAGATCCGCTACGCAGAACATCTTCCATCCGTCTTAAAAAACATTACCTGCACATTTCCAGGGAGGAAGAAAGTTGGTGTTGTTGGGCGAACAGGGAGTGGAAAATCAACACTCATTCAGGCTATCTTCCGGGTTGTTGAACCAAGGGATGGAAGCATTGTCATTGATGATATCGATATTTGCAGAATAGGCCTTCATGACTTGAGATCCAGGCTAAGCATCATTCCCCAGGACCCAACAATGTTTGAGGGAACAGTGAGGGGCAACCTCGACCCATTACAACAGTATTCTGACAATGAAATATGGGAGGTAGTATTTTATACCCAACACACACCATCAAGATTCAAACATTCCAAAATACTAGGACTAGGTTGCAGGGAAACTGCCATACCATGGGACACAATAGGATGCAAAGATCCATCCTAAATGCATTTCCTACACTAGCTGAAGTGTTGATGGGCCCCACCAAAGAGCATTCATTTCGCTAAATAATAGCAAACTTCTTATGCATAAACCTCTTATGGACCTCTTTTCAGATTGTCTATGGAACGGTATAAATAACGTGACATAAGAACTATCTGAACTGGCTCAGTTTTTGAGAAATAAATTTCACTATTAGTGATAGGTCAAAATGTCTTCAAGGTGTGTGCAACAGTCACTAAGAACATGACTTCTTGAATTATGTGTGTGTGTGTGTGTGAGAACAATTAGTTGCCTCTTGTATAACAAGAATTGCTACACATCTATAAATTATAGTACATTTGTGATTCTGTACACATGTAGAAAACTGTGTAGCTCTTGCTGCTACCAAAACATACTTCAAGGTATATTTATGTACCAAGTTTTCTTCGATTTGGTGCATGAGATACCTGGTGTCTCAGGCCATGGAGAACCGTCTGACTTAACAGAATTTGAGACTCTCAAAGAAATGTATAAGAGAATAAGGTTTTTAGGGAAGAAAAAAATAGATAAAGAAGAACAAGATTAATAAAACTTGATGCAACTGACCTGGTATGTTAATTTTACTTCTAATTACATGTATTCTGTTCATAACCTCATTGAACATTAGGAGTTAGATATTTTCAAAATTTTCTTTTAACATTATTATCATTGAGAAAAGGCCACAATTTTCAGGCTCTGGATAAGTGTCAACTTGGAGATATAGTTCGTGCAAAGCAAGAGAAGTTGGATTCACAAGGTAACACTAATTAATATGGATGATAATAATAGGCAATGTTATCATTTTATAGTGCAATTTACTAACAAAAAATGGCTCTTACAGTTGTTGAAAATGGGGAGAACTGGAGTATGGGCCAAAGACAGTTATTCTGCCTTGGAAGAGCCTTGTTAAAGAGAAGCAGCATTCTTGTTCTCGATGAAGCAACAGCATCTGTTGATTCTGCAACTGATGGAATGATACAAAAGATAATTACTCAAGAGTTCAAAGATCGGACAATTGTTACTATAGCTCATAGAATCCACACAGTTATAGACAGTGATCTCGTTCTGGTACTCAGTGATGGTATGCTTTGATTTATACCCAAGAACTATAAGAAAAATGAAAACAGAAGCATAGAACTAGCTACAATTTGTTTAGTACTTAATGTGGGAGGAAAATCTACTTTTCTGTGAACAGGAAGGATTGCGGAGTATGACACACCAGCTAAGCTACTGCAACGAGAGGACTCATTTTTCTCAAAGCTTATAAAAGAGTATTCTCTGAGGTCGCAGAGTTTCAAGTCTTCTACAGCATAGCAAGTTTAGTACAAATCCCACCTAGGATCACTGAATCTTGGAATTTTTAGTTCATCTGACAGAATAAAATCAATATTGAAGAGAAATACAAGGACCCACAAAAGGAATGGGCCATTTGAGAATCTTTAAATGATCTGTCGGGCAGACGGCAAGGACTAACTTTTGGCCCTGAGATGCAGTATCTTGATTTGTGGCATCTTCAATAACAGCAAAAAGCAAGCATGAAGAAATTTTTTTCCATTCCTTCTTCAACATTGTGAGAATTTAGAATGAAACAATAGTGTTATCCCAAGTTCCACTTAATTCATCCCATGTCAGTTAGTGTTAGCAGGAGCATAAATAATTAAATTCATGACTGCAATAAGGACTGTAATTCTTGGGCAATCCTTGGTTGCCTTGTTAACAAAGCTGAAGGATTCTTCTCACCAACAGTCTAATAGAAGAGAACCATGAGCCTTTTGACACAATAAAATGGGAAATTCACTATTCTTTTTAATTCCATATGAATGCCAAAACCCACATTCACGATTGAAAACTCCATCATCGAAGAAGTAATGAGTGCAACATAAGCCCTTCTTCTATCAATGCAACAACCTACATGAACACAAGTAATTAGGGAACGTTTTATATTTTAACATATTGAACCAAACTGGAAACCATCATCGAAGTACATAGAAGTTAAAATTTCTTGAATAATTAACTTAGAGGGAAAATAACATGAACCTGAACACAATAAACGATGATGCAAGAAGAGATCCTACACGATAGGACTATAATTTGAAATTAAACGTGCCATAACGCATTCCAGCTAATGAAAAAATCCAAATGCATCAATAACCACAAATTCAAAATGCTATAACAAACACCCTTTTGATTTATAAGAACAACCCAATATGAAAAGGAAACAAACACTAACAAGAACCCTCAACTTACTTGTTTTCAGAGTCTACTCTCAGATTTCCTTACAATGAAACACCTAGTTCATCAGTTCTTCTTATCGTTCACCTGTTCCGCAGCTAAAAGCAGAAATCCATGCATCAGAACTTTGAAAAAAACACTGTTCCAGACGGATAACAAAACCGAACCTAGAATTGAATTTGAACCAAACAAAAAAAAAATTTAAGATTGGAGGCAAATGGGAGTATGGTTTTTGCTTGAATCGCCTGAAAAATCACAATTCCTTAGCTTAATTTGTATAAAACAACGATAGCATGGCGTTTTTTAAACAATATAGAAATGAGTACCTTGCTTCGCCGGCGTTACAGAAATCTCAGACACAAGCGTTTGGTTTTTTATGTTTAACGGCGGCAAGAGAACGAACGAGCGTTACTTACTAACCGAACGCAAGCGAGTCCAAACTAGAAATACAATTACGAAGGTAGTAATGGGGCCCACACGAACCAGCTCCGAGGGGGAGTTTGGAAAATGAAATCGACTGCTATTCTTGGCTGAATTGCGGCCTGCTGCTCAATAGATGCTTTCACATACATATAGTACTAGCATTCTGGTCTAGGTTCAAAGAAATTATTAAAAAATAAATTATTTTATATATTGTCTTGAAAGTCTTTTTTTTTTTTTTGTGGAAGTCTTAAAAGTTAATATATTAACAAAATATAACAGAATTAGAATTAATTATCTAATCGGCAAACACTATCTCATAAAAACTTTAAAATACACCTGGTGTGACAAACCTCGTATAGTTACATGAACGTGAAAATGGATATATAAATACATGCATTAGTAGTATGTACTATGTACAGGAAACTTCAAAAGTGTGACTGGATCTAAGAATTCCCTTCTTATAAAAACATTGCAAGCTCCATGAAACAGTTGTGAGGTCCTGAAACAAAAATGAAATAAAATAAGAATAAAGTAAAACCAAAAGATATGTGACTACTACTAAGCATTAAAAATGTTGTTTATTAAAAGATCTCATAATTTCATAAATTGTAAACGTTGAATTTTGTGGTATTTGCTAAGAAGCAATACGTCCAGTCATAGGGGTGGTTCTAAATTCTTCAAAAATAGCTGTTTCAGATGATATAGAAGAGAAGTTCACTCATGCTTTGTGTATTCGGATACACTTACCAAGGCTAGAGATCTGTAGAGTACATTACAAACTGAATTTAGCAACATGAAACTTTCTCCTTCAAAGACCAAATAAGATCGAGACATTTTGTAGGATCAAAGCGTACAATGTCAAAAGAGCACAATGTTGGCAATTTACTTCTTTAACGTAACTTACTATATTTGTTTGAAAAAATAAGATAGAGAAAAACTTGCAATAGCAAAAAGAAAAACTACTATCTCTGATTTTAGTAATTTCGATTGAACAAAAATGTTGGCATTTTACTTCTTTAACATCATCCAATAGCAACAAAAACACATACCTGATCGAGAAGAACAGTTGTTGAAGGAGGAAATATCTGATCAACTCGAACTGAATCGACTCCAACGATGCAGAGAGAATGATGATAGTCTTGGTAAACCCATCGTACCCATCGTAGGAGTCAGAATGTAAGGATGTCTGCTATCAGTTAATAGAACGTATGAATAAAAAAGATGTCTGCTGTCAGTTAATAGAACGTATGAATCAAATAAATGGGTATAAATAATTAATATTGGAGTACAGGCGTTTAGATGTAAAAATTTCTACCTTCACAGGCTCATGGCTGCCTTTTGCCATTGGAACATCAGGATGTGCTGCGATCTCACAACATCCTTCTGCACATTATAAAAGGAAAAAAAAGAAGTAACCGATCACACTATGGAAAATTTTTATGCTTAAGCTTTAAGCAGGTAACTATTTCGAATTTTTTTGAGCGAATTCAATGCTCAAACCACAATTAATTATTTGACGGTGGATAACATTTAGATAAAATATTATAAGACTTTATTTAGCATGAAACAAAGAAGAAAAAATTATCTGGGAATTCAAGCTTGAGTCAGAGACAGTACTCTGAGAATGCATGACACCACATGTATATTATCTTTAGTTGAAGGGAAGATAGACGAAAGTAGGTCATGCCCCATTTTGTCAAAAAGAATCAAAATTAGGTCAAACTTCCTAGGAAGGACTGATAACCTTTGAGTTCACATGGTATCAGGAGGGTCAATCTCATTAATATATCATGAAATATAGGGAATGAAGATTCAGACAAATACATTATTTATTATTAATACCAAATGAACCAATTTCTCTAAAAGACCTGATAATAGGATGAAATTTTTTTTATCAATCAACCCCACTTGCATAGAAGGTAAAATCCAAATACAGAACAACGTAAAAACATTAAAAAATGAGAAGAAAAAATAAAATAAACGAAAAAATAAAGAACGGCATATGGAAAATAAGCTCTGAAATTGAATTGAAAGCTAAGAACTTGATCGACCATTAGAACAGTAACTGGAACTATTACTGCTGAATCAACAGAAAAAGAATAAAAATTGCACCTGAAGAAAGTAGGGAGCCAGAACTGATGCAGCCGATGTAGCTGATATCCTTATATTCAGTCCAACCATTGCTCTCAACCCATCTCTTTTATGTAAGAAAATGAAGAGGGGTTCTTGAATAGTCGAGAAGAGCCTTGGGCTGCAAGAAAACAAAGAGGTTGTAACACTCGAGAAGAGCCTGGAGGCTGCAAGAAAACGGAGAGAGAGAGAGAGAGAGAAACCGAGAGGAATAAAGAAGAGGGGTTCTGGAACAGTCGAGAAGAGCCTTGGGCTGCAAGAAAACGAAGAGGCTGGAACACTCGAGAAGAGCCCGAAGGCTGCAAGAAAATGGAGACAGAGAGAGGATCGAGAGAGTAAAGAATTGCTTATACCTGATCTAGAAATATAAAAACTTAAATGACTAAATCTAAATTATTTTCAAAAACCGAAGGGTCAAAAATTGCGGTAAAAAAAATCAAAGGGTACGAATTCCTTATACCTGATCTGGAAATATAAAAACTTAAATGACTAAATCTAAATTATTTTCAAAAACCGAAAAGCCAATAACTGCTTCGAGTCTTGCGTTTTATAAGAAGTTATGCCTGATTTGTAATTACAAAAAAATTAAACACTGAATGTGAATTATTTTTATCGTTTTAAACCAAAGATAAAAATCAAAAGTTACAACAGGTTCGTAGTCCGAACCTATGACTACGAACCTGCCGTAACTTTTTTGTTTTCTTTTTGTTGTTTTTTTTTTTCAGTCTGCTACTTTTTTGTTTTCCTTTTTTTATTTTTCAGAAAATATAGGCTCGGATACCCCAAGCACTCGAAGCGGGCTTAATATATATAGCCACCTCCGCTTCGCTTAATATATATATAGATAAGAAGTTATGCCTATTTGCAATTACAGAAAAATTAAACATTGAATGTGAATTATTTTTGTCATTTTAAACCGAAGAAAAAAAAAAGTCAAAAGTTACGAATTGCTTATACCTGATCTGGAAATATAAAAACTTAAATGACTAAATCTAAATTATTTTCAAAAACCGAAAAGTCAAAAATTCGGCAAGTCTTGCCATTTTATAAGAAGTTATGCCTGATTTGCAATTACAAAAAAATTAAACACTGAATGTGAATTATTTTTGTCGTTTTAAACCGAAGATAAAAATCAAAAGTTACAGCAGGTTCGTAGTCCGAACCTGCTGTAACTTTTTTGTTTTCTTTTTGTTGTTTTTTTCAACCTGCTACTTTTTTGTTTTCCTTTTTTTTTTCCCCAAAAAATATGGGCTCGGATACCCGAAGCATGCGAAGCGGACACGTCAACAGCCACCCCCGCTTTGCTTAATATATATAGATATCATAGTTAGTGTTTTCTCATTTTTTATAAATTTTATTTTATATGGGGTCCATTTAAAAAAATACTAATGTGAAAGCATCCCACTTTAAAAGCAGGTTACAATTCAATAGAAAATTGCAGACGATTTGATCTCAAGAGTTTCTTACGTGCAATACATTTGAGCGAGCAACTTGAAATTTAACTAGCAAAGACAACGACAAAAGCCTGAAATCTTGATTAACTTGTTAGAGCCCCTACCCAGTTTATTTTCTAATTTGGTTGATTGTATTGGAATTGCTATTCTCGGATTGTGTATAACAAGCTCTTATACACTTTTTTGGGTACAGTATCACATATTAGCTTAACCTTTTAGGTCCAACAGTTGTTTAACAGATTGCACTTAAGAATTGACATAGCACTTGTGATTTGTGTTATAAACTTTTCTTTTTCATATAGTTCTTTTCTATGCAATAGGTAAAACTCCTTAAACTAATATAACTATCCTTTTAATAAAAATAAATAAAATAAAAGAGGTCAATGATAAAGATGTCATTATCTGTACTAATAATAAAGAAAAGAGGGGGGAATGTTCCCCCATATTCTAACCCCCCCCCCCCCCCCCCCCCCTTTTTTTTTCCAAACATTGCCCTTCCTAAACAAAACAACCCTCCATTATACCACCACTATTCTTCCCACATTCGAATTTCAACATATTATAACTACCTATTTAGAATGGCATGATATCTATTAGAGTGGGCTATTTATCTAAGTGGGCTCCAAAAATTTGCTACATGCGTAGCGCATGCAGTCTCCTAGTCATATATGATAACATGGGGATTGCATGCTCTACATGCGTAGCAAATTACCAAACACTAATAAGTAAATGTTTTTGTGGGTCCACTTAGGAAAACACTCAATGTTAAAAGCAAGAGCTTAAATCGCATGTCATTCCATTAGTTATGCTGATGTGACATAATAAATTTGTAAAATGGAGAAAAGCTGAGGGGCGTTTTATGCATAGAATGTTAGGCCCAAATCTTGCCTCCTCCCTTTATATATATATATATATGATAATACATTTGTCATTATAAACACAGATTGCAGAACATCTATGCTATTGGGCCATTTGGAAGACATGGAATCAGGTACTGTATGAAATGCTAAACCCTCTTTAACTATATTCCTTTTTTTGCATAAAGATTATTGCGTTATCATGAAAAGTAAGGAGAATAAGACCCAAAGAACTAAAGAGATAGTGGTTGTTAAATGGGCTACACTGAAAAAACAAAACCTGAAAATTAACATGGATGGGGCGACTAGAGGACGAATTAGACCGGCCAGCATCATTTGCAGAAACAATGATGGAGTATTTGTTACTACAACTGCTCATTATATTGGAATCTCTTCGTCACTTATTGCGAAAGCTATAAGTGTACTGGAAGGAATAAAGATGGCAAAAACCTTGGATTGAAAAAGGAGGAAATTGCAAGTGACTTAACCTTCATCTATGCCTTCGTGCAAAACAGAACCTTGAAGCCTCCACAGAAAATTGCACCTTTAATTTCAAAAGCACTTAGATCTTTTAAATTACTTTGATTTTATCTCTACTAGTGGGGTGCACATGTAGTACCGCACATAGAGAGAGTGAATAATTTTGTAACTATCTAGATTTTAAATGAATATGCAAAATTCTAACTACTTTAACCTATATTATTGATGCCTTTATAACAAACAGTAAGGGCTTTTTAGGAAAATTGTGCATAGTCGTTGGCACATTTCCCAATGGGGCATATTCTTGTTGTATATATTATAGATATAGATTTCTCGTATTTATAGAGAAGCGAATAGGGCCACTAATAGGCTTGCTAATTTTGCTCTTGATGTGTTCTCTGCTTCTTGAATGAATAAACCCTTTATGTCTCTGATTCAAATCCTCCAAGATGACTACATAGGGCTTATTTGTAATAAAATCATCAGTTCTTAATAAAAGTTTATTTTTTTCCAATTACAAAAAAAAAAAAAGGAACGACAAGGGAGGTTAGTTTCATTTACGAATCCTCAGGAAAAGAAATCGTAAGGAGGCAAGTATAATCTATACCATATACAACGAGAAGAGGCCCTTTGGGAAGTGTGCCGAAATTCATATACTTTCTACTTATAATGACCTTATAACTCATTAACAAAGTTCATTAATTCAATGCTATTAACAGTCTTTTTCTCTCTAATATATTTTGAAGTTTAAATTTAAACAATTACAAAACGGTTCACACTTTTCTTCATACGTGCAATATTGCAAAGTTATTCTATTAATACGCATGGACAAGCAAATATTTTCACTGCCAAAAAAAAAAAAAAGACAAGCAAATATTTCGAGTTGAATTTGTCGGATAAAAAAAATGAAAAAAAAAAATAATTTGTTGGATAAAGAACGGATTATTTCAATAATTTGCGCGTGACAGGATTTGAATTCGTGCCACCTTTGAGTCTCCCTCTTGACCAGTAGCTGGCGGTCCCAACCATCAATGCCTCCTCGGTCTCACGTTTTACTTTCCAACGAAGCAAAAATCTCCCGCCAATTTCATGCCCGGGCCCACCGCCCACGCAGATGTTGGTATTTTAGTGGAATATACGTTGCTTACATCCTAAAATAATATAAGAAAATTGACTTCCCTTTTAATTAATTAATTACGCAAAAGTCTAGCAAACCCTTATTAAGGATTTTTTACATCATATTCCACAAGGTGTTTTGATCATTTAAAAAGATTGGCACCCAATAATGGAATAATGATTGTCTACAGCGACAACATGTATTGCAAGATACGGTGATGTGGGGCTTAAGAAATATTCACTTTGCTGAGCCGTATCAATATCTCTTGTTGTACATGGAATTTGAGCTGCAAAATGATTTGCAGAATTTCATGTTGTACAATATTATGACCAAAATTTCAATTTTTAGTTTTTGGGCATTATACAAGGCCATCAGGATTTGATCCTTATCACGTCTCTTATTGTTAGGTAGTTACATTATAACCAGTTGAAACTTATCTAAATAACTAAATCCAACTTATCATATTGGTCATGGCGTTGAATTTCAGTTGAAATGGCTATTCTTAATTATCTTTGAAGTTTTTTAATTAATCTAAAAAGGGATTTAAATACCTATAAGTTTGCCACATCACAATCACTATCTATCTATATTTTTTAGTTTTTTATTGCAACCTATCGCTGATGTGGCAATCAGCTTAGGTTATGGATGAGCATCTTAGTCCGTAGATAATTTGAGTTCATTTTAGTTCAAACGCACGTTTCGGATTACAAGGCTTGAGGACCTTTGTGCGGATTTTAGATCAGTGGAGCTTAGATCCTCCCATAAAATTATTGGTTTTAGAAAAATGAAAAATAAAAACCAAATGATCAAGTACATCGCGGGTCTACCGATTCAACTGGTCCAGCGTTTTCTTATCGAGGGTAATTTCGTAAATGAGAATTTTCGCTTTTAAATCCTTTAATATGCTTATTTACTTTACATGACCTAATTGCCCCTAACTTCTCTCATATTACCCCAAGGTTTATCATTTTTTGTTTTTTTTTGGTAATACCCCAAGGTTTATCATCTTAAGTCTTAACAAAACGGAAGGCAGAAGAATCTCCAGGTTTCAGGAAACAGAGGGAAGTGAGATGTGCGTGACAGAGAGATGGGGCCCACCTGATTTACCATACGTTAAAAGTTAAAACCACTTTTCCACCGTTCAACCCAATATATTTAATCTCAGCCGTCCATCCCAAACCTCGTCGCACTACATTCTGCCACGTATTGTTGCACAGCTGGTTTTGTAAATTAATTAAACCGTGAGAAAGATGAATCACGACGATAAATGAAAATAAAAATAAAAAGCACAGATAAAGAAGGCGACCTTTTCTGTTCCTCTAGCTTTTCTATTCCGGTTTCTGCAATCGAAGGTCTGTCTGTTTTGGATCAAAAACCTCCGAAGCTTGGGATCCAAAGCTCTTAAACGTTCTCTGTAAGTAGAGTTTCTTCGATTTTATCGATTTCTTTCATTTTTATTTTATGTCATCTGTAATTTTCACTTGTTTATGATGAAAAGCTCGGAAGTTATTTATTTATTTTTTATTTTTTTTGGAATTTGAAAGACGATATTCGCTACATACTGGAAGATCTTTGGTCGCTTCGTGAGCTTTGGAATTTAATTTTGATTTTGTTTGGATTCGAATTTAAGCGGAAGATGTTTTTTATAATATATATCGGATTCTAATGATTGTAGGCGTAGTTCATTTTGTCCAAATTTTCGTCTCCATCGGTTTTGAATATCAGATTGTCCGATCCTTTTTTTTCCTAACCTTTTTAAATTAGATTCCGCTCTTACGTGTTTCAAGGTGGTGAATTTTGAAAGGCGCTGTGGAAGGAAGTTGAGGAGGTCATGAATTAGGGAAGAAATTATTTTTGAAGGGATCGGAGGAATTTTCAAGGATGGCGTGCAAAGGTTTCTGGGAGTGCTTGTTGAAGCTTCTTAACTTTTTATTGACGCTTGTTGGGTTGGCCATGGTGGGCTATGGAATTTACCTGTTGATTGAATGGAATAAAGTTTCTGATCATAGCGGTGCTACCCCCCCGGTCAGTGACAGCTATGAATTTGTACAGCTTGGGAGGCCCATGCTTCTTGTTGTGTCTCTGTCGACCAATATTCTTGATAAGCTACCAAAAGCATGGTATGACAATCTGTTTTAGCTTGAAATTACCTGTTAGTTCTTTGAGATTTTGCTTATTATCTGTTTTCGATCTGTTTTAAATTTTTGGAAATGAGTAATTGAGCTCCATTGATGAAAAATTATCATTTTTTAAGAAAAGAAATAGATGAATTCTCTTTTGTGTTAGTCTTATCGTGCATATATCCCTCTAAAAAGTATAAGAAATCAGGACAGTTACATGCTAATAGTGCCCGTAAGCGGAAATAAAAATTTCTCTTCGTTACGAATGCACCACATAAACTCTAAAAGTGTGGCATTGTGCGAATAACCATGTCTACTCCTGCTTCCTCAAATGAATCAAATAAGAATTAATGTAAGGTATCCCTCTTGTCATTTCATCTCAAAACAAAAATACCTGCAATGCTGCTTATCAATCTTTGGCTGCTAAAATTTTGGCCTGATGTGTCGCTTGTGAGAAGCTGGAGGATGCTGCAAGTTGATGAGTCCTAAAAGGCTAAGGGAAAACCAGAAAAGACATCACTGTAGTTGGCTTTAGAGAATCTGAAGGCACAGAAGCTGAGGATATGGTTTTTGATATGTTGGAAGTGTTAAAATGAATTATATTGTTGACTCCAAGTCATTGGGATAAAGCATTGTTGTTCCTGTGTTATTATGCCAGCGGTTTGCAGGAAAATACTCTTGGTTATTTTACTTGATTCCCTTGCATTAAAAAAAATCTATAGCATCCTGGATAATAGAATAAGATAATCTATTTTAAGCCATATTTATTTTCTATCTTCCATTGTGTAAGAAAGAAAAAGGAAATTTGTATACATGACAAGCATCAGTTAATGGTCCCACTTTGGTGGGAACTGGCTTATGATGATGATGATGATTATTATTATTTTGTACTAAGAGTATAAATTATCATCAACCAAAACTAACCAATTTTCTACTTTTTCCCATTTTTGCTCCTCCCTAAAATCTGAATAATTCATACACCTGATTAAGGCACTACTCTCTGATTAGTATATCTCCAATGACCATTATGCTCAATTATATCGTTTTGAGATGGTCTTCACTTCAAACATCTTGTTGCAATAAATAGGAGCATAAAGTCAGGGATCAAAGAACCTGGATGGAATCTATCCAAAAGGATATAGATGTGCTTAGTTTGTTTCAAGATTAGTTATACACTCATTGGGCATCCTTTATATTTGTTATTTTCTTTTGATAGATAACAATAAGGATTTTTATCAAATATAAAGAAGAAGGGATGGACAAGAGAAGGACTAGATTCTAAAATCTGAATCCAGAAAAGGAAAAAAAAAAAAAAAGGGCTCGAGAAGAAACAGAACTACAAATAAAGACAAAGACATATGCCACTGGAAAAAGTAACCGCATCTTGACAACCTCCTAAAGATCACTCTTGATTTCCACTCAGCTCTATAGAAGCATAACCTTTGGAGCTATCCCCATTAACATACACGGTCTCTTTGCTCCTTTTTTTGCTAGTTTATCTGCCATTTTGTTGGTCAGCCTAGACACCTGGTTGAATGAAGTATTCAACTCAAAGGTAGGGTGTCTAGATAGCCGAATGGAATGTTGAAACTGCTAAGAGCCAATCTCGTACCCATTACATCAACCTGATAATTGGTTTTGGATCACCCTCACGACTAAGTTTTTGAAACACATACCTTTTGCTAGCCTCAACCCCATAAGAAGAGCTAGTAATTCAGCCCTGGTGGGATCACCTCTCCAATAGGGCCACTAAGAGCATAGATAATTGTTCTATTGTTATATCTAAAATCTCCACCAGTACCTGGGGGACCGGGTTTCCTAATGAACACCCATAAAACTTGAGTTTAATGAATCCTACACGTGGGACTTGCTAGTGTGCTGATGCCAAGCACGAATTATACAAAGAATAACAAATTGTGTGCCAATTCCTAATGATCTCCTCATCTGATACCTCTAACACTCCAGGTAACGCTTTGCCCATGAAGATAAGCTGCCAGGATGAAACCAAACACTATTTCACTGGATGCTGTTTCCTAAAAAAATGTTCTTATTTCTTTTCTTCTAAACATACCATACAATGGCATGAAAAAGAAGTCGATATAATAAACATCCATGTCTCCTCACGGCTGGAAGTTCAATAACCTCCCTGATGCCACTCATCCCCTTTGTATCATCTGTAGAAGTCTGCATGAAATCTTCCTCACAAAATTACAATGTACAAAGATGTTATCCACAGACTACCCCTGGCACCTAAAAGGGAAATAGATATTTTGGGAAATTGCTAGCCACTTTCTTCTTTTCTGAAGGTGGTCTGTAGTGTTAACATTATAAAGGAGTGCTGTCCGTACAAATGCCCTGATCTTAGGAGGAAGAAAAGGTTTTCAAAGAGGACTGATTGCAAAAGGGGGAGTGGGTAAAGATCTATCAGGTCTATTATTGGGCTAGCCTTCATTCACAAGGCCTCTGCGCAAGCGGGGAGGCTGTTTCCCATGACTTGAACCCACGACCTTTAGGCTGCAATGGAGCAACCTTACTGTTGCGAAAAGAATCTCGAGGAATCTAAACAACATAGGGCATCTTTTAAGGCGCTTATTTTCTAAAAAAATACCTTTGTAGTTTTTATCTGGTTCTGACATGTTTCATGAGTCTCTATGCAGGTCTTGGATTTCTTTAGGATCCATAACAAAAGATAAATGTGGATCACCCACAATAAGATCAATGTGCTTCACCCACAATAGGGTTATTATAGGAAAAAACAGTACACTTTTGTTTCCTATATAATGGAGGTCGTAGAGTATAATTGGTGTTTGTTCAAAACAACCAACACAATTCCCGAAAGCCAAAAGAGAGCATAACCACTCTTGACAAGTCTTACTACTAATATCAGATGAGCAGACTCTACTAGTGGCTAATATAAAACATTTATAAAGTGGATCATACTCCTACAGCCCGAAGAACACTCTCTTAAAAAGAGCCTAGCAGTAGGAGATGACCATCCAAGAACCATCTTGGGAGCCCCACTCTAATTCCCTGGAGGAACTATTTTCCGAAGAGCAATATGACACAACTAAAATGCCCATCTTCATGCGGATATCTAGAGTAGAAAAACCCTGAATGAGAACTCCTCACTAGAGGATAACGCTCTCCCCAAATAGAAAAACCATTTCTATGGAAACGTATACGGTATACAGGAACTGCTTAGGTGAAATCCGAAATAGAACTGTAACCCTGACTACAAAAGCGATGCTCTCGATACCTGGAACTGGAAGAATGGTAAGTAAAATTTGTTTAAGATCTGGAACATGGCTCCTGCGGCAATATGTTGGGTAATTTGGGGGGAGATAAATCGGAGGATTTTCATAAATAAGGTGAAGAGGAAGGATCAGCTGGATGAGATGGTGTTAAGGCTTATGTTCAGGTGGTCATCTCAGTTCTCATCTTTCCCAATTACTCATCTGGAAACTTTCATTTCATGTAGAAACTTTTCTGAAATTCTGGGGGGTTAGTTTTGTGTCCAGTTTTCTTGATCCTCGGTGGGGGATGCTTTTGGTTCTCTTGGTGATACACAATTTGTGAACCCCTATATCTGTATATTTTTTTTTACTTATATTACTATATGTCTCCATAAATTATTTTTTGATCGGTTAAAAAAACCCTGACTACAAAAGCTTGGCTGCTGGTCCTATGTGTAATTGAAGGTTTCATCCATGATTGCAAGCTATACCTTTTTTTCAAATAATCTATAAAATTGATAGTTGATACATAACTTAAAGATTGGTTTAGGGAATATCAGAATATGCCTGTGGATAGAATATAGTCAAGTTTTTTAGTTATTTCGGCACTGGGAGTGGGAGCAGTAGAGTTTCCCTTTGCCTTTGCTCATGAATGTTGTCATTATATGATTTTTCTTTTGTTACTTGTTTTCTTGTTCTTATTTTGTGTAGTTGTCAAGGTATCTATACATTAATTCTAACATGAAGAGCATTTTTGCAGTGAACAAGCTTCAAAAACAATTTAGGTGGTCGCTAGTCAAAGTTTGGGATCTATTGATCCAATAAATTCTGAGTGGTGCATAAATGGAAAAGACAAAAAAACTCATTCATATGTTGAAGCATGAGGTTATAAGATTATGACTTGAATGTTGTGAGCGCTCGTATATTGAAGATGAGAGTTTGTGCAATAAAATTAGCAAGGAACATTTGGACTGTGCTTGAAATCTTTTACATTATGAGGTTCCTTGCGCATCAATTAGATCATGAAGTAGTGGATGGATGTCTTTTCAGATGATGATATGGGCGCTTTTTGAGTACTTAAATAAACTCAAAAATGCTTGTCCATTTGCAAGTCTTGATGGGAGATCAAGTCTAAGGACAAAACTATAATTGTACTTTTATTCCTTTGTGATATCAGCAACTTGTTATTGCTTTTTTTTATGGGGATCCTTAAATTAATATTTGAAAATTTTCAAGCAACTCTCTTAGTCGGTCAAGAAAAAGAGGTTTTGATGAAGAAAACTTAGTGGAATGCTTGTTAAATTAAGGAAGGATTTAAAAAGTGCAGTCTGACTAAAGGAATGAGTTGCAATAAAATATTGAGTGTTATTCTTGTCATAAGGATTTAATAAAGCACATGATCTGATAAAGGATAGGAGTTTTGATAAGATGGTATTTAGAGTAGGTTTCATGCTTCTAACACAAATAGTTGAAAAATAGACATTGTTGATAGGTGTTCAACACTTCAAGTAGGGCTGCCTTTGGTATTGCTTCTAAAAAAATTGCTGCAAAAGGCAATAAAAGCAATTAGATTTTGCTTTTGTGAAGATCTTTTCCTGAAGCAAAACTTTTTGGTTCATATATATATATATATATATATATATATATATATATATATATATATTTACAAAAAAAGGAAAAAGGTATGTTTGTTAATATCAAAAGCACAAAGATCGCTTCTTGGCTAATCTTATTAGAAAATGCATTTCTATGGTGGGTGAGCAGGGTTGATGGGGGTGTAGTTGTGGGTGAGTGGGTGGGTGGTGGTCTTGATGGTAGTGGGTGGTGTTGGTGATGGTGGTGGTGGTGGTGGTTTATGGTGAGTGGTAGTAGTGGTGGTGGGTCAGTGGAAGGGGGTGGTGGTGGATAGTGGTAGTTGTGGTGGTGGTGGGTGACAGGTGGTAGTAGTGGTGGTGGTATGCATGGTGGGTAGTGAGGGTGGATGCTGATGGTGGTGGGTGGTAGTGGGTTTTAGTAGTAGTGGTGGTGGGTGGCAATGGTGGCGGTGGGTGGGTGGTTGATATTGTAAGAAATAAGTAAAAAAAAAGCAACAACTAAAAAAATATTGCTTCTTAAGAAAAATCAATTAGTTTGCTTTTTTGCTTCATCATGAGAAGCAAAAACAATTACTAACCAAACATAATTATTGCTACAAAAAACTTGATTTTGCTTAAACAAGGAAAGAAGCAAAAGCAAAAAAGAAATGCCAAACGCAGCCTGGGAATGGTTTGATTATTTAGAGTTAAATGTGACGTTTGTTTGGAGGGAAAAAAAATTGTTATGAAAGAATAGGTGAAGGAGAATATAAAGGAAAGAGGAACATGTGATATCATACACCAAAAGGGTCTCTCCTCCTTTTAGATTGTAAGTAATTGGTGTTATTAGCTGCTCATGTCCACATGGAAGTCAGCATTTCTCAAATTTTCCTTCATTTCTTAATTTTTATCAGGCAATATTGATATTTCACTAGGGGGAGCTTTTTGTCCCACCGTATTGATGTTTAAAACTTTCTCCTCGACAACCATATCTATATTGGCAAGAGAAACACATTTTGCCTGCCAGTAGGTTCCACATGCTCATGCTCCAATCCATGTGGTAAAGGTTTGATTTCTAAAGGAGAAAGGTCTCCAGCTTTCATGTGTGTCAATTTTGTAGAAAATTTTGGGAGGACCAGGTTATTCTTTGTCATTTTGATAGGGTGATTCTTGTTAGAGCATCAATTTTGAATGCTTAATACCTTTTTATTTCAACTTTTTCATGTCCTTCACTCAATATGATACTCATTTACATATATTTTTTTGATGAGTAATGAGTATGGATATATATATAATGGAAAAGAATATACAAGAATCCTATGTCGAAAGAGACATAGGCCAACCACCAAAACGCCTTAGAATGTAATAGAACAAGCAGTTCCACTACTTCCAAGACTGTCACTCACCTAATCATATAACATCAATAAAAGCTAAGACCCCACCACCCCATTCACCGGCCCACCCCCACCAAAGAATTCAAGAAACACCACTCATACCATGCCCCCAATACCTCAGTGACACCAACCCCCTGAAAATCATGTAATACTGTTGTCCATGATGCGATTGCTACCAATATAGTGTCGATGATCTGCTTAACCGAACTTCGTGTATCCTGAAATATTCTGTTATTTCGCTCAACCCAATATTCCAAAAGACAGCGTGGATAAGTAAACCATACAAGATATTTCCCACTTTTCCCAGCCCTCTTATTTGCCACCAAGCGAACAAATCTCGCAAGGAATCTGGTAGCACCCAAGACACTCCAATCATCCAAAACATCCGCATCCAAATTGCACTCGCAAACTGACATTGCACAAATAAATGGTCAATGCTCTCTCCTACCCCCATACACAGAAAGTACACATGTGGAGATAGGGCACTCGCCTTCCATCTTCTCTGGATACGATTAGCCGTATTTATTTTGTACAACAAAGCAGTCCATAAGAAGGCTTTGATCTTAAGGGGCACCTTTGGCTTTCATAATCGAGACACAAAGAAAGAAACACTAGGGATAGAAGAATCTTGACATTTTTTGTTGAAAAAAGACTTGCATGTGAAAGAACTGGAAGGGGCTAAGGACCAAAGGACTTTATAAGGAGCAACTGGATCAAGAACCACATCCTTTAGATTATCAACTAAAACTGAAAGCTCTTCCATTTCAACCGGACGGGATCTCTTCTAAAGGGAAGATTCCAAGACATACCGGAAGGGGACCAAGAGAGAATGTCGGCCACTGACGCACTAGGGGTCTAAACCAACGAAAAAAGACGAGGAAATTGGTTTGACAAAGCGGTGCCACACCACCATGTATCATGCCAAAAGCGAACAGAAGACCCAGACCCTACCCGCAACTTAACATGAGGATAGAAAATAGTGGCCATACTCATAATGGCTTCCATGGGCAATTGCTTGATGGGCGTGCCCTCACATTGATCGACCACCTATTACCATCACATCCATATTTGCTTGCGATCACTTGGCGCCACAAACTTTCCTTTTCTGTGCTGAACCGCCACAACCACTTGGCGAGGAGGGATGAGTTACGTGAAGCCACCATTCCCAGGCCTAAACCCCCTTTCTCCCTACCCCTACAAACCAGATCCCAACCCACCAAATGAATCTTTTTCTCTCTCTCTCCCTCCCACAAAAAATCCCTTTGAGCTTTTTCATAATACCAACCACCCACCTTGGCATCCGAAATAATGACGTAAAATAGACCGGCAAGTTTTAATGATGGCCAGGAGATATTCTGCTAGTTTGCAACCCAAACAATTTTTAAACATGTTACTTGTTGTATTCTTCTTCCTTTGTTTCGAACACATCCTCTTTTATGACTTTGAACATAGAAACTTTAAATTCAACTATCTTCAAAAATTTTATTCATCAAATTATATGGAGAATTCATGTTTAACTTTGAAATTCTCAACCTTTAACCATGTTTCTTTTTTGTGGACAAAGTTTTGTCTATTAGATTTTTTTGTTATTTCATTTTGGGAATCTTTAATTTCAGAAGCATTAGGATACTTGTATACTTTTATTAAATGCATGAATGCATCTCCATGTAATCTTTGTCTTGGTTTCATGGAGACCTTCATAGTGCAATATAGAAGAAAATGCTTGCAAGACATATAATTGGATCCATGCATATTCTGTCTTGATGACATCCCTGAACTTTACTCCACCACTTTTAATATTTTAGCCAATGTTTTGATTCTTTCAGCACAATTGCGAGGATTACCATGCCATGTTATTTTTTTTTTTGCAGGTTCATATACTTGTTCATTGCTATTGGAGCCATTCTCTTTATCATATCATGCTTTGGTTGCATTGGCGCAGTGACTAGAAATGGATGCTGCCTGACTTGTGTATCCTGGGTCCTAATTTCTTCATTTTTTTCTGAGTTGACAATAAGAGCAATAATATTCATTCATAAAGCAATTTTGGGCCATTGGTCCTTTAGAAAAATTGGAACAATGTCGAGTTTTCACTAACAACATATTGCCTTATCTGAAACAACTTATAATCTTTTCTTGATTGAATTCCAACGCCTGAACCATGCTCTCTCCTCCTCCCTCCCTCTCCCTCTTTCTCTGCCAGTTTCTCTCCCTCTCACTCTGCCTGTGACCACTCCCCCACCCCACACACCCCCCCCAAAAAAAAACACTCACAATTCATTGATTTGTGTCTTAGCTGTGCATGTTGCAAAACGTAGGCAGTATGTGGTAGGGCTGTTGTCATCCACACTGGAAGTGGAGAGAGGAGATACAGTTTTAGTTAAATGGAAGCTTGTAATGAATTTTATTATACCATGATGAATGGTTTCCTTAAACCAATACAGTATTCTGTCTTGCTGATTTTGTTGATCTTGGCAGAGCTGGGATTTGCAGCTTTCATATTCTTTGACCATAGCTGGAAAGACGTGAGTGCTTGTTGCTGAAGTTTCTTTTTATTTTTATTACTTGTTTTCAGAAAAATAAAGTGTTGGCATTCCCAATTTTATTCTTCGTTAAACAAGTTGAAAAATTGAAATTTCCAGGTGATTCCGGCTGATAAAACTGGAGATTTTGAGACGATATATAATTTTCTTGAGAAAAACTGGAACATCGTGAGATGGGTTGCCCTGGGAGCTGTTATTTTTCAGGTACACATAATGTGATGTCCTTTGACTTAGTTTCTATGTGTTATTTTCTTTCACTGTGGCTGAACAGCTGATGTGGTTAGTTATTCTATTTCAAAAGCCTTTTTATAGCTGGTTTTCCCACTGTCTCTATTGAGCTTTCTGGTTATGTCGTCTTCCAACTTAGTGAGGATGTGTTATGTACTTTTGCTTCAGTTGAGCAGTTTACGTGGCTGGTGATTCAATGTCAAGTCCTTTTGCTAAATTGGACTTGTGATTGCTGCTACCCGGGCTTGCCTTTATAATTTTCTTAATTTTCATCAGAAAAGAATTTTGTGACATGAAAAAGTTCATTTATTGTCCAATCTTACAAGGATGGGGGAGGGAAGGTTTTAGTATTGACACTAAGAGATAGGAGAAATATTGCTTGAACTGTTGAGGGAAATATTTATATTGACCAAAATGCTAGGAAAATATGGAAAATCATGGGATAAAGGGAAAATTGGAATATATGCGAGACACTTAGAAATATTTACACTTAATAATACATAAAAAAAAATTTAATGAAAAAGAAATATGATATCAAGTAAGTGATGCATGTATAGGTAATTAAGAGAGGTGCCATCTTGTGTAGTTAGCAATTATTTATTAGAACACAGTGAAATGTAAATGAAAAGTTTTATTTTTTTTCCAAAAACAATGATAAGAAATCATTGGAACATTCAAAACTTGTGGCTTAGTAATAGTTTTAGGGCCAAAAGTTGTTGCTTTATACATTTATGTATGTGTGTATATATTCATGATTTCCGTGATAACACGAGTGTGGACATCACATTATATAGTTATCCTTATTGTTGCACCACGGTGGCAAGTTACACATAATGTACCGGGTCATTAAACCATTTGCTTCAATGGAGGGCCAATTAAAAAATTGGGTTTAACTTCTTATGGTGTTTTACTTGTGGAGCTACATCTTGGAGGGTGGAAACGGATATGTTATGTTAGATGAAGGACCAATTTATGCCCTTTAGTAAGCAATAGATGAGATTCACTTAGAAGGTATACGAAAGTACAGCATACCTAATTTTCTATAAAATATGTAATATGAAAGTTAACTAATAAATAAAATAATAATCATTAATAAAAATTTTAAGACTATAATCGATTAAAAATAATCAAATGGTAAATAGCATTGTCGTTTATTCAAAGTCTTAGAATTGTTGGGGGTGACTATCTAGTGTCAACTTAAATTAAGTGTTACATTCTGCCAACTGAATAAGTTTTATCAAAATTTTTCGAAACCCTCTTGGCCCCACTATTGCTCACTACCATATGGAGTTCCTTAGGGGCTAAAACTTCTTAAGAGCTTTTATGTTGTCTCCAAATTAATTTGTAACAAAATCATGATTTTATTGGCAACGTTAAACATGTGTTATTAGCTAGTAATTGTCCATTTATCTGACTAGTTTTCCAGTAAGATCTTTTTATTTGATTTTTTCTAAGATATTTTAAATTATTTCCAGCTTCCAAATATAATTAAGCTTTAAATATAAAATATGATGTTATTTATCAGCTAAAAAGATTAAATAAATTGGTAAAATTTCAATTATATAATTAGTTAATATATCAAGCACCCAACCAGAAATCTGGTTTCTTTAAAAATCTATTTATATTATATATTAATTTTCTAATTGATTAAAACAAACAATTCAAAATCCAATCAACCTTTTTCGGCCAATGCATGGAACAAGCTTTCAGTATATATAGTCACCAGACCGCTCGAGGATTGAGTATTAGATATTTAGGTAAAAACCTTACAAATTTAGCTTTTCGAAACTTTTCCTTACAAATTTAGCTTTTCCAAACCTTTTAGAGTTTCAATCTCTCAAATCTGAATGCTTTCCAATTTATCACATACATGAATTGGTATGCATTTCTCACAATTTTATGCAAAATAAACTGAAAGAAACAACCAATTATTATTAATATTTTTTAAAAATTTACCTTCATTTGCTTTTCCCAATTTGTGAAGGACTAACATGTCAAATTTCGCTGAATTTTTGCCAAACAATTTTAGAATCAAAGAGTTTATGAATATACAAAATAGTTGTTTTAAAAAATAAAAAAAATTCCATATGTCTAGATGGTTTTTAGCAAAAAGGTTACATCACCCGATATTGCATTATATTGCCTAAAAAATTATAAATAAAAATTAGACCCTAGATCTTATCACCCCTAATTTAAGTCATAGGAGAACAAGCTTTTAGACTTAAATGTCCAATTTTACATGGACAAGGATCTAAGGTTATGCAATAACAAACGAGAATTTGAAATAAAAGAAAGAGAACTTATCTTGAGCCATTATCTCCTTTGCTTGTATGCTAGATGGTTTTAGCCTTGTATCTTCTCTTCCTTCTTCACTTATATGCTTGGTTAAGTGATGGATGCCACAAGCACACAAATGTAATGTATATGCATGAATGGGAAGAGGGACCTTTATATAGCCTTATAGATTCCTCCCATCAAGGAACTTTGACTCTGTTTAACACAGGTTAAGTGTATCTAGGTGATGATTATGATTTACTAAATGTCGATCCATGACTTTTAGAATTCTATGGCTTATAGATTTCCCATTACTTATAGAATTCCTCAAACTTAAATGTGATTATTTAATAGGTTAATTTAACCTTTTTCATGGGAAGATGAACCATTCAAACCACTTTCTAGAATTCATAAAGTAATCATTGAAACCGATGTTTGAAATTAGATAGTGGTGGATGAATCAATTGGGTCGTCTGTTTTTGGCTATGGAATGTTTCTAGTGGCTATTATTCTGGTATGGTCTAGCCATTTACATGCATTAAAGGCCCTGGAGCACTACAATAAAATCTATTATCAGGGTTAGTTTTTCTCATAGACTGCTCATTCAAAGTAGCTGAAATGTCTAGCACCAGTAATTTTTGTTCAACTGAGGTATAAATGAGCTAACTTTGTACCAAGTCTTTTGGTGCCCTGCCTTCTTTAGGAGAGCAAATTTGTCTATGCCCTTGCCTATGGCATTCCCTGTGCCCATATGCCCAACACATGTGCCTGCCAATACAAGGGTAGAAGGGCATGTGCTAGGCAGCTCCTTAGGGAAACATTGCGCCTCCCTATTCAATTGAACAAGGGAAGGCCACACCTAAGGGCACAGAGGATTTCATGCCATTTAGGAGCTGACTGTTCGATCTGATCAGTTTGAATTTGGAAGCACACTGATCCATTGTATTTATGATTATTACGAACTATTTTGTCCCCCATGGGTGAGGTGGATGTCCATATGAGTGATGGGCATGAAAGCAGATGTCTTTGAGAATGAGGTGATTACTCATATTATATGTACTGTAAGGTGGACTAAATTCTGAAGTTAAAGTTATCCATGTAATTGCAGGCACTGTTATTTTTGTTAGCGCTTTTCGTAAGGGTGGCCAACAGACCAGCAGAATATGACAGTGATGACGAGTACATTAATGGAAGGCAAGGAGTCCGACAGCCAATGATAAACAGACAGGGTGCTCCTCCACCAGGCATGCCTGTAGCTGGAACTCTTGATCAGCGTCCAAGCAGGAATGATGCTTGGAGCCAACGGATGAGGGAAAAGGTGTGAACTTTCTCTGATCCAGTCTGGAAAGTTACTTGACTATCAGCATAGCCACTATGTGATGTATATGCAGTGTTGGAAGTTTGGAACCAATATTTGATGGAGTCCAACCTTGTTACTTGGATAGAAAAGATCAGTTTAAACCAGGAACATGTGCCTGCCACATCTTTTCTGACTTCCGAGATATTGGTATGGATGGTGTGGACATTACCCATCTGCTCTGATTTTGGTTCCGATAATTTTTGTCGGACCCTGAACTGCCGTCTCCTACCTGCATGTGCATCGTATATGTGGTTATGCAGCTATTACTAAAAAACACCATGTTATTGTGGGGTCCCGTAATCCTGCTGTGTATTGTACACTTCATTACTATGCTTAAATTTCGCTAAAAAATATGTTATTTCAAATATCTCACTGTATTTTTTTCTTTTCATGTCTCATGTTTTCAATGGCCTATAAACCAGTATGGGCTTGATACCTCGGAGTTTACATACAACCCCTCGGATTCTAACAGATACCAGCAAGTGCCAGCACAGCCTGCGGAGGAAAGGAGGCGTTGCACGATACTGTGATATCTATTCACCTGGGTTTGCTGAATTTGAATGTGGTTTGAAATCTGAAAACAGATCTTTTCTAGTTGGTGGTGTGCTAACCCTAAAAATATCTTGAAAATGTGATAACTTTTCTTCTTTTCGATGGTCTCTGTAAAATATGCATTATTCTAGAGCTTTACTTTATTCTCTTTGGTGTCTTAACAATAACAAGTTTCTTCTTCTTAACATGCTGCTACATTTATATTCAGGTAGAGTTGATAGGATACTTGTTAGTTTATTCTTCTCATGTCAGAATCTTTTAAAAAGCTGAAACTTGTGGACTTCTCATGAGGCCATAGCTTCTAAATTACAAACCCTAATATATATAGTATCAATCCTGTCAGATTTGCTGATCATATGGTATCTTTCAGGTGATAGGTTTAGTTCCATTACTACAAGCAGCACTTGTACAGACCAGTGCATTGAAGTGTAATAGGCATTGTCTTGAGAATTCCAATAATATCAGGCTCAACAGATACTGTGTTTTGTGCATGTTTAAAAGGGCTTGGAAACACTCTTGAAGAAGACTGTTGACTCTCCATTTATTTGATCTTTCTTCTAAAATAAATATCAACTGCAGTCATGAAATAGTCAAAATTACCATTTTACTAATTATGCAATGACTAGTTTACCCATTATTCTATAATATTTAATTTCAAAATGACCTTTTTAAAATCAATTATTGCCGTTAGTCTAATAAAATCCTCCTAAGGAAACGAAATATGTCTTGGGACTTACTCAAGGATCGATATCCCATCTGTTTTGGTGTATGCCATAGTTCTTGAATATTACTTCGAACTGATGGTTCTTCCTCTCAATTCTGAATCTGAATAACCATTTACCTAGAAGTCCATGTTTCCACCTAGGGGGTGTCCTAATTTGAGCTCAACTTTGCTTCTTTCTCTCCCTACATATCATACCCCGATCATTCCAATAAAATCCGTTTGAAATTTTAGAACTTATTAGCAGCATTATTGGGATTTGAATGAAGAGATTGAGTAGCTGGGAAGATTACCGTAGATTGCATGGATGAGGGAATTTCTTTTCCCCAAAGATAACGCTAACTGTTGTTGGAAGTTGCTAATTGTACCATTGAATGTCATGAGGTTATTATCCCAAGAATGTGCAAAACAAGTACTTCCCCCAGTTGAAGGCCCACGTATTCAATCACTAAGGTTGGGCGCTTCTGTATGTCTTAGATGGCGTTCGCTTGATTTATATGGTTGATTTGGTGGAGACTGAAACATGGACTTGGGGTGCTTTTGTAGGTCTAGACATCAAACTCGTCTAATCCCCCCATATCAGGAAAAGGGGAATCATCATGTTTGCTATAAAACTTAGTTACTTATAGTACTTAGTATCATAATATGGCCTTAGCCATGCACAATAATAAAAAATCTAAGTTAAATATGTAATGAGAACGATTTGCTTAGAATAATGGAAACATCTTTTTACAAAAAGGGACTCAGTTGTGTAGGACCTGACAGATACTACTCATATCCATGTTGTTTGGTAACCAGGTAACAGGGAGTGTAAACATTTGTTTAGAATAATGGAAACATCCTTTTACCAAAAGGGGCTCAGTTGTGTAGGACCTGACAGATACCACTCATATCCATGTTGTTTGGTAACCAGGTAACAGGAGCATCGATGAGTAGCAATAGCTTTTTCCGACAAGAATTAAGGACATACAGTACATTGTCTTGTAGTTATATCAGGGAATATTTTGCTAAAGATATCATGTATATTTCCTCTGTTCTAACCTTTTCTTTCCTTTATGAATTTTCCTGTCTCCCATTTAGTATTATACCTCGCCTGCAAGTTTATCTGCATCCTTGTTTACATTAAGTACCCGTTTCATCTTTTGTTGACGGACAGTACATTGACTCGGGTATGAGTATCGGGTGTGGGTATGTGTCTAGGGGTTGGATTCATCTGACCATCAAAACTTAGGATACGAGAACTCGGTTGAGAAGTGTCCAAAATTTAGATAAGAATACTGAGATTCGGCTGAAAAGTCTCCAAGTAAATGTCAATAATGCCAGTTAGAAGCCCAGCTTTCATATTTATGTTTTTCCTTTTTTTTTTAAGTCACTGCTTGCAATTTTTGAGTTTGAGAATATGCATTCTCTCTTTGCAAAAACTATTATCTTTTTTTATTCATTACTTGCAAGTTAATTTTTTGATAATTATTTTCTGATTGATCTTGGGTTGTCATGTTCAAGAGAACATGCGAAGGATCCAACACATATCCTATAATCATATCTATGTCATGTCGTGTTGGACACGAGTACTTTGGGTTGTGTAAAATGTCCATGTAGCATAGGTCTTCTGTTCTTTTGTACTAGGATATCATGAAAAGCTATAAAAGCAATGTGGTGAGATCACGGAAAGGTTTATTTTTCCATGGCATAACGTGGATTAGTAGGGGACTCCCTTCTCTAGCGTAGGTCGAATGAGGGGAGCGAAAGCAATGTGGATGCCTCTCTCTCTCTCATATGCTTACAACGTCTAGATGGGATAGGGTCACATTGTTTACTTTCCCACTTGGATCATCTTCTCATCTCTTCTTTAAAAGATGACCACCCACTTTACATATGTACACTAGATATACTAGATATAAAGGGAACCTTTGAAAGTGTGCCAGAACTCATATTTGTTTTTCATAAAAGGTTATACACATCATTTGATCTCCTAAACATTGAACCGGTTTGAATTGAGTGGGAAGTTTGAGAACTGCTCTTCTATTTCTTCTCCAATTTATCATTTACTTTCACAACTGTTCACCAAATGCTTTAAATGCGAGATGAAATACATTAATGTTACTCAATCCTTTACTTTTTGGCTCTCAACATTGATCCATCCCCTTCTTCAACAGTAATAAAGAAAGTTCTCATGTTTCGATTTCATCATTCTCTGTTTTCAAGGTTCCCAATTGTTATTTCTTCATTTAGAAATCATTTGAGAGGCTGTGATCATTTCTTGATCTTCTTTTATCTTGATAGGTAGTGGTCATCAACTGAACTACATCTATGTTAACACAAATCCTAATGCTGCTCTATATATATATATATCTGTGTGTGTGTTCACAAGATGATTTTGAAATACTGTAGTCAAATAAATCATGTAATTTTGTGGTGAAATAAATGAAAATTTACAAAAGAGCAATTTTACAATAAATAATGTTAAAGGGTTATTTTAAGTCGGGTAATTTTAATTTTGTTTTCACTGTGAAAAACAGACATAACTACACCAAAATATTGCTCCACTAGCCTTTTAAATGTGCAATCAGTTATTCGTGATTTAGATTGCCTAGGCTGGGGAGTTTGAGATGGCTTGAAAAGATCTTTATTAGGATTTTGGCGGAGTAGTAAATCTTGTTAAAGCTTAGCATGGATAGTGTTGATGAGTGGGTTTACCTGAAAAGTTGAACCACACCCACCACACAGCAAAAGAAAGAATAGATCATTCTTTTATATTGTTGTACCGAAAGGAATTTAACTTTTAGGGTTTTCAAGTATTGTTATGCTGAGTTGTGTGGAGCCTCATCATACTGGATACCCAACCACAGCTGTTGCGGGTCGAAAATTCGTAAGAGGGTATTTTGGACATTTCCATTTGTATTAGGGTTATATTTCCTTTGTATTGTTTTATCCTTGTAAGTTTCTACCATTCAGAAAATATAGTAAAACAGAACCAGCGGCCGTGGACGTAGTCCTATTTTGGGATGAACCACGTAAAATCTCAGTGTCTTGTTCTTGTTTGATTCTTTCTGTCGTTTTTTTTTTGTTTCTCATGATCTCTAGGAATCAGGTTGGATTCCTAACATGTTAAAGTAACAAATATACATTGTTAGTGGGAATTTGTTATTGCTTAACTACTTTCTGTTTCATTATCAATTAGAAAAATGCACTTAACGATGTGAAGGAAGGATCTTATTAGCTTAATAATTATGCAGCCATTATTATTCCGTAAGCCAACGCAGGTGTAGTGCTTGAAATGTCTAACAGATATATTATTACTTATTAGGAGTTTTGTGGGTTTTTTTTATGTTTTTTTTAAATCTTAACTCTCACTCACCACAAAGAAAGCCAAGAACTAATGCACTCTTATACCATGTTGTATAAAAAGAAGTCATGGATTTTATAGGATAATAGGATTGAAGATTTTTCCGATGCAATATTTTTATATGATCAAGAAAGTTGCAAATTTTTTACTATTTTGGATCTGTCCATATCAATTGATTGTTCACTTTATTTGTAAAAATAATTTTGTAATTTCATAATAAAACATTGCCTTGAAAATATCAAATTTAGTGCGACTAATACTAAAGAGTCTGTCAGTGGAGTGCAATTTAGTATTTAATTAATGGCTGTGGATTCTCTCAAGACCATTTTCCAATTAATAAATTTAAAATGTTGAATTAGTTTAGTTAGAATCTTGATTAAATTCATTGAAAGTGGCAGCTCATAGTTGCTAAAGCACTTGGTGCACATGGCTTTTCAATAGGACAATAGACCAGTAGTTTAGGTTATTTTTTTGTCCAGACACTAGTATATGCAAGGTACTGCTTTAGGTATCTAATATATTAAAATGAAATGGTATCCAAGTCACTAGCCAATTTTATCCTAAGAGTGTTTTTGTTTGATGGAATCTGTAGAAAAAGAAAAGGAAGGTCAACTTTCCACTCAAATTTTTGTGTTTGGTTTATGGGAAATGTGGGCCCATCAGAAACTAATTTTCCAAAAGATCTACATGTTTCCACTCATATTGAGCTTTTTTCTTTAGTTTCTTGTTTCATCTATCCATCACTTTCACCTTAGAAGAGTTCCAATGCAAGGCAAATTGTGAAGATGTTTTGATATTTTTTCATCTTGTCAAAGCAATTTTTCCTATATTGATACTACAGCAAGTCAAGAGGTGGTTGCTGGAAAAAGGTAATTTGTGGGCCCTAACTTCTTCCTACACATATTGCTAAGGTTTTCAACTCTCATTGGATTTTTCTCTCTCTAGGTTTGTAATGATTATCATTATGTTATGTATGTAATATAACCATGCATAACCTTCTTTTTAAACTTTTTTTTTTAACCCATCCATCAATTTTCTACTATTATTCGAAATCAACTTTATTCTCATTTTCCTTTTTCCTATGCCAGGAATATCACTTAATTAACAAATTATGTTTTTTTATATATCATTAATGGTCACTAGGCTACTTTTTAGCTGAACTTGTGGAATTCTGCTGGCGCCATAGCTTCAAAATTACAATCCTAAACATATCTTATCCGTCCAATCAGATTTGATAGTCATATGCTACTTCTCAGTCAGCAATAGCATCAAGTTTTTTATTTTTCTAAAAATTGGCTTTAGAAAATAATTAAATATGATAATTTTAACTCAAATTAGAATAATAGGAAACACCTAAAATCTTAAAGCAAGAAAATGTGAATTTATTGAAATTTCTCTGAGTTTAAATAAATATCTATAATTCTAATTTATCAAGAAGTTCTAAAAAAATTAAGCCCCAGAAAAATCTATCTTTAGCTACATTAAAAATCTTGAACTGTTTCTACAAAATTTTTTTTCTTTTTTGGGCTATGGTGATATGGCAAAGTAAATCTAATCAATATGACTTGAATTACCACTTTGCAAAAGATTTTATCAAAACAGGACCCCATGTTTATCAAAATTATTATACTTAACCAGAAACTCTATTTACTGTAACCGTCTATCTCTCTCTTCTATCCAATTTCCATTAAAAATTTACTGATTTTTATGTGAAGTCAACAACCAAGTTTCATGGTCAGGTTAAAAATATTAATTGAAAAAATGAATCTAACATTGCTTTATTCCAGTGTCTTGGCAAAATTATTTCCCTTCCTGGTTTTTATTCTCTCATTCAGTGTTAGCAAAAGTATGTAAAAAGGGATTTTCTCTCCTCGTTGTGTGATCTCCTCCAACGAGGGAGTGGGTGGACGTCAATTTCAGTCTTTTGGGTTAATGATATGGTGCCTTGATGGCATTGTGATCCATTCTACCAAATGCAGAAAGCGATTGCTTACAGCCTCCAGATGGGATAAGTTCATTTTGTTTCCTTTCCCAGCTGGATCATCTTCTCAACTCTTCTTTCAAAAATGACCGCCCACGTTATATACGCACACACACACATGCACACACAAGCATTGACCACCCACTTAATACACGCAACTTGTTCATATGTACTCTCCCTTGCTTTGCTCCATCTGTTTAATCTAATTTACAGTCGGTGTTTAGAAAACTAAGCTAACAGGTATTGCTTTATCTTGTTCTGTGTTCACAAGAAGATTTTTAAGTATTATTGTCAAATAGATCATGTAATCCAGTGATGAAATGAATGAAAAGTTACAAAGATCCACAATAAATAATATTAAAGGGGTGGGTGCTTTGAGTCAAGTGTTTTTTATCCTGTTCTCTTCTTTAAAAAACACACTTAACAATGCCAAAATATTGCTCCACTAGTCATTGAAATGTGCAATAAGTATTGGTGGGACGGTTTGAGATGACTTAATAATATCTTCCTAGGAGTTGCCGAAAAAAAAAAAAAAATCTTCCTAGGAGTTTATCAGAGTTGTAGAGCTTTGTTTATAGTGTTGATGAGTGGGCTTACCTGGAAAGTTCAAACACACCCCCCACACACCAAAAGAAAGAATAGATTGTTCTTTTATTGTATTGTACCAATTGGAGGAGTTTAAGGTTTAGGGTTTTCAAGTATTATTATGTAACAAATATAGACCATGGTCAAGTGCTTTCTATTTCATTGTCAATTAAAAAACGCACTTATTGATGAGGAGGACCTTATTAGCTTTTTAATTATGCGACCATTATTATTGTGTAAGCCAAGTGTTGATGAAAACCAAACAAACCAAGAAATAAAAATTGAAGTAAACAAAGACACAGATTTACGTGATTCGACAAAGATATCTACATCCTCTGGAGTTCCTTCACTAGATCTGTGAAAATCGGGTTATAGAGCCAAAAATAAATAAATCTATGTTACTCACACCTTATACCAATACATAACAAGAAATCCGAAATTTTTTTCGAGTCCCACTTCGAACCCCAAAAAGGGGTGATGGTGTTGGGGTTGAGTGTAAAATAAAACCATTTATTGACTGAATACAAGACACATACACAACACCATGGTAAGTGGGCTTGAAATGGCTAACAGATATATTATCAGGAGGTTAGCAGGTTTTTGAAATTTGTTTAAATCTTAACCCACTCTCAAAAGAGGGGAAGCCAAGACAATGTTGTGTAAAATCTCTAACACTACTATACTCCTTTATTATGTTATATAAAAAGAAGTTATGGATTTTATAGGATTTATGATTTTGCCAAGGGGATGTTTTTATATGGCCAAGGCAAGTTGCAAAACTTTTATTATTTTGGATCTGTCCATACCACTTGATTGTTCACTTTATTTGAAAAAATAATTCTGTTTTCTCATATAAAGCATTGCTTCGGCAATATCAAGTGGTACCAAGACTTTTAGGGTTTCTTAGTGGAAGTGTAAGAGGGAGCTAATTTAGTATTTTAGTTAATGGCCGTTGATTCTCTTAAGACTATTGTATTGCCCAATTAATAATCTCTAAACATTATAGTAATTTAGTTAGAATCTTGATTAAATTCATTGAAAGTGGTAGATCATGCACACACACAAGCATTGAGCACCCACTTTATACACGCAACTTGTTCATATGTACTCTTAGTCATTTATTTCCCTTGCTTTACAGTCGGTGTTTAGAAAACTAAGCTAACAGGTATTGTTTTATCTTGTTCTGTGTTCACAAGAAGATTTACTATTGTCAAATAGATCATGTAATCCAATGATGAAATGAATGAAAAGTTACAAAGAGCCACTATAAATAATATTAAAGGGGTGGGTGCTTTGAGTCAAGTGTTTTTTATTCTGTGTTCTTCTTTAAAAAACACACTTAACGTACAATGCCAAAATATTGCTCCACTAGTCTTAGAAATGTGCAATCAATTATTGGTGATATAGATTCCATAGGTTGGACGGTTTGAGATGACCTAAAAATATCTTGAGTTGCTGATTAAAAAAAAGGGAAATTTAATTTTTAGTGGTACTTTATTAAACTATTTAAGATTTAGTCGACAAAGTTTTGAGTTTTAACTTTTAGTACACCTTTATCAAAATAATTAATTTTTAGTGCCATTTCACTATTACAATTCAACTATTCCAAAAATGCCCTTACGTCACTTATCCAAATGACTTGTACAAGTCACTTTATTGACCTGTACAAGTTACTTTTTGACTTGTACAAGTCATTTTATTATTTGTACAAGTCTAAAATGACTTGTACAAATCTCGGAAGTAAATTGTATAAGGTATTTTTGGAAGAATTTATCCGTAACAGTGAAATAACATTAAAAATTATTTATTTTGATAAAGATGTATTAAAAGTTAAAACTCAAAACTTTGCCCTACTAAATCTTAAATAATTTGATAAAGTACCACTAAAAATTAAATTTCCCTAAAAAAAAACAATAGATCTTCCTAGGAGTTTGTCAGAGTTGTAAAGCTTGTTTATAGTGTTAATGAGTGGGCTTACCTAGAAAGTTCACACACATCCCCCACACACTAAAAGAAAGACGCAAGGGATCCTCTGTGAAGCAAATCCTCTATGGCGCGTTATGTTCTCTATGCAGCGTAATCCAACGGACGAAATTAAGTGAAGGCTATTTTAGTAATTTTGACCGTAACACTTAAAAAACGATTAAAATTCTCCTCGGCACTCTCCTTGCCACTCTTCTCGTCTCGATGAAAACACACGAAACATTTTATTTAACTTGTACTCCTTACGACGTTCGCACTTTACACGACCTTTACAAGTTCTCTGTCATCCCTTATCGCATACGAAAACGACAAGAACTCCATTTCCATTTCCGGATTCCATTTCTCATTCTTACAAAATCCCCACTTGACAAAAGGAAGGGACCACCACCATCACAACAAATTCGTAACCAAAGGGACTACCACGACAGCCACCACCCTCATGAAAAACGACTATAACATGTAAGCTCTTATTTAATTTTATAATTTCACGACTAAATATACATTTGGAGCCATAGGTACCCTCGGAAATAAGCCAAAGGTACCCCTCCAAATAACCATAGGTATCCCCCAAGTTAAGCTTTAGGTACTCCCAAAGAGCTTCCCAAATAAACCTAAGGTACCCTCCAAATAAGCCGTAGGTACATCCTCATTTAATTTATAGGTACCCCCAAATGAACCTTAGGTACTCCAGTCAAATAATCCATAGGTACCTCCAAAATAATCCTTAGCTACCCCCTACAAAGTAGTTCTAAGATACCCCCCAAAATAAACCTCCGGTACCCCCCAAATAAGCTGTAGGATACCCCCTAATTAATTCATAGGTACCCCCAATGAATCCATAGGTACCTCCCTACCCACACCATTGCAATAAGCCTAAGGTACCCCCCATGTGAGCCCAAGGTACGCCCCCATTGAAAGTCATAGGCACCCCCCAATTAACGGAGGTGGTTGCTGCCCTTAAGCGTGAGATAGCTGAATCCCCAAAATTGAAGGAACTGCAGGAGGAGGTAATGGAATTCGGTTTTTGTCATTATTCTTCATAAGTTCCAGATCTTATAGAAATGCAAATGTTTCTTGCTTGGTTGATTTAGGTGGAGAAATTGAAGTCGATGATAAGCGATCTTCAAGGAGGGGGTGCTGAATTAAAAGAGATTGTTTTGGAGCTTCTTGTATATGCACGTGGCTACCGAACCTACACTCCACCTCAGTATCCACAGGAACCATTTGAAGTTCTAGCCAACATTGTTTCTCCACCAGAGGGCCCTTGCTCAAATGTCGGTGATGGAAGATATTGAACCTATGACTGAATGTATCCCGGATCCGACTCCGGGAGAATATGAAAGGTCAATCATTCCAATTCAATTTGTTGAAGCACCGATATTGAAATGTAAGAAAGTGCGCAGCAAGGCAACAAGGACTCTTTATACAACCTTCACCGTGGAGAAAGAGAATAGGAGGACCTTAAAAAGAAAGCAATCGGTCGATACCGAGAGGCCAACGCAAATTGTAAGTACTATATAATTGGATGTCTAATTCCATGTCAACCTTTCATCTATAACTTTACTATAGTAGATTGAACAACAAAATCGTCAATGTAAAGATTGTGTGACTTATATGAAGTATATTTCAGGTGCCATCTGGCCATGTTCAACCTGCGGAGGCAATGTTGCTGGATTTGAACATTGCAGAAGAGATCGCAGAAGAGACCATCAGCCCATTGGTATGTATGTTCTTGGTTTTTTTAATGGAATTGTTTTTTGTTTTTTGGTTAAAATTAGGTTGATAGGCATATATTAATTTTTTGAAATTATTGATTCACTTGTAGGAAATCCAACTAGCGGAGGAATCTTCAACTAGACCTCCGTTGGTTGTTGAACGCGGCGCCTATGAGTGTGCATTCCATTAGGGCCTCGATGAAGAGAATGTAATTTAGCATAAATATGTTGGTTGTTTTGTTTCTTTGTAAATTTTTGCGTATGATTTGACTATTTCTTTGTGGGATATATATGTAGGGAAGTTTTGGTGAAATTCATCGACACCTTCGTTCTTCGCTTGGACCTAAGGTGTATGGAGCCAAATCAATGGGTGTCCAACTGGGTAGGAGTCTAAAAAGTTGGGTATCTTCTCATATCACATAAATATTTGGATTTTTATAGTTTATTTTTTTCTATGTAGGTCATGGACACCTACATGCGGGTGCTCAATTACCGTGAGAAGCGGGTTGGAGGCACACGTTTCTTCTTCAAAACGGATATTGCAGTAATTACTACAACATTCTTCAAAAACATTTGACAAGGTCAATAATACTCATGTTTAACTTATATTATAACTTTGCAAGCCTTTTGCCAGCCAACAACGAACCAAGTCGTGGATAAACTTGTGGAGCAATTTGATTTGGAGTACCTACTAAATATGACCAACGCCACAATGGTAATCTTAAGTCACCATTGTTATTAGGATCTTTTAATAGGGTAGGACCAATAAATATCTTTGTATGCAGTTATTTTTCCCCATATTGGAGAGTGGTCATTGGTACCTATGCGTCATGGACAAGACGACGCAAACAGTGTTTACTATGAACTCAATGCGCAGGTGGAAAAAGACTTCATATCTCAGTGGAGTGGTAAGTGATCAGCGTAATAATTTCTTGTGTCACTAATGTTGTTATTAAGTACCGATTATTATATTTCAGCTACGAGCAGTTGAGCTTATATTGTCATGGAATTCAAACAAAGCTGTTTTGGTAAGCAAATATCCAAGGATCAAACCTGATAAGCTTCCTGCCCAAGATAACTCGTACGTTTTCCACCTATAGTTTATTTTCCATCCTTACTAATATATGATATTTAGAGCATTAAATTCTAATCACATCTTTTGTAGCAATGACTATGGAGTTTTTACCATGAAGTTCGCCGATTATTGGAGAGGAAAACTTTGCACGGAATTCACGCAGGTACACTACAACACCTACCGTATTTAGTTGTGTTTTCAAAACCTACAAATGAAACAGTATTAATATATATTTTTTTATTTTTGAATAGAGTGATATTCCAAACCTCAGAATAAGGATTATTATTGAGATGATCCTCGATGATGAAAACGAGCAGAAGGATGCTATTGTCAACAAGATTTGTGTTTAGGGGGAGATTTGATGTATTAGGACAGTAGATGAAGCTCGATATTGGATGTATTAACATTTTTATAATATACCTGCCTAAACTTAAATTTTTTATTTTTCCGGAATGTGTATGTATTTATTTTAGAAATAATGAATGCAATATTTGAATCAAGCATTCATGAAATTGGCCACTTCATTGTTTAGCTGCATGTTTATATCTTATATTCGTTTTATGATGTTTCGTGAATAGGTTTTTGTCAAGTATTGTGTATATAGGACATTTTATCCATTTAATAAAGGAACTGGTATTTTTATTGCTTAAGTTCAATCATAGATTCACCAATTTTAGAGTTTGTAATATCATGTAAGCGTTGGCTGCATTCTGTGCAAATTTATGCCAAATGTTTACAGTTTTTGTGTTGAAGGGGAATGCAAAAGAAATTAGTATACATTAGGTACTCCCCCCAAAATAATACCAAGGTACCCTGCCAAATAAGCTTAGGTACCCCCTAGAGAGAGTTGGGTACCCCCCGAAATGAGCCCAAGGTACCCGCAAATGAGCCTAAGGTACATCACAAAATAAGCCAAAGGTACCCCCCATATAAGCCTTAAGGTACCCACAAGTATGACCCCAAATAAGGGAAGAGTACCCTCCAGTAAGAAGTAGGTACCCCCCAAATAAGGTTAAGGTACCTCCTAAGTAAGCCGAAGGTACCCCCAAGTACAAATTAATAATACACAAAACGCACGAACATTAAACTTGAACACTCGAACGTTTCAGTTCTAAAGTCTTTCTATGTACATGACGTGCGTACCTTTGCAAGCGTTAAATCAGGTGGCGTACAAAACATTTTCCGGCGCTTGAACACACTCTCTGACGCGTGCATTAAGAGCTCGGACGTTCGTTATTGTTTCTGTATCTCAATTAGTATGCAGACCTATGACGTGCGAGCGTTAGACACATACGTTTGTGTGTTTCGTGCATTACTAATTTGTACTTGGGGGTACCTTGGGCTTACATAGGGGGTACCTTAAACTTATTTGGGGGGTACCTGTGCGCACCCCATTTTCGGGCCGCACGACGAGGTGCATGCGAAGTGATGCTCGCCTCGGGACTGATTTGGAGTCGCCACTCCCTGAGAGGTGCAGGCAGACACAAAAGGGGGCCCCTATTCGGGCCTAATTATTCTGGTCTGCGGCTTATTAGAGTTCTGAGTAAGTTCTCGGTTGCGGTCCAGGGAAGTCCGTAGACACCCTGGTCCGCCCCGTCGGTTTGACGGGTCCCTTGGATTTCCTAGTTTGCGAGTCAACTCAATTCTAAACTCACCTGTTCCTAAACCAGCATGCACACTCGGTTAAGCCTAGTGGGATCACCTGAGTGGTGTGGGTCCCTATTATTTAATTTTATCTTTTTATCAATTAATGAGGTGGGTCTGGTATGGGCCCTGTTGGAAGGCCAATTGGAATCCAAGTTTGGGCTTAAGTCAAGCCCAAGGCCCAATTCGGGTTATCGGGTAACCCTTATTGGATTTGGTTATTTTTTGTTTGGGTTGGGTCGAAGGGATCTGGGTCTAAAAATCGGATTTTTGAAGAGTTCAGGGAACTGACCGCATATCCTATGCGGTTAAGGTGCAACCGTAGATCAAGTGCGGTTTTGCCTGAACCGTTCTGAGTATACGGTTTGTGCCCGAGAATCCGAAAATAGCCAGAAAGGCCACGGTTGGTCTTCTTCACAAGGGCATCCGTGAGCTTCTGTGGGTCCCTGAGCAAACCCATAGTGGTTTGAATATCTCATCTTAGCCCAAAAGGCATGCCTTCACCCATTCATCCCCAAATACATTCGATTGATGTAAACAAACCTCTAAGCAATGTACAAGCTAAACTAAACAGCTATGATTATGCATGGAGATGATGCTTTAAAACTCTTGATAGCAGAGGATAAGTAAAGAAGGCAACAAAAGGATCATAGACTATGCATGCATCTTAGAATGATCTGGTGCATATGTAGATGATATAGAGAGTGGGCTTAATGTGCTGTACTTGTGGTTACCTCTTGATGTGAACGAAATGCATGCTATAGGAGGCATTACAGCAAAGATATATATACAGCCCCCTTTTACCTTGGCTCAAAACATGCTCATTCTCATATATATAAAATAAAAGACAACAAGAAGCAATACCTTGGGGTTTTACAACCCTTTTTGAGATGTATAGGCTCCTCCTTGAATCAAGAATGGCTACTGGAGCATCTTCTTTGGCCACCAACAACAAGCTTCTCCTCCTCTTCAAGTTCTTAGATGAGGGATGGATGAAGGAGGGAGGGGTAGGATAGAATTTTTGTGGTGTTCGGGGAGCTAAGGAGGCAAAGGAAGGTGGTCTCGTACCATGAGCAATGGGGGAGAAGGGGTGGGAACAGTCCACCGGATCACCAACCCGCTACCTACTGTTCGGATTTCCTATTTATAGAACACAGAGGCAAAACCGCACATACAGTGCGGTTATAACGCGGTTTGGTCTGAACCGCACAGTATGTGCGGTTTGGTCTGAACCGCATGCTATGTGTGGTTCGGCCATGTCTTTTCAGCAATGATTAGGGGGACAAACTCGCGCAGGCGCAGACTGACAAACCATGCAACCGTACTGTATGTGCGGTTGACTTTTCGGCGCCGCTTGCTCTGATTGGCTCGCGAGGGCGGTGGCCGAAAAAGTCAACCGCACAGCATATGCGGCTTTTTCTCTCCACTTTTGGCTTGAGTTGACGGCTGAGGTGACTCAGCCGCCCACTCGGACGAATCATGCTCCTCCAATTTTTATTATTTCCCATTTATCTTAAGTAATTCAATTAAGATATTTTTGCCCCTTCAAGGTTTGACCCTTCAGCTAGGTTTTTCATTTTCAGCAATTCTGGGGGTGCAAAAATGAGGTGCTGACAGTACCTACGTCTTATTGGGGGGTGCTCTTCCCTTATTTGGGGGCATATTTGTGGGTACCTTAAGGCTTATATGGGGGGTACCTTTGGCTTATTTTGTAATGTACCTTAGGCTCATTTGCAGTTACCTTGGGTTTATTTCAGGGGGTACCCAACTTTTACTAGGGGGGTACATTGGGCTGATTTGGGGGGTACCTTAGGCTTATTTGGAAGGGTACCTTGAGATAATTTTTGGGGGAGTACCTAATGTTTACTAACTTCTTCAACACCCTTCCTTGTACATTTTAAACATTTGGCATAATACCTTAGGCTTATTTTCAGAATTTCATTAGCCTAGGTTTATACAACCAAAACCTTGGCCTGGAATTTAGGCAGTACATGCATTACGACACGGTAGACCTAATCAACTCCACTTTGGCACAATAAAGAATACGAGGTGGAAAAAAAACCAAAGAAATTTTGCATTGCATACAATTATCAGGATGTTTTACAGGGCACATAAAATAAAAAATAAAGAAATAATGATTATATAACTGTGATATACTACAAACCATAACTACTCATGCATATGTATACTTATCCACTATCTCCCTCTTATTGAGGAAGAGGCAAACGACATGAAAGGACGTCAAGACTCAGGGGTAGGGCCAGCTAGAGCAAGAACATGGTGTTGAGGCTCAAGGGATTGAAGCATCAAATATTCATCTCGAATGTACTCAGCATCACTTGAAAGGACATACTCTCCAATGACACCTTCAGAAGCTGTTTGGTCAACTGTCCTTTGTTCTCCCCCATCCCTCTTCAGCTTATGAAGCTCATGATTTTCTAATTCAAAGTGCTTCATGGCCCGGCTGTAGTTTTGTTGCGTCTCCAAATAGATCTTGTTCATCATGTTCTGATTATCATGCA
Source organism: Buxus sempervirens (assembly GCA_947561395.2). NCBI lineage: Eukaryota > Viridiplantae > Streptophyta > Magnoliopsida > Buxales > Buxaceae > Buxus > Buxus sempervirens. The sequence goes on along the minus strand of OX387187.1, from coordinate 36,599,645 downwards.
CTATTTTGAATGTATCATCAGCCTTCCATAACGTTGTCCTCAACCAACTCAACTTGTTGTCCAAATCTTTAAACTTCTTCCCAAGCACTTCTCTTACATTGAAGGATGTAGAGTGGGTTTCACCTTCTACTTTCTTAAGAAGATGTTTCAGCTCAGTAAGGTTCCGATTAGTTTCATGCTTGTCTGCAATCTAAACATCATACAATTTTTTAATCTGCTGCTGCATCGTGGCTTGGTTCTCAAGAAGTAGCTTGGTTTGACTCATCAGCTCATTTTGCATGCCCAACATCTGTGAAAGGAGTTGTGCGAGGTAATGAGGAAATGGGGAAGAAGTGGATGTAACTAGAGGAACAGCAGTGGGAGCAGGCGTCAAAGTGGATGGAATATCAGGTTCGACATCATGATTATGTGGAGTATAGTCTGGGAGAGGAAGATCATAATCATGTCCTGGAGAAACATAAACCGGAGGATCTTCAGCAGCAGGGGGAGGGGGTGGAAGATGAGGATGATTCTTCTTTCCCTTGGATTTGTTATATGAAGCTGTACTAATAGGAGGTTTGAAAACCATTAACTCATGATCTGGGAAGTCAATTTCAAGCATCTTGACTATCTTTGCAATGGCACACCCCAAAGGAAGTCCATAAGTTGGTCTAGTATCGAGAAAAGAATCAATTATAGAGGTAATCATGATGTTGGCAACATCAATTGAATGCCTATTGACCAATGCAAAAAGCAAGAATGCTCTGTATACAAGAACAGTGGATCTATGAAAAACCGATGCAATGTTAGAGCATTGGATTTTGTATATGAAGGAGGTGTCAAATGTAAAATCAGAGGAGTCTAGAGCTTTGCTCTGATAGTCCCCTTCCAACCTAGTGGTCAATAAGAAATCAACCACTTCATTAAGCTTAGTTTGTTCATCTTCATCAACATAAGGGAAGTCAAGATTTTCAACCCTGGGAATACCTATAGCATGAGCAATGGTATCACAATCTACATGGATGGACTGCCTTCTGAGAGAGGTATCGAAAGAAAGAGGATCCCAGTTGATGTTTTGAATGTTTGAATAGAACTCAAATATTAGCTGTTTGGATGGGAGCTGAAAGTTGCTAAAGAGGTTATCCCAACCTCTACGAATAAATGCTCCAGAAATAGACTCAAGGAAGTTCCCTAGAATAACCTCTCTTTCAAGCAAAATTGGTCTGCAGATGATGTTATTCTAGCACTTCTTCTCAACTTCGGGATTGCTGAAGATTGAATTATCAAATGAATCAGTTCTGGGTTTCTTATTGGACTTCTTAGAGGATTTCTTAGGTTTAGAAGACGAGGCTTTGGTCTTAGGGGCCATCTAAGAGTTCAGAAGAAGAAATCAAGAAAAAAATAAGAAGTCCAAAAAGAACACAGAGCGAAAGTCTAGGTTACACACATTATGATAATTGCGACCGATTGCAAATAAAATAGAATGTATGAAGAAAATAAGTAAAAAAAAAACACTCGCTAAGTGCAAAAAAAAATTTCAAGACGCGGGAAAAAATTGTAGGCGTTATTCAAGTGTCCAGAGGAGAACAATAGGGATTTGTACTTGTCAAAGGCGTGGGAAAAAATCTAAATAGTAAATAGCTTTCAATCGAAAATAGAAACCATTCTGAGCAAGACAAATCCAAATGCAGCCCTTTAAGGCAATCAATTAAACAAATTGGGTTGAAGCCCTAAATGAACAAATTAATACCCTAACCATAACATTCGAAATCAATGCAATAATGTTCATAGACCATAAATCTCACCTTCAAACCTTCAAGAACTGATTTCGATAACGTTTCGAAGAGAATGAATAGGTGGATCCTCTCTGAGAAGCTCTCACGAAAGGAAGATGAAGTATTAGGGTTTTTTAATGCATGTGGTAAATAACGCGCTCTTTTTTTACTTTGAAACCTATACGCAGACGCCCGCATGCTCTTATATATTATTACTATATTATAATTTATCTTTTTATATAAAAACATATATATATATCGTAACATATTTAATATTATACTTAATATTATAAATTCCACATGTTATAAAATAGTTATATTTTTATATTAATATGTACTGTTGTATTGTCAATATATATTATAATAAATAAGCCTAAGGTACCCCCAAAATAAGCCCACGAAACCCCCTAAATTTCTCCTTAGGTACCCCCAAAATAAGGCCAAAGTACCCACAAAGTTAGCCAAAGGTACCCCAAAAGAAGGCTTGGGTACCCCCATGTTTGCCTGAGGTACCTCCACCATAAGCCGAAGGTACCCTTCAGTAGGGCCTTATATAGAACACAATGCAAATACCAAAGCGCGCACGTTAAACATGAACGCTCGAACGTTGGATGCAAATGAAGACTCTGTGCTTGACGTGCGTACAATCAGCTTTGAAGTTCGGGCGTTACATGCAAATTAATAGGTTAGGTTGATAATTTATCATATAATATTAAATAATATATATATATATATATATATATATATGTAATAATATTATATAATATTAAAGATATATATGTATATATATGTTATATTATTATATAATATAAAATATAACACCTATCTTTAGCTTTCACTCTCATGTGTGCCAAACAACCCGTACGTGTTTCCTTTCTAGGGCTCTTCACATCTTTATCCCGTTTGTTTATTCCCTTATTTCCTTCTTTATAGCAACAAAACCTCCTAGATAACTCCTTGCCATCTTTTTGACTTTGAAATGCCCAACTCTTTTGAATACTAAAGCCTTTTTGTGCTGCATAAGCGTTGTAAAATTTATATGCTTCTTCAATAAATGTGAACTCCATTCCCACGTATGGCATTCGTCACCATCAAATCTCAGTTCTCTTGCAACTTTAGGCACGGTATTTATATCCGCTATATCATCACTGACCTCATTTCCACCTAAATGCTCACTTCCACTCGTAGAAATGACTTGATTCATTTGTCCCTATAAGAGAAAACAGATATTTTACTTAGAATGTCATACTCATAATAATATATAGTACCCATGAAAATCACAGGGTAATCATACATCATAACCATTCTCTTGAAGTATGTGTCAAGTTGGTGTATTTTGAGGGGTTATTACAAAACTTGATTACATGGGAACAATTTTTAAGTATCTATAAGTTAATTGCTCACATTGTACCTACGAATTATTTTTCAGGTACCCCAAGGGTACAAAGGAGGTACATAAGTTTTGGATCTTGTTCATCCCCATAGGTTTGGTTAAAACAAGATAGAAAATACTGGCAAAGAATAAAGTCAAAAAAATGACCAAACATGTCCGGCCGATTAGCCCAAAGATTAATCTCAAGGTCCGCTATTAGAATTCCAAGAGGCGGATTTTCCACGATTAAGACCCACGACTAATCGTGAAGTCGAGATTAGGTTTCGCGATTAATCTTGGGATTAATCGCAACCTTTGCGATTAACTTTCCAAAGAACATGAAGTCTCTGTTTCCTCAAGATTAGAACCCAGGATTAATCGGCACTACGTGATTAACTTTCCAGAAAACATGAAATCTCTGTTTCATTAGGATTAGATCCCAGGATTAATCGGCACCATGCGATTTGGGAGTACCTACGACTTATTCTTGGGGGAACCTATGGCTTATTTGGGGGGTACCTAAGGATTAATTGGGGGTACCTAAGGCTTAATTGAGGGTACCTAACGATTGTTTTGGGGTGTACCTAAGGCTTAATTGGGGTGTACCTTAGGTGTATTCGGGGGGTACCTATAAGGCTTGTTTGGAGGTGGTGATAGCTTATTTGACGGCTGTTTGTGGGGGTACCTAAAGGTTATTTTGAGGGTGTTTAATTGTTAATTTTGGGGGTATCTAATTCTTATTTGACAAGCCTTTTGTGGGGGTAACTAAGTTTCACTTGTGGGGTTACCCAAGGTTTATTTGGGGGCGGGGGGCTCTTTTTTGAGGTACTTAAGGGTTGTCCTAGGGTGTACCTGAGGTACTTAAGGGTTGTCCTAGGGTGTACCTAAGGCTTAAGTACCCAAACCTACAGCTTATTTGGGGAGGTACCTATTACTTAATTGTTATTCTGTATATTCGAATCGTATTTACAAATTTATTATCTCGCTTTACCTCTGAATAATTTTAAGTACCCCAGGTGTACCATGGGGGGTACTTAAGGTTTCATTTTGAGGATACCACATGGTACCCTATGGATGTGTGGCGGCGTACTCCTCAAAAATACGCCTGACTATAATTTGTTTTATTCATGACTGTATTTATTTAAGGTTTCACCAGGTTCAGGGGGTTCAGAGAAGGGACGTTAATGGAAAAAGCCAAAAATATGTTTATGTACCTGGTTCAGATTGGTTGTTGAAGTCTTAAATAGAAACGAATAATGGTGGAGTGGTGGTCCTTTCCTTAACACTTGGAAGTGGAAGTTGCCTTTCTTCGAAGTGTGAGTAAAGAGAATACCTTTTCCGCCAAAGTCTGAGTAAACACAGTAAAGTCTCCAGTAAAGTTCGAACGTCGAGGAGATTATAAGTTATATAAAATAAAATGTTTCGCACGTTGTCATCGAGACGAGGAGAAAGCCGAGGAGAAGTTTTAATAGTTTTTTAAGTGCTGCGGTCGAAATTACTATAATAGTTTTGACTTAATTTGGTCCGTTGCATTGCGTTGCACAGAGAATACGTTTGCTTCACAAAGGATTTGAGCGCAAAGAAAGAATAGATTGTTCTTTTATTATGTTGTACCAATTGGAGGAGTTTAAGGTTTAGGGTTTTCAAGTATTATTATGTAACGAACATATACCATGGTGAAGTGCTTTCTATTTCATTATCAATTAAAAAAACGCACATATTGATGAGGAGGAACTTATTAGCTTTCTAATTATGCGACCATTATTATTGTGTAAGCGAAGTGTTGATGAAAACCAAACAAGCCAAGAAAGAAAAATTGAAGTAAACAAAAACACAGATTTATGTGATTCGACAAAGATATCTACATCCACTGGAGTTCCTTCATTAGATCTGTGAAAATCGGGTTATAGAGCCCCAAAAAAAAAAATCCATGTTACTCACACCTTATACCAATACATAACAATAAATCCGAAATTTTTTTCGAGTCCCACTTCAAGCCCCAGAATGGGGCGATGGTGTTGGGGTTGAGTGTAAAATAAAACCATTTATTGACTGAATACAAGAAACATACACAACACCATGGTTGGTAGGCTTGAAATGGCTAACAGATATATTATTAGGAGGTTAGCAGGTTTTTGAAATTTGTTTAAATCTTAACCCTCTCTCACAAGAGGGGAAGCCAAGACAATGTTGTATAAAATCTCTAACACTGTACTATATAACAGAAGTTATGGATTTTATAGGATTTATGATTTTGCCAAGGCAATGTTTTTATATGGCCAAGGCAAGTTGCAAAACTTTTATTATTTTGGATCTGTCCATACCACTTGATTGTTCACTTTATTTGAAAAAATAATTCTGTTTTCTCATATAAAGCATTGCCTCGGCAATATCAAATTTAGAGGTACTAAGACTTTTAGGGTTTCTTAGTGGAAGTGTAAGAGGGAGCTAATTTAGTATTTTAGTTATTCTCTTAAGACTGTTGTATTGGCCAATTAATAAACTTAAAACATTATAGTAATTTAGTTAGAATCTTGATTAAATTCATTGAAAGTGGTAGATCATGGTTGCTTAAGCACTAAGTGCACATACCTTTTCAATGGAAGGACAACAGACAAGTAGTTTAGGTTATTTATTTGTCTACTATATTTTGATAAATGAGACACTAATACAATATACTTGCACACTCATTTTCTACTTTAAAATGATTTAAGGATATTAAATATATTGAAATGAAATGTTATCCAGATCACTAGCCAAATATTATCTTGAGGAAAAAAATAATATGTGAATTTCTTAGAAATCCCTGAAAAATCAGGTGGAGGGTATGGATGTGCTTATGAAATTAAGTTATTATATTATATGTGCTCATATATGTTCTTCCATATGACCATACTTTACATTTCAAGTTTGAGCCATAAAGAAGGTTTGACATGTTACAGATAAGGTACTCATAAATAAATGCCTTTGCTATTAAAGAAGCTCAAAAAATATTTCTGAAAAATTAATGGTTTATTGTTGGACATAATGAGATCCACTATGTACAATAGAGTATCAAAGGCTAACTGTAAGTATTGAAATAAAATTAAGTGGGTCACAATGTATTTCATCATAATGCTACATTTTATCTTTGATATGAGGATCATGTGGCTGACAGTTTTGTCTAGACAACCTTTCTAGAGGAGTATTTGTCACGCCCCGGACCTAGATTTATTCTTAAAAAGATAAATCCAAGCCCAAAACGTGAACCTTGAGAGCCAAAAATAAAAACTAAATCCAGATTAAGATCAAATACATCAGAGTACGCAAAATCCAAAATCATATACTAATACCTTTACCAAAATGTAGAAACATGACATCCCAATACTAAATAAAGTCCTCAATAATAGTCTGGAACAAGGTCAACTACCAACCAATTCTGCTAACACTGGAATAAAATCCATAAGGCAACAAGTCAATAAAATAAAGCATTGTCCAAAAAGACACCCTACATCAAACAGTAATGATCGCCTGAGTCGTCTCCAACCAGATCCTCCACCCTTTAATGATCTACCCCTTCAGGAGCGTTATCACCTGGATAGTCTGAAACAAAACATTTGAAAACGTTTGATGAGATCGAAATCCCAGTAAACAGTAACATGCATGCAAGAAAACACAGTCATATAATTTATCAAAACCTTTCATGAGGTTACATAGATAAAAACAACATCCTGTGTAAATCCACTAACCTTTTTTCATATCAAATATAGTCAACAATTCACATTGCTATCTCACAGGACTCATGAAATTATACTTCTTTGAGAGGTCGACTACCCATTCCAATTTTGCCACTTCACGACTTATGTGCGAAGCCGGCCTACTCTGGGTTTCGGACATCGACTTATTGCGGAGCACCCAAACCCGATACAGGAGTGGGTTGGCAAGTACAACCAAATACAAGAAGGCCTCACCAAGGTACATGGTGGTACGCATACATGGAACACGGGATTAACCTAAAACAAAGACCAGCCCATTTCATTACCTAGCTAATGCATGGATCCACACATAGCTATGCTCGCTAGATACTAAAGCCAATCGTTAAAATAACCAATTCATTCTAATAGTACCAACTATAGCATCAACACAACTCCAAGATACATGGAGGAAATCAAGAGTTCATCCCAAGATACATGGGAGAGATAAAATAATCTACAAGATACATGCAGATGCCAAAATCACTATAAGACTGCATAAAACCAATTCAAAACACTCTCATCAATTTGGAGAATCATTTCACAAGTCAAAATTATCTCAAAATCCTTTATACATTTTAGAAGCACATGGGAAGCCTTCTAAGAAATGATTTTTTTCATTATAAGATCAATCAACAATATTTATTTAATAAATAAAAGTGTTTAGGAACTCATTCCAAATTATCAACATCATAGAATATAATTCATTGTTATTGTTTTACTCGTTTAATTATTTTAAGGTTAATTAAGATAAGCAACCTACTATATTATGCAATCAACTTATTAGGGTATTTATTTAATTTGTGAACCATCCCATGAAATTAAAATGTATTTAGTATGATCATTATTCTTATTATTATTTATGTTAAGGAGTAAGGCACACAATTTATTCTATCACTATTAATTATTGAAACAACTTTATATCTAGGGGTCATCTCGTAATTTAAGGTTTCTTTTACTTTTAAGTTTCTAAATTATCAGTTTGCCTTGAACAGTTTCTAATTTACAAACATAGACCCTGCCATTCAACGAACCCAACTCCTCTCTCTTCCTTGGCAAAGCAACCCAATTCCCCCATCTTCCTACCTTGGCACCCTACCACATTGTTTCCACTTTAGTGTATTCTCTCTCTCTCTCTCTTCTTTCTCTCCCTCCCTTATTTTGCCCTCTCTCTCTCTCTCTCTCTCTCTCTCTCTCTCTCTCTCTCTCTCTCTCTCTCTCTCTCTCTCTCTCTCTCTCTCTCTCTTCTTTCTCTCTCTCCCTTATTTTGCTCACGTTTTCTGCAACACTTGGGTCTTTCTTTTCCTAACTGTATCACCCAATTTCCAGCCCCCCCTTACCTCTATGTGATGCTCATCTATACAACCTATATGTATATACACTCTCCTCCATACAAACATACCCATCTTTTACATATTCTATAGAATTTCTTAATTTGAAATCCCACCACAGGGTTCATTATCTTTCTTCCGAAAACCCAGATTACTTCCTGGAAACCATACCAGCAGCTTGTTTCTCATTCTTATTTCTATCATGAAACCATGTTAAAACCATGCATTAATAGAGTAGAACAATAAGCAAACCACTCCAAAACGTTAAGACATTCCTAACTCATGAAATCAATCCAACAACATGGGTTGCAGTCAATACAAACATTGTTGTTTATAAGTCTAACCATATGCAGGTTTCAGAAAGGTTACTTCTCTCACCTTGCCTCTCCACACTTTTCGTCCTCTACCCAATTTCCTTGTTTGTTTTTTTTTCTTTTTTTTTTTATAACATTTCAACAACAATGAAACCTTGACTCAACAATGTACCCATATTCTCTTTTTCTCTCTTCCGTGGGGAAACAACCAACCCCACCTGCCATGCTTGTCTCCCCCATTTAATTCTCATCTTTATTTTACTCTCACATGGTTGCCACATAACACATACACATAACTTTACTTCTCTTCTGTTTCTTGCAACCAACGATTTTTCTCTTATTGTTCTGTCAACGACTCACCTTCTCTCCAATGACTGCCTCCTCTCTTTATCTCATTCACTCGCACACAAAACTCTATCTATACACAAACCAACTCACATGCACACACTCTCCCAAACACAAGTCGTCTCCACCCAATCGGTCATGTAATATCAAAGATAAACATGGCTGATTGCTACAGATTTGAGTGGTTATAAATTCAGATATCCACACATAAGTTCAGAGATATAGAGACATTCAAGAAATAAATCAGGGTTTCAGGGATTTAAGCAATGATATTTGGAAGGATGGAACCAGGGAATCAAATGCATATTACTCCACCAAATATCCAAACAGTGACCAAAACAGAGGACTAGGTATATGGCAGTAGACGAACCACACTGTTAAATCCATTTTAAAACAACATCGTTTAGGTTAAACCAAGACATGTGCAGATTTTTGAGAGGAGAAAGGTTACTACTTACATGCAATGGAACAGTAACCCCCCAAGCAAAGCTTTCGCTCCTCACTTCTTCGTCACTTTTCTCCAGCCGCACTTGCACAAACAAAACTCCAAAGCCAAGTCTCCAACGAATGCTCCACCCTAATTAACCCTATTTAAATGAATGATTCCATGCTTCACCACCCCACACCACACACTCAAACCAGCCAATCACAATCCAAATAAAATTTTGAATGATACTAACCTTTGTGATGGATCATCCACCGTTAGATTTTAACAAAACTCTTAATCTTGGCCCTCCATCTCATCACCTAAATAAATAATAACAATCAATAAATATATCCTAAAATCTCCAAGATGAATTATTTTATTTATTTAATAAAAACCACAGATGTTACAATATTTCTCAAGGGAACTAATTAAAATGGTCATATGCTCACTTGAACTGTCTAAAAAAAAGATGAAAACAGTATATACACTGAGACCTTTCATATTATGTTATTTGTACATTTCTCAAAAACATTATCTTTCATCTCACAAACCTCCAAAAACAAGAAATATAGATACTGGGTTTTCCTTTATTTTACTTTGTTTCAACACATCTGCTATTTTGACCTTCTTACAGACAAAAAAATCTTTTATCTTATCAAAAGACTTTTTTACTATATTGATACCAGAGCAAGTCAAAGTAGTGGTTGCTTGAAAAAAGGTGAGCTGTGGGCCCTTACTGCCTTGAATACATATTGGTAAGGTTTTCAACTCTAATGAGATTGTCATATGCATGAAAAATAAAAATATAATAATAAACAATAAAAACAAAGGATTGGCTAATTAGGGTTCAGGGAAAACAGAGCAGTCTAAGAAGTGATTGCCTTCCTTCAGTCTCTCTAGTTTTGTAATCAGTTCATTATGTATGTACATAATATAACCATGCATCATCTTCTTTTTATAACCATGATCCATCAATTTAACCATACATAATATAACCATGATCCATCAATTTTCTACTATTTTTATTTATGAAATTAATAATTTTATTCTCATTTTCCTTTTTTCCTAGGCCAGAAAGATAACTTAATTAACAATAATTATGTTTTTAATATGTATATTATATATAGCGAGAATAAGCCCCTTAGGGAAGAGTGCCAACAACTATGCAAGACTTCCCCAAAAAACACTTATTGCCCTTACAGTTCATTGTAAAAGCATTATTAGTATAGGGTTAAAATGGTTAAAACTCTGCCTATTTTCATTTAAAATCTGGACAGTTGCAAAACTGTTCCCTCCCTCTACGTGCAGTGCACCCCGTATCATTAATGGTCACTAGACTACTTGTATATTAAAATACTTATGTTGAAAAACCATATAACACTACGTAAGCATGTATACAAACAATATAATCAATCTTGTATATACAGACACACGATACACACATAGATACACACGCATATACACACTTGAACACGCATGAACACACGGTATTCCATATAATAAACCCAAAATCAAACAAAACAAAACAAAGTAAGAAATGCGACTTTTCTTCAAGCTCCAGCTCACGTCAAATCAAATGGAACTAAGATACGTCTCATGTGCATGTATTTAAAGAAATATTCTTCATTTAGACAGGTGGCAAATGATGATAATTAAATCCAAAGGACACAGGTCTCCATATAGATGATGGATTCTAACAGATCACACGTACGAGATCTGACTTGAGTCAACAAATACTTCCTTAAAATATTTTTTAGTGTATATGATTTCATCTATGTGTGATTAAAGGTCGGTAGAAATAAATAATTCAGTCAAGTTGGGTAAAAGCTTTATTTATTTATTTATTATTATCCACACCTGTCTTGGTGAGTTGAAACGTGTGGCTTTCACATTTAAGCCGACTTGTATTAGTGGCAAGCCCCTTTCATAATCACATATAATTAATAAGAAAATCAATTAATAATACTTATAAATTACTAAGGCAAGCTGTCATCTACAGATCTTTCCTCGGTTTTTTTTTAACCAGGTGGCCAATTATGAGGTTGCTTGCATGAATATTTTATTTTTAATCGATTTTCGCGATGTCGGTACCCAGTGGAGTATTTGCCTTGATTATGGGATAACACATGTTTAAGGGTAATTATTTTTTTCTTAAAAAAAAGCCAAAAGTAAATGCTTATCTCTTTGTAAAAATCTGGTGGGTTATAATTTTTTATTTTGGATTCTTTGATATGCATTGATACCTGGAGCCAGAAAATTTGTTTAGGAGGGGCAAAAAATAATAAATTCAATTACATAAACATTCAAATGTTTGAGAAAAATTACTTTTAGAAAAAAAAAATTTAAGGGGACAATTGCTTTAAATTTTGGGGATTTTAAATAATATTTAAAAAGTAATAATAAAATTACTTTCAGAAGAAAAAAAAAAATTTCAGGGGGGGCCAATTTGCCATAAAAATCTCATAAATGGAAGTCCATGAGTTAGTGAGGCCTTGTCCAACAAATGATAGCCGCAATCCCAATGGGAATGCATCTTTTCTTATAAAAAATAATGCATGCTACATGTTGTTTTGACTTTAGTGCAATGGGATGGCAAATTACAATTCATCTTTTCTTTTTTTTTTGGTAGTGGCAAATTACAATTCATCATCATGCAAATGGTGGCACTTGACCTTTAATTACTAGGTTTTAATAAGATATCTTGATGCCAAACACATTAATTATCATGAAGGGTTTGATTTGGGCTTAGATGAGTGGATGGTTCATTACAAAAAAAAAAAGATGAGTGGATGGTTGAATATTATTACGTTTGGGATATTTATAGTTTACTCCCTCGAGGTTTTAAAAATGTTATTTTTCCCCTCGAGGTTCCATTGACAACATGCCTTTGAATTAACCATGTAGGCAATGTCATGTAGGAAAGCGGCTACTAACAAATAGTTTTTTTTTTGGTAACATACTAACAAATAGTTGTAAGCTACTGTTAAGCACTTATTAGTTAATTAGTCAAGCAACTTAATTTAATCACTCCACCTGCCTTGAGGAGAAAGGTGGGGCCCACATTTGCCGAAAATTGTGTACAGCCCATGACAGGTCGAGTACAGCTGACGCGCTACGTACAATTCTTTTAGCCATTTTTGAAAATTAGTTAATTGGTTAAGCAGTCGAAGTTAATCGGAGAAAAGCGGGGCCCACATTTGCCAAAAATGGAGTACAAGTACAACCCATGACAGATCGAGTATAGTTGACGTGGAGGCGCGCTTTGTGTCCATTTTTGGTTGTTCTTTCAGGGTTCCTGTCAAGGCACAGTTGACAGGAAAACAAAAGGAAAAAAAAAAGCGAACTCAAAAGGCCGAGTTCGATCAAAGGCGCCCTAATTGACATTTTTGGCTTTTCTTTCAGATTAGTCTACGACTGTAACGCTCTAAAGCTTTTCATGGTCGACGCCGTCCCCTGTACAGTGACTCCAGCCATTCTTCATTCACCAACTCAAACCCCACAAGTCGCAACGAAGTACAGCTAGAGTACACACGGTGTCTGTGTCTCCATGGGAAAAAATAAAACCAAAATAACAGAAAGAGAGAAAGAGGGAGAGAACGTGTATCCTTTCCAGTTGTTCTAATTACACGGCTGTTATGAAATTCATCTTTAGAGCCAGCCTTAAACCCTTAAGGCTTTTACGTTTTGTATTCATCAACACAACCCAACCCCACCTCATAGTGCGTATGGTCCACCCCCACGCACTTTCTTGACGTCCCCTTCCAATGGGATCATTTTTATTCAACCCCTTGTAGCATCAGTCTGTCATCTTCTCTGGTCTTTTGGTCTTAAGATCTTATCCTATCCGGTATCCACCACAGCACACAACAACTCTCTTCTCAGTCTATTCTCTATCTGCTGTTAACGGTCCATTTATGCAAGATTTAGGGAAGAAACCCAAAAAGTTAAAAAAAAAAAATGAAATTCACCTTAGTTGTCCTGCTACCCATGTCATTCTTTCCACTTGTCTTGCAATTTTACATGTCCTTCCTGTTTGTTTCTTCGCTGTCATCAGCTTCTTGACCCCATCTTCCAAATTTTAGTTTTCAAATAGTTGTTTAATGGAGATGGTCCATACTTCTGGCTACTTCAGTTGGTGGGGGGTCATTGCAAATCTTGCAATTAATGGGACAAGCAGTATAATAAATATGTTAATTAGGAGATGTTTTGCTTCCTAGTCCTAATCACACGGTGTCTTTTGGCCCCATTTGATAATGGTGGTCGGTGTCGTTTGCATGAAGGCGGTTTGCTTTATTTTGGAATTTTGGTGTGACTGTGAATCAGTAATCCTTTGATGAATATAATAGCCCAATTTGCATTTCTTCTTCCTCTATAATAGCAATTTTTTTTCTGGTTTTAAAACCTTCTATCTTTGTAATTGGCTTTGATGAGCATTTTTTGTGGTTGTAATCAAAGATCTAATTGTATTGGTTGATTCAATTTGAATGTGTTTCCTTCTGCAACTGCTATGTTAATGACATTAGTGGCTCTAGCATCAAGTGGCTTTAGTTTATTACATTTGTTACACTGAAAGTGACATTTCACGTTTTTATAATCAAAGTTGTTGGTTCCTTGAATTTTCAACTATGACGTTTCATAATTCAAATATAAAAAAATGAGACTTGGTGGGGAGGACCATTGAGCATTCTTGCAACTTGAAGTACTAAATATTTCTGTTTCAGTCTTACCAGAACTTTTCTGTCCTTTCTCTTTGGTTCTACTATGAATCTCTTCTGTGTCTTGGTCATCACACAAGCCAACCAATCAGCTTTGTTTTTTAATGATCTGAGATCATCTTAGTTACAGCATATAAGTATTAGTACAGTCGCCACCGATATCTCTACCCAATTCCCGTTACTAGGAGCAGGCGTCATCAGTTTTTTCTGTTAGGTGTTGAGTCTGTGTTCTGAGTTTTGGTTGAGATACAATGAGAGCCAGGAGCACAAAGCATGCTCAGGTAGATATCTTGTGTAGTTCTTATTGATCACATATTATCTGAATTTACTGAGAAATTCAGGATGGTTTCTGATTTTTATTGGGCAACTGCTCTTATTTGTGCAGTCCTTTTGGCCTTCTATAGTAATGAAGAAATGGCTAAATATTAAGCCAAAGGTGAATGAATTTAATGCAGACGAGGTTGACACAGAGACTGAGAGTGAGGATGATGGTAAAGTCTGATTATTTGTCTTTCGGAAGTTAATTTTGTTATTTTGTATGCATGATCTTATTTTCACTGGTTTTCATCCAGCTTACTCTCTTCAAGATGCAAAAGATGATATGATTGGGGATGAGTCCCAGAGAACACGAGGGGATGAATTCATATGCCCAAGTCAAGATTCAGGTGATAATGAATTCCATTCTGTAGTTTGGTCTTGTTGGGATGAAACTATTTCTTTACTGATGTTTAAAACTTGACTGTGTAAACCCAATTCTATATTCAACATTTAACTTGAATCCATTTCTCTTTTATCTGCTTTATATTCTTGAACTGATTTCATATTGTAACAACACTTTATATGAATAAAATAAAGTCGACCAAAAAGGTTTTCCTTTGTTGAGCTTCTTTGTCTCCTTTTCTTTTAGCTTGTTATTGGCAGTTCAAATTTGGGTGGTTCTTTTTTCTCTTCCTTCCTTTTTTTCTTCTCCCCTCTTTGGATAGAATTTCTTCAAGATCTACTGGTTAGCTGGGAGCTTGAAACCACTCATGTGTTCTGTTAATTAGTCAGATACATTGGAGACATCTTCATGATATCAGAATCTTTTTATCCAGTAACAAAAAATATTGCAGATCTGTTTTTTGATTCTTTTGAAATTTGATCTATTCAGGGACACCTTCAAAGGGCTTTACATCAAGACATAGGCGAGGACAATCAGAAACTTTACGGGTTCAATACATCAATACAAAGGATATCAGGTTTGGCTCTAAACCAATGTCAGATTTGGATGCTTGTTCGTGTAAGATAAACAAAGAATAGTGTAGAAACAGAAGATTGAAATGGTTTGGCATTCAATACCAAACTCAAAGAATGTCATTAGTATTTGTAGTGTTACAGTATAACAGAATTGAGTACAAGTAGGAGGCTCCTCAACTTAGTTGTTACAGAGAGAATTTGAAAAAGCCAAAAGATCTGAGAGATCTTAGGAGAGGAAGTTCCAGATTTGCATATTCAAATTTGAATGAATCTCTATCATCTACTTTGATTAGATACTTTAATAGTTCGTACTGATCTTGCAACACTCTAATTATGCAGGGTAACAATAGGCACATGGAATGTTGCTGGAAGATCTCCTTATGCGGATCTTGAGATTGATGAGTGGCTCTGCACAGAAGAACCGACAGATATTTATATTCTTGGGTGAGTATTACTGATCAAAAAAAAAAATTCTTGGGTGAGTGTTCCTCCTGTTGGTGCCCTCTGATTTGATTCTTGACCTATGTAAAGCATTCCCCATGTTAAAAAAGAATGTCATGCAGGAATGCAGTGGAAGACACCAATAACATTTAGGTTCCCCTGCTGGTCTCTTGATTGTAGTTTTAGCTATTATTTAAATCTGAGAATCCATTCTGTTTAATAAGGTTCTTTCTTCTGACAGAAATTTAAGCTCTTAGTTAAGACTATGAGAAATTCATGGTCCTACAACTAGTATCTAGAGGGACGTCTGCCAAGCGGATAGGTTCGGTTATGTATCCAAATATTCATGCTCTTTTCTTATCCATAATCCAGTGTAGGTCCCACAAAAATGGGGTCCTGGGAGGGGTGTGTAGAAACAGATCTAACTTTGACATTTTTGTAAAGTGGCTGCATGCAGAATCAAGCACTCGTCTTCACACATCTTTCTTCATATGTAATTTTATTTGTGTCATTTATGTTATAGAGTACAAACATCAGCTGTTAATCATTTAAAAATGGATAAAAAAAATTACTTTCAATTGGTACCAATAGAGAAACAATTGAAGCCTTGGCTGTATCTACGTCAATTTTGTCTTCATATGCATAAGCAACATCATTCTTAATTTTCTGAAAATTTTGAAGTCTAATCCACATGAATTGCAACATTTTGGGCACGAGGTCATGTTAAGGAGAAGTGAATTTCTACCCTTCCTATTGGAAATGATGAATATGCAGAACATTATTTTTGGGGCATTTACTTTGTTGCCTTATCTCCACAGGGTTAAGTTTTTTTTTTTATTTTGTCCCCAAATGACAGATTTCGTATACATCATCATTACATTTTCTCTTTTTGTGCCTCATGATACTTCCAGCAACTATGAATTTGTGGCACTACGAATGTAATAAAACATATAGATATTGAATCATCAAATAAAAAACTTTTTGGATTTTTTCAGTAAAAAACTTATTGAATCATCAAATAAAAGTTTTTTCTTTTCCATCTGACTCCTTGCTCTGTCTTTTTTGGTTTGAGGACTTCAACAATACTAGTTGTACTACAGAGATTCTGAATCCCCATGTTAAATTGAATCTATGCTAGAAATTTCTTTGTTTCACAATAAGTTTCATGGCTGTTCTTCTATAAAGTTTTGGTTAATTCAGAATGTTGCGATATAAAAGTTGACATCATACTTGTGCTCTCTCTCAGTTTCCAAGAGGTGGTCCCTTTAAATGCTGGGAATGTACTTGGAGCAGAGGATAACAGACCAATTCTAAAATGGGAGACAATCATTCGTAGAGCGCTTAATAAGACTTGGCAACCAGAAACCAATTATAAAAGCATCAGTGCCCCACCTTCTCCAATATTGAGGACATCCGCCGCTGCTGATGTACTTGCCGATGAGTTAGATGCTCCTGGAGTAGAGATGGTATGCATGAAGACTGTCGGGACGACTGATGTTAGTAACTTTGAGAGGCAAGATGTGGATAAAATAATGAATGTTGGGAAGATGCTGAAGTTAAAGAGAACCTATAGTATTGCCAGAGACAATAGAGTAGACTGGCCAGAGCGTCCATTGGATATGACACCACATATGTTTCCAACCAACTCCAAGTTAAGGAAAACTTTAAGCAGTTCTGGAAGAATTGGGGGTTCTGGAAGAATTGGGTTTGACTGGATGGAGAACTCTCTAATTTTCAACACTCAAGACATGTCATTGGATGATGGATTTAGACATGTCCATCGGAGCTTTGGAAACCTTGAATTAAGGTCGATGGAGTACCAAGAGACGTCTGATATGCTTGAAACACTCTCAGATGTCTCTGATGAGCTTTCTGAAAAGGAAGAAGATTCGTGTTTTGAGCCAGAAGTGGAAAAGTCTGAAAGTGGAGTCAGTACTGAAAGTGTGAAGGCATGTGGTAAATATGTTCGAATTATCAGCAAACAGATGGTGGGGGTATATGTATCAGTCTGGGTTCGTAGAAGATTGAGGAGGTACATAAACAACTTGAAAGTTTTTCCTGTAGGAATTGGTCTCATGGGCTACATGGGAAACAAGGTGTCCTGATCTTCTACTAGAAATGTTTTCATAAATTAATTGTCATATTTTAATTGATACATAACTTATCCTTTACTTGTGATGCAGGGATCTGTTTCTGTTAGCATGTCCCTTTTTCAAACGCGGCTTTGCTTTGTTTGTTGTCATCTAACTTCTGGTAATAAGGAGGGGGATGACCAAAGGCGCAACTCAGATGTGTGTGAAATTTTACGGCGTACAAGATTCGCTTCTGTCCTTGACTCTGATAATCCACAGACAATTCCATCACATGAGTAAGCATTTTCTTGACTTTATAATTTCAAAAGCAGATGTATGTTTGTGAGAGCCTTGTTATGGTTGTTTAGAAATTTTGCGGAAAGTATCAGTTTATTATGATGTTGTAAAATTTCTGTAAGCTTATGCTGTACAAGGACAATATAAAAGCATTCAGATTAATATGTCTAGGTCACAATTACTTTTGCGCGAAAGAAGATTTCTCACTAATTTTGCAAGATGTCTTGGTAGGCTTTACAAAATTTCTGTCCTTATTATTGGCATATTAACCTCTGCCTTTTTGTTTTATACTATCATGAATGAGTCCTATTTTCATTTATACATTTTTATTTATCATTGATTGCTTAAGGCACATTGAACCTTACTTGTCCTTAATGAAGTTAATTAAGTGAGTTCAATGATGCTAAGGGTTAAATAAGAGAGAGCACAACCAATGGAAGAAAAGAACACTTGTTTTCTTACAGTATTTGTCTTCAGTTATAACGAAGCACTTTGTGACTTCTGACCATAGAATATTTTGACTTTCCATGAAAGAGCCACTGTACTAAAAATATTCTACCATAAATCAATCACATGTTGAAATGACAAATTTAAATTTAGAACTTCTCAAAAATATGAACCAAAACTTTTAGTTAAAAAGTTCCTGGAGTATTGTTTCCCATGCAGTTATCCTCACAGAGATATCTGGTTTCTTTCACAGTTATGTTGAACACAAATTTAAGATTGAATTTCTTTGTATGGTGAACAGTCAGATATTCTGGTTTGGGGATTTGAATTATCGTCTCAATATGTTGGACGCAGAGGTAAGGAAGCTTGTGGCTGGGGAACAGTGGGGTGAGCTTATCAATAGTGATCAGGTGAGACTCATAAACCTTTTCATTACTTAGGTGTTTGTATAATTATGGTAATCATAAAGAAGTCTAAACCCTGTTATAGAGGCTATCATCAGAAAGCCCAAGTTTGAATACCTACTGCAACAACCATGCTCATCTAATTGACTTTTCAGGTCTGTAATGGCCTTATCCTTGTCATGGTAGTAATTTCTGTATTCTGACTTCTTGGTGTTAAAGACTGATTGTCTCCATGACTAATGGCAATGAAAGCCTGACTGATTCTTCATGCTAGCAGATAAAAGTGTTATCTGGCATGGCTGTGCAATATTATTATACCTATTAATTTTAATTTGGAGCCATTTTAAATCATTGGAGGATTGAGGTATACATGTGTCACTGTCACTATCCTATGTATATTACATAAATATTTTGTTCCTTTGGGTGGACTGTAAGGGCAGTCAGCAAATGGCCAACTGGTAGAACTCGTAAGGGCCATCTAGTATATGGTCCTGAATAATCCCATTGAAATATATATATACATATATATTTCATTTATTTAGACTGGTGTGTTCAATTTTCTCTAATAGCAGTAAGCTTCTTGCTGAAATAATTTCTTCACAATTGTCTGATGATATCTTGTGTCTGATGTGGCAGCTAAGCAAAGAACTTCAAGCTGGACATGTATTTGATGGATGGAAGGAGGGGGTCATAGACTTTCCTCCCACATACAAGTATGCAATCAACTCGGATAGATATGTTGGAGAAAACCCGAAAGAAGGGGAGAAGAAGAGAGCCCCTGCATGGTAAGGACAACTTTTTGTGGATTAGCATGGTTACAAGAAAATTTTAATTGAATGGAACTAAATAGTAGCTCTAGATGAATATATGAAACATTTCTGCTCCATTTTTATCCTCCAAGTTATCTGTGCCCCAACGAGCTCAGTCAACATGCTCTAGGATGGATGGCAGCATTATATATGCTGGTGCTGAATGCTGGTGAATCACATATTCCCATTTAAAAATGCCAGTCCCAATTTTTGGATCTTAATTTTGGGAAACTTAGGAATCTTTACTGTCGTATGAACTCATTAATATGCTCCTCACTTTTCATTCCAAGTTACTATTAATTAACCCAGGATCCTTATGTAGTTCACTTGGATTCCTCCTTTTCATAAATTAAGCACCGTTGCTATGTTGTTGGAGTAGTAAGGCTACGAGATGAAATCCAAAGCCTTAGGTACACCATGAGGATGATATCAAACTTACACATGTATTATGTGTCATCTATGAGTTAAACACAAGCAGAAGAGTTGATTAGGTGATACTAAGCTTTTAATCATCTCAACCAGGAATCATCTGATATTGCTTCCTCTTCCTTGCATGTTAATGTTTATACTACTGTGCCACCATTAAGCGTCCTCATGGTCTATCCTGATGGATACAATGATATCCTATCATGTAGTCATGGACTCTGTGCTGTAACAGCTGATATAAATACCATTCTATTGATTATTATATGTTTTGGGCTTATTATGCAGGTGCGATCGCATTCTATGGTTAGGGAGGGGTATAAGACAACTTTCTTACAAGCAGGCTGAAATAAGGATCTCAGATCATCGACCTGTTAGCTCAGTCTTCTTAGTTGAAGTTGAAGTCTTCAACCATCGGAGACTCCAGAGGGCTCTGAATTTCACAAGTGCTGTAGTGCATCCTGGAGTTTTCCTTGATGAGGAGGGGGACTGGGAAGAATGAGAGATGGCAAATAACCAATTTTAAGACATTTAGGTAATCAAATAAACTTTTATCACAATAATATATTGTTAAGCTACGGCTTGTTGGATGATCATAACCATCTTATGAAGGAATTTTTGTGATAATTCCTATTCTGTTCCAACCACCCAAAAATGGATAAGGGAGTTAATAGTCAAATTGGGGTTGAGGTCCCTTTAAATAGGTCTGGTTAGGGTGGTCAACCATCCCCCGCATGTTTGACAGATGGGTAGGTCTGAGTTGGGTTGTGAAGTGCTCGACCCAACCCAAGCTCATCCAGACCGTTCCCTTCCTACTTTTATACTGCCAATGCCTCTAATTATAGCCATTTGGGTGTGCATAGTCTTCACTAGAAACCCATCTTTTGTTCTGCATATCAAGTTTATTGATGGCATTGAAGTGAATTCAGATCTGAAGTAAAACTAAAAGGATGTCACAGGTGGCATACTCAGAGACCACAAACCCTAATTTGATGGGTATTTCCTAGGTAACCTATCTAGATGGGAAAACTACTTTGAACCCACACTATCATCTGACATCTAGGATTTTCTTTTGGAGTTTAGTGAATACTTGATGATTGATGAGATGGTTATGATCAAGGTTATGAAACAGCCCAAACTTTATGTAGCAACAGCCAGCTTCTCCTGTCGTACTGAATATTGAATTTGTGAATGTAGAATCACCATTTTAAAGTCTTAGCATAAGGCTTATATTTTACATATGTTTTACAGGTAAAAGCACGTTTATATGAAGCAAAAAGTAAAAAGTCGTTTTGACAGAAGATCATTAACACTCTGATATAAATGATTTCCAATATTTTCTTGGGTTGCTTCTATGAAGACTGGAATGTGGCTATTGATCAGTTCAATGATCAAGAGGTTGAAGAAAATAATGCAGGAAGGATCCAGCCTCTCAATGTTCCTAGGTGGGACATGAAGAAATCAAGCACTCTTGTCATGTAACTCAAGAGTTCACTAGATTTATAGGTAAAACAAAGAGAGTTTTTCTATGTTATAGTTGAAAATGTGGTTCAAAACAATTTTTGTTTTTGTTTTTTGTTTTTGTTTTTTTCTTTTCTTTATAGAGCCTTGTAATCCTAGTGTAGTGTTAAAAATGTAGTGGCTAATTTATAGAAATATATTGGGCTTGGGTTACATTTAATTTCAGGTTTGTACATTCTACTGTATATGTATTCTGAAGATTTGCGCAAGTTTAATGCCATTGTTTCATTTTTTTTTTCTTTTAGGCATCATTAAATGAATTGATATACTGCTTGAATCCCTCCTGTTACTATTATGAGATTTTATTTTTTTTTCTTCTTTTGAAAATCCTTTCCTCCTATGGATTCTACAGATTATTTCAGTCATGGGTCCTATAATAGCCATTATAATACCCCTATAACCATTAACAACCCTATATCTTGAAGGACTATAAGATTCTATTTGAATATAATATTATAAATATAACATCTGTTATTCTGTTATATTCCATTAAAATAATTTTATATTACCCTAAAAATATTTTATTATGCACACTTAGAGGGTGTTTGGTAATGTTTCTAAACACTGTTTTTCAATTTTTAAAAACAGAAAACTAAAAACATGTTTGGTTTTGCTAGTTTTCAAATGGTTTTTCAGAAGAACCGTCCCAAAAACAACCCCGTTTCTAAAAACCGAAACTTTTGATTTTTAAAAACGATGAACCGTTTTTCAGTAGCATTTTTGTACACAACATCAAAGTTCCTAACAATTACTACTATAAATAATACTATTTTAAACATTGATTAACCTTTCAGTTACATTAGGTTTGAAGATTTTTTGTTCTTTTGTGATGGTTTGAGAAAGATTATTTGATTAAGGCTGTGTTTGGAGCCTTGGATTTGGGAAAAAAAGAAAAGAAAGCTAAAAAAGAAAAGAAAAAAAAAACACTTATTTTCTTTCCTTTTCTAATGTTTAGATGAGAGGAGAAATGAGAAGAAAAAATATATATATTTTAGTAAGATGATGGGTTGGGGTGGTGGGCGGTGGTGCCGGGTGGCGGTGGGTGGTGGTGGCAGCGGGTGACAGTGGGTGGTGGTGTTGGCAGGCGATGGTGGCAGCGACTAGTGGTGGTGGTGGTGGGCAGTGGTGGCGGCTAGTCGATGGTGGTGGTGCGGGGTGGTGGTGGGTGGTGATGGCGGCTAGTGGTGGTGGTGGTGGGTGGTGGGTGGTGGTTGGCAATGGTGGGTGGTGGTGGTGGTGGTGGTCGTGTGGGTTGTGTAGTGGTGGCAAGCGACAGTGGGTGGTGGTGTTGGCAGGCGATGGTGGCGACGACTAGTGGTGGTGGTGGTGATGGTGGTGGTGGGTGGTGGTGGTGGCTAGTGGTGGTGGTGGTGGTTGGTAATGGTGGGTGGTGGTGGCGGGTGATGGTGGGTGGTAGTGATGGTAGGTGGTGGGTTGTGGTGGTGGTGGATGATACTAGCGGTGGGGTAGGTGGGTGGTGTGAATAGTGATAAGTGATGGTAAAGTTTCTTTTCTTTCAAAATTCCTACATTTTTGGAGAGAAAGTTTTTTACATTGAAGAGAAAATCTCATTTTCCTTCATCTAAACCAAACAAGAGAAAATCTTTTCTCCCGGAATCCAGGGTTCCAAACACAGCCTAAAGAAAAAGGAAAAACTAAAAGAGAAATGAACACAGAAAAGAGTGTGAAGGAAAATAAATAAATACCTATATGGTTTAATGATAAGGTTGCAAACTGTAAATCAATCCATGACAGCCTCTTTATTTTATTTGGAATGGCTTACCATGTCAACCAGGTTAATAATGGGTTGGTTTGGGTCCATCCAAGGCCACAGGTAAAATACACAGACAATGACAGTGTAATTGAAATTTTTGCAATCAAATGACTGATTGTTGCTACCCTGTCAATTACTTATGATAAGACATTTTGTTGTTCTTTGTTATAAATATGCTGGATCTTCTTGGAGAGATCAAGAAATTCTGGTATTGTGGTGGGTAAAGATGATATATTTTATTCAAGTGATGAATAATCGCATGCACCAAACCATAATCTGACCAGACTACCAAAAAAAAAACCATAATCTGACCAACTGTTTGGAAATTAACATGAACCTTGATCCACCCAACAACTAGTTGGCTTAATGTGCTGGGTAAAATTTTTCAGCTCCTCCCTTTCAGGACAAAGATTCCCATTAGTGGGTCCCTTAAATATTTGAGTCCTGATCCAATAAAAATTCTCCACATGTTCAAATACTGTGCTTCAAGGAAGATTTCCATAGTTGGCCATTGGGATTCATATTTCAGCCCAATCAAGCATATTCAAGGGATTAATTCCCTTTTTTAATCTTGTAAAACTTCCTTTTTTTCTGAATTTCTAAAATATAGGATTTAAAGAAGGAGAAAAGTGAAAGTGAAAGGTTCATGGTAGATCATCCTTAGGAATCCACCTTTTCCCAGATGCAGGTACCTTTTACACTACCAACCTTTTAGGTTGAGTTAGTTCCATCTACTTCGATTTAGCGGACAACAAGAATGTTTTTTTATCCAAAAAGGCAAGTTAGAGTTGAAAACAAAAGGAATGAAAGACCTCTAAAAATATGGTAAACCATATCCATATATATAAAACTGCTGCATTCTCTCCTCCTGCTACCCCATCTCATCTGTGTCAATGC
This sequence comes from Buxus sempervirens, assembly GCA_947561395.2. Lineage (NCBI taxonomy): Eukaryota > Viridiplantae > Streptophyta > Magnoliopsida > Buxales > Buxaceae > Buxus > Buxus sempervirens. Next base: position 36,575,335 of record OX387187.1, on the reverse strand, counting down.
GGTTGATTAGCATGTCACTAATGGGGTTGATTAGCATGTCCTTCCTACTACTAATCATGTTCTTCCATAGCCCTGCAGCTTCTAGCTACAATGGGGTTCTCTATCCTGATTACTACAAAGAATCATGCCCCCTTGCAGAGGATATCGTGAGACGTAACGTCGAGATCGCAGCCCTCAGAGAGCCTCGGATGGCCGCCTCGCTCCTTCGCCTCCATTTCCATGACTGCTTTGTTATGGTTAATTTCTCTCAACACTCTTACTAATTTTTCCCTCAAAGCTGAGTGTTTCAAATACAAATAGAGTATGTAATTAATGAGTTATTAGAGCTTCTTTAGCTTAATTGTCTGTTTGATTGTCGTTAGGTTGTTCTGATAATGATCAAAAGGTTGAATTTGCTTTGATATAATTGTAGGGATGTGATGCTTCGGTACTCTTAGATAGTAATGGGGACATTGTGAGTGAAAAACAAGCAAAGACTAACTTAAACTCTGCAAGGGGATTTGAAGTGATTGACAAAATAAAAGCCATCTTGGAAGAGGCATGCCCACATACGGTCTCATGTGCTGATCTTCTTGCCTTAATCGCTCGCGATGCCGTTCATTTGGTATAATTCCCTCATCCATGCATGATTTTACTACTTCTATGAGAGTTCATAATGATGACATGTCAGTCCACGTGGCTATTTCTAAACAATAGCACTGCCAAACTATGAAAGCCTTGATGCAGGAGGGAGCCATTCCTCTCAGATCTTCCATCATCCAATGAGATTGATACACATACCCTAAATTGGTTTAGGAATTTAAAATGCAAGGAGAGGATGAAAGATCAGAGCAGAATTGCTCCCTTTGGGAAGCGTGCCAAACATATACTTTACTTTCTGAAAATAACCTTCTAATGTTATTTTGTCTTATATATTTATATAGGTAACTTCGTCTTTTCAATTTTTACTTTCCAAAAAGATACCGTCAACAATTTCTTATCCCTTATGTGTCCTAACCTTCTTATCTACATACATGCAGTATTGCATTTACATTCTGCTGGTATGTATGTACGAAAAATTAAAACCAAATCCGAACTTTGGTAAGGTCTCTTAGGCTGTGTTTGGATAACAAGAAACCGCATGAAAATGAAGAATTTCTGGATGCGACCCAACTCAAGGTCTGAAATTGAAAGAAACTTCGTCATGAAAAGGGTTTCTCACGATGCATTTCTCGTTATCCAAACACAGCCTTAGTGGTTGCAATGGATTTTATTTCCAGTGATCAGAACTAGAAGCACAGACTTCATTATTCACCTGTGTGTTGTAAACTTGCTCCTGTTTTAACTTTTCATTCTCTCATAAAACAAAAGAGAGGTGGCCCAACTTGGGAAGTAGAGCTGGGAAGGAAGGATTCTTGTGAAGCAAGCTTTAATGGTGCCAACAAATTCATACCTCCTCCAAATTCCTCATTGGAGGGCCTTATTGCAAGCTTTGAAGCTCAAGGTCTCAACACAGAAGACCTAGTTGCTTTATCAGGTAAATCCCAATCTCCTTGCTATAATACAATTTATTGAGAAAAATATTCCCTATTTTCTACATTTTTATGCACACAGTCTTCAAATTTTCCCATATTTTAACAAAAAAAATGTAAAATTTTTTTTTTAGAACACCAAGTTCTTCCCTTCCTTGGCTTAAAATTTTTTTATATGAATTTAAGAAGAAAATATTATGCAGCAGAAAGGCTTCTTTTATACAAATATTTCTGAACTCCAAAGGAAGAAAACCTCTAAACCTAAACCAATTGCATGTGCAAGGCTTCTTAGCATGTATGGAGGCTGATGTCCTTTTTAACTAACAGGAAGCCACACAATTGGAAAAGCAAGATGTTTCAGTTTCAGGCAAAGGCTCTATAGTGAAGATTATGAATTTGATCAATACAAGAGAAATGAAATGTTTCGTCGAATCTTGCAGTCGATGTGCCCAGAATCAGGAAGAGATAATGCAGTGGCTCCTCTTGACTTAATGACTTCAGCAAAGTTTGATAATAAATATTATGACAATATTCTGCAAGGGAAGGGTTTGCTGGAAACTGACAGTGTGTTGATCTTACAAGACCATGAAAACAAGATGATGAAGCAAGTTTGGGCTTATGCATCTGATCAACAACTCTTCTTCAGATCATTTGTGAAATCAATTTTAAAGATGGGAAGAATTAATGTACTCACAGGAGATCAAGGACAAGTGCGGCAAAATTGCCGCTTTGTTAACACTTGGTGAGACACTTTTGAGGAATTGCCGCTTTGTTAACTGGTTAAAGCTGAAAATCCAACTTACTGAGATAAAATACTGTTGTTATTGTCATAAAACTACTTCCAATATGTGCCGATCAAAAGATCATCTTCAGAAGTTATGACCATTATAAAGTATCATGTGAGCAAAGAAGAACCCATATTGGAGCTTTCAGACCAAAAGCTACAAGGTTGGTCCCAAAAATTATCAATTAGATTTATTTCCTTCAGAAAAGAGAACACAACAAATGGGGATCAACCCTCCATAGGGTTAAAAAAATAAAGATAAATAAAAAACCTCAAATCACTTCCGTAATTTTCACAACAATTGCCGACGGAGGAAGCTTGGTTTCAGCTCTGATTGAGAAATTAATAATTCACTTAGATTTGGCATTTGGTGTACATCAATTTCATTAGAATCCTATAAAAAAATACATTGGAAATGCATTTCGTAGCCCTACACTATTTACAGTCAAGTCTAACCTTGAGTATAAGATGCACATCCCTCTTGAAGATGGACCGCAGCTCTTCATTAGCTTCAATCCCTATTCTCCTGCATTCAAGTGCACAATTCCTGGTCAGAATGCAAACAAATTGGAAGGTGCCACTTGGGACAGATTTAAGAATCTTGGGGGCTTGTACCCAAGACTATTGATCTGACTCCTTTCCAATACTCGGGAAAAATAGGAAAAAAGGTAGAAGGAAAATCAGAAGTTTCTATATTTAAAACATTGATCCACCATGAAATCCATGGGCATGCACCAGATATCTGAGGCCAAAAATCTTCCCTAATTACAAGAATATACAGCTACCATTGCAATGGCTTAACCACCATGTACATCGCATATTTCAGATTTAGTACACAGAGACTTAGAATCATGTGATCATACAAATTAATTAACATGGAACTCTAATACTCATCATAGGCTTTCTTTCATTTCATATCAGTGTACTTCACATGGATTAGTGGAATCAGTCAAAAGACCTCCTTGGATGCAGGCTCTCAAATGCAATTAATATCATTCCAACATTTCAGCTAATGTATTATGAGCAATCCGTTTTGAGTTGGGGATCATTTACAGGTTTTTACAACCTGGTTTTTATAGCAAAGAAGTTAAAGTTTACTATAATGGTGAAGTAACTTCAAATCTTCGAATCATGCATAACAGCTATCACTAAGTCATGACTCAAGAAGATCCTCCTGGACTTCTGCCATTAAAGAGTTCAATGTAAAGCTCTCCTTGTAATATTCTGAGTGATTGTGGGGTGTCCTGCCCTGCATTTATCCTAGATGGGGCTCCTTGATTCTTTGGCTCTCACTTCATCTGGCAGTCTTAAGACAAATTTAAATAGGAAATCACTGGCAATCCAGTCCAGTGGATTTAGGCAAAGTTATGCTAATTAAAAACTCATAACAATAATGAAAGATTTCAACATCTTTGTTGAAGAAGCCTTCTAACACCAACTGTGGAAAAGAAAAGAATTTAGTGAAAGCTATATGGTAAATGGCAAGAGGATGATGCTAGGGAGTTAATAACAAAAATATAGTCTACAGCCAGGTTATCACAGTCAGAATCACTGAGATTTTACCCTTGCATCAGTTACGGCTTAGTTTTCTTCAAATGAAATTGTACTGATTTTTCTGGATTAATCTTCAATTTCATGTTCCTACTTCCGATCTTTATGCTATTGCAGACCAGTTGGCAGGGAATGGAAGAAGAAAGTCTAAATTTTATGCTATAATAAAGAAGAGACGGGAGATTCACCAGAAAGAAAATAATTTCTATGTTTCAGATAGAAGAAAACAATTAAATTTCCTCTAACCAAAAAAAAAACCCTTGAACAAGTACTAACAGAAGCAAGCCACTTGCACTGCTCAGTAGATGCAAGATATCTCTCACTAAAAGCAGAACCATACATAGAGGACAAGTTCCGGCATGCAAGTTACCCTATTTTAGAGCCATTTTTCCCCACAAGAATCTTGCGCTGGCTTTTTTTATGAGTGACAAAATGCTGCTCAATTCTGAGAGAGCCATCTGCTAATTCCTTCCAACTGACTAATCGGTGTTGCAAAGTGTAAGGAATTTCCTGAAATGATAATGTGGCCAACTCAAGTTTCATTTGAACAAGGAAATCATTGATACACATATGGAGTTCCAAGAATACCATTTTACCTGATGAATATGGTGTAACATCTTCTCGCGAACAACCTCTAATGATATATCCTTCATAGAGTCAGTCTTGATGGTAGTAGGATCTTCATCCCAAGGTCTTTTAACTGCCTAAGCCATAATTAAACATTGAAGCGCCCGAGTCAGAAGTGCCATGGAGAGAGGAAATGGCTACAAGAATAAGTCTTTAATCATTGTCAATTCAAATTTTGTAAATGTGGATTGTAAATTCAATTGAAACCTAGAGACATTCGATGCACATCAAACATTGAAAAGGAGACACAAAGGTGAATTTTTTTTGGTTATCCTTGCTTTCCAGCATCTTAAGACACAAAGTTCAGAATATATTGCAATGAATCCATAGAGATGACATATTGTGGGATTTGAAGAAGTAAACATGCCTGGTCCATCAGATAATGAGTAAGATCTTTGACTCCAGAACCTTTGAGCCCTGAGATCATGAAATATCTACATAGCAATGAAGAGAATTAAAAAAAGAAAGTTTATTAGAAAACAAAAAAGGAGAAGAAGAACAAGAAAGAATAAAGTAATATTACATGATGAGCATCAAGTTTCACTTTTAACAATAAAATTCAACCAACCTTTCATATCCAGGAAGATCTTTAAATTCCTCAGAAACCTTCAATAAGTCTTTCTTTACTTTAACCAGATCAATCTTATTCATGCACAGCACTCGTTTTTGTTTTGGGTGTGCTTCTGCTCCCAAATGTTTAATCAACCTTACAACCCTTGGATCATGTCTGTACAGAACATATCACCATGTTAAAAAGCTACACGATATCAGCTCCATAAGATGAGAAACTAAGGTGTAAGCAATACAATAACATACAAGATACTGTTACAGGTAAAATTTTAAAGCACGTTGATGTTTTTGGAAGGTGCAACTAAAACTCCAGCTAAGAAATTATGATAGATAACTCTGTAAGCACATGAAAAAGAAATTCACAACTTTTTCATCAAGCTTCAGATGTAGTGGAGTTATCCTTCAAGACGATAAAGGGACTAAACTCGTTGGTGATTCGTGCCTTAAAGTAATTAGTATATCTGAAAGAAAGATCACCGTAAGTAAACATTCAGATAGATTTCAGGTTAGAAGTTGTCATTCGTAGAGGTCTCAAAGGTAAAATCAACAGCCAGACTACAAAACCGATTAGTGGTCATCCTAATAAGCAAGCCATGAGATTAGCCATGAAATGTACAAACAGTGTGATCTAGTTCCTGAATTGCAGCATGCACAAGCACATATTGGAAATGGGTTCCCCATACAAATGCTTCAAAGGATAACAGACAGCGCATAAGATGATCGATAAAAAGAGCTTTGAAAATGCCAGAAACAAGGTAAAAACTCATTGACTTCAGAACATAATGAGACAGTGGCACTGCTTTAATTCCAAAATTTCCTTATTTAAATGGCATAAAAAATTTCCCTTCTCTTGAAACTTTTACACATTACTTTTTAACAGAAAAACTAAGCAAGATTTCCAGCAAAATCAAAACCGAAACAATGGAAGGTGGGTTGGCCAAAACAAAAAAACAAATAAAAAGAGATCCTCTGTCCCAGTAGGGTTGGACTGGAAACAGACCTAACCTCTTGAATTTTGGCACAAGATGGTTGTACTCAAACTTGAAACCACATTTTCATGTTGGCAGCCCAAAATTTTCAAGATTGAACAAAGACCAATTGGGGAAGAGGATTGGTGCTAACCTGTGATGTTATAATATCTTTAGATATTTTTCGTGTTGGTTTCGAAATACATGATCAAGATATGGGGCCAATCAGGTGACAGCCAATTCATTCTCGGAAATCTACAGCTGGACATAATGAATGTTCTTCAGTCCACAATAAAATATTGTCCTGGTTGAGACCTATAATAAAAAGTTCAATGTAAAGAGGTAGAACACTTCGCAGATTGTAAGTCAAGGATCTAAGATTCAAAGGTCAATTGAACATGGATAGGTGAGTCCATTATGACATTAAAATCAGAGCAAAACAAGAAGCACAGACTACAGAATTCAAAGAACAAGGTTTTTGGGAAAAAGGGAGATAAAAGATTCAAGATGCAACCTAGAAACCAATAATATATGTTGAATACAAAGTGGTAAAATGATACAATATGTCCATCTAGATATTTTTTAGGGCGTGGCAGTTAGAAAATCTTGTGTTGTCGACCAGGTTATTTCCTTGGCAGCTTCTTGGGCTTCGGTGCAAAAGGATTTCACAACTATTCATCTTCAGATATCATTAGGGACTGGTCGACTATCGTTCACATTTAGTTGCTAGTTTTGGACTGTCAGCTCTTCTATTTTGGTGGTGACTTTTTTAATGTAGTTTGCTGTCTTTCTTTGTTTCATAGTGTGTTTGTCTTTCTTTGTTTATGCTGTATTCTGTGTCTAGAGGGGTCTTTGCCTCTCTTTTGATCTAAATGAAATTTTCATTACTTATCAAAAAAAAAATGTCCATCTAGAAAAATGCAAGTGGAATTTTGGAATTAAGCATTCTCACAGGGCACGTTATTATTTCTCACTGGGCCCAAAGCCATGGTGTTATCATTGTTCATAAAATGAGCGAAGTGGGAGGGTTTGTTCCTTGAGCAGCAGGTGCAGCTTGGTCATTTCCAATGGCTACCAGTGAGGTCAATTGTGCTAGCATCCAGGGAAGCTGGTTGATGGTTAACTGCCTGTTAAAAGTGGTTGCCTGTGAAAATGGTTGAACCTGGTAAGTTTGCAACAAAGATAGTATGAAGATCCCTGGTTTCGATCTAAAGTCAGGACCACTTTTTAAAAAATGGACTGAAAAGGATCCCATGTTTGATGTCCATCATTGATGGAGCAGCAGCATACTTGATCTTGGTGGTGAATGAATTTCATAAGATCAGTACGTGAGCAGGGAACCCAGTTAGGGAAAATGATCATGTGACATATGCAATCTCAGCTAAATGGGAACAAATGAAATTCCATAGGTTATTCAAAGGAATATAATAAATTAGTTGCTTAAAGTATGAGCCAAAGTGTTTCAGCTGTAGGAGTTACGAAAATAAAAGCCTATGCTGATATTAAAAATATTATAAAAGTTAATGTCTTAGTTGAACCATTAAAACATTTCAATCAGTGTCCGCCTAAATAATGAAAGAACAGTCGATTTATCAAGGAAAGTTAATGAACCTGACTTTCCCAATCCTTAGCAGAACTGCCTAGTAGTCCAAGCTATTTTGGCAATTTAAAAAGGCAAATGCACACCATAGTCAGCCATGTTAGGCTTGTTCATACCATGATGTCACAAGTCCAATTAGACAAACCAGTCAATTATGAGAGGAGGGAATGCAAGCTTCTTCTTCAAACCCTCACCTTTACAATTACACTTACTGAACTGTTAGTACCTATGTAAGAGATGATGATCATTAACCACCCTGGGATTTCATGTAGATTTTTGAATCAAGTCCTTTTTTTTGTATTATTTTGCTCATGGACCTCTATATGTAGCTTTTATTTCCAGACTATGATATTGTGAATCCATGATCATTCTATGCCTCGTTTTTGGATGAAATTATGCATGCAATACCCGTTTGCATTAAGAGGTTGTATGTTAATATGATTTACCATCATTTTAATTTTCACTTTCTCAAATATTTTATCAAAACACTAATTTTTGCTCTTTTTATTATTATTTATTTTCTCACTTTTTGGGATTTTTATTAAGCTAAATATCACCTTGGCTGAAACCAATCAACTCATTTTTCTTAATTAGGAATCCAGATCTCAAGAAAAATCCTAGAAAATAAGATTCAAATTTCAACTACTAAAGGTCATGTGCAGCAACCACTTACGCATTAAGATGCCTATCGACATCAAAGATAACAATAAGCACATCATAAAGGTCCAAAGAGCTCCATGCACTTTCCAAGCGAACTTTCACATCAGATCTGAGTATCTTTCCCTTACTCCTTAACATCAGTCCTGGGGTATCAAATAAGCACTGTGTACAAATAATCAGAACAATATGTTTGCAGAGAAGATGCCATCTTCTTCATCAGAAGAAAAAAGGAAAAGAAAAAAAAAGGAAGATTCCTTTAAAATCCAAGTACAGGACATAAACATGGTTCAATTCTAATTTACATCCATGATGGAAACACAGAAATATAGCAGCATAAGACATACAATTATCAGTAACTGCAATCTAATTTACGTTAAGTGAACATAAGACATACGATTTGTGTGTTTCCTTTGGTCATGACTCCTAGTACTTCACTGGTAGTTGTGCTTGTCTTTCTTGAAACAGCAGCAACCTTCGTGCCAACCTATCACAAAGGCAATAATCTTTCAATCTAAATGCATATAGGTCAATAAAGATACACAATGGTGAGTAAACAAACGAATTAGAGAAGGAATTATTGGTAATTAACAATTTTTAGTCATTACCACAACAATTTCTTTATTGGAATAAGGCCTTCAGAATAGCTATATCATGCAGTGCTCAAGAAACAACCACCTTTTCAACATACTTCACTACCAGTAAATTGACAATATTTTTAGTTATAGAAGGCAGTATTTTATGGCTTGTTACAACTCACAACCATGGTTTCACACACACACAGGCCAGTATGATATATACCAAGGATAGAAAAAAGTTTTTAAATGGATAAAGCCACTGTATCAGATAGTAATGGTATTTAACACCAGCCAGTCTAAGCCTGTTTGCCAGTTCAGATCATTACATACCAACATGAACCAGTCAGTCACTTAAAAACAGAAAAACACAGGGTTTTAAAAAATAAAAAACTAAAAACCCTAATCAAAATCAAGAGAGCAGGGAAGAGAGGGGGAAGAGGGAGAGAAAGAGAGAATGATAGATTGAGAAAGACCAAAGACATACGTCTTCTTCTTATACTTTTTCTGTCAGACAATCGTAACTGAAACCAGCTAGTCTGGTTCGAACATCAGTACCAGACTATGCTGAGGTATGGACCAATATCAGCCTTGTTTGATCTGGTATGGTAAACAGGTACTCTAAAATCTGGTCTCAACTTTTATATGAAGTTAACAGTAAATACAGGGACACTATTTCACATCATCTTAGACTATGCATTAGAATAGGTAAAAGTGTCTGAATTGCCATGGTATCAAGTTTCAGATTCAAGAATTCAAGAAATTAGTATACATGAAAACAGAAAGATATTTAATATTATAGAAAGATAATTGATTTAACACACAAGCTGTGTTGAATAAAACAATATTATATCTAATAGATTCCCCCATATACATGCATATAGGAGTTTAATGAGGTAATGAACTTGTGTAATCAACTTCGAAATTTTGTAAACAAAAACACAGAATCCATATTCTACATTAAACGTTAATCTATGATATGAAATAACGAAAAGGAAATCTATTAATGTCATACCAGAACCGTTTTATGGTCTGATATGTCGATGTAGTCCAAACATATGAGTTATAAACATCAAGTGAATGGAGGTGCAAAAAGTAACAAGTTGGTGAAGCTGCAATGATTAGATGCCAGAAAAAGGATTCTTATATGTCAAATACAGATGGCTTTACTGGCAGTAATAAGAATCTGTGCAGAAATTGAAATGAGAAGCCATTGCACATGAAAGCTCTCACCAAGAACCACAATAGTTACGTCACACTTTTGTCATGATTTCAACAATTTCGGCTTCAAAGCAGCATCTTAGTTTTCCTTTCTGGTATTCTAGGAAATCAGCATCTTGGTTCTCACTATAATGGAAGTGATAATTTTTTTAGGGGATTTGTCATTCAAATTCTATTTTGAACGTCAAGTGAGTTTTGAGATGAGTCATGGGAGCCTAATGGTATTTGGATTCATTTCAGTCCATAACCTTTTATTATTTCAATTTAATGGCTTAGATTAAATTGCATGAAGGGCCAGATTAGTTATTCCAGTCTCAAATTTTAAGATATATTTTATTATAAACAGATATTCTGAGAACATTGTAACCAATCTCTTTGAACTGTTAAATGAAAACCATCCTTTAGGCTTGTTATTCCTCAGAACCTTTCTGCTGCTTAGATTACCACCTTGAAACATGTAAGAAGTTTTTACTTCATAGCCCTCTACTTTAAAAACTTAGGTTTTGAAAATGATCACAGTAGAAGTGGGAGCCGTTTGGGCTTGGACAGGAACAAGCCAATCTTGCAAACTAATACAACAACTCTCATATGTGCCCAAACTTCTTATTTTCCCCAGTCATTTCACACATCCACCTTAACATCAACAATGCTTTCACTAACATTCAGGCTACACTAAGACACTCAAATATGCAAATCCCTTTATCTTTCCTAGGATTTTCACACATCTGTCTCTATGTCCTCATCTTAGCAATACATATCCTAAGGATACGTTAATTCTCTGTAACCGATTATTATATTCAATACATTGGAGCAAGCCTAAATTTTTCTTATAAACTTTACTTTTTAACTAGAGAAATGTATATTTTTGGAGAATACTCTAGAGGCAAATCTCCAATTAAGCCATCCCATTTTAATTCTATCTGCACCTCATCGATATCCCTTATTTACAAATAACTTGGCCAAGTTAATGAAAACTATTGCTCTTGAGAATCTCCTAGATCTCAATGCTTATGCTCATCACTGTTCAATCCTTACCACCCTTCGGACACAAGTAACATCATATATTCAATCTTAAATCCACTTATTTTGAAACCTTTTGATCCAGAGTTATCCATCCATGATTCTAGTGTTGGTTTTGCTTTCTCTCAAGCATAATCCAACAAAATCTAGTCATCTACAAACTACACAGACCAAGTCTCCTCTAGATATAAGTTGTACATGTCAAATAATGAAAAAAGGAAAATGTCTTCATGATTTATCAGCCGTTAAGAGAAAAAGGTGTATTATTGTGTTAAACATCTGAACAACAAACACATCATCTTATATCTTAACAAACTAATTTTCTTCCTAAAATTCTCTCTGGTTCACATAAAGTCTTGACACCTGCATTGCTAATATACATTTACAACCTCAGTCAAGAGTTTGTATAGGTAACTTAGAATGATCCTCAGTTATATACCTGTGTATAACATCAAAACATACTTCATTCTTAGTTTAATAATAAATGAATAAATATAGTATAAATTATCTTATAAGAAGTAATACAAAATATACCATAATAAAATGAAAAATCTGGATCCCTTTGGTGTTAGCAATTTAAGATCTAGATGTTGCCTAGGCACATTAGGTAACCATATGGATACTGCCAATGTACACCTAGATGACAAGCACCTAATTTCCAACAACTATAAAGACCCAAATTAAGAGAGATTGGGATTAGCTAGGCAATGCTTATATGTGCTTCAGCTACACTGGTAAGAACACTCTCATGCCACCATCAGCCTCGTCAACAGAACAGAAAAATGCAAATATGAAAGAATCCACCATTTGGTAATGTGCTTTTGCCTTCCATAAGCAATGTCATAAACTTATTATGTTTCGCTAGAATACCACATCTAGAATCACCCAAAAGTGAATCTTGCATCATGTCAAGGTTCTAATAAACTCTGATTGCATCTAACTACAAAGAAATATAGGTCAGTCATGATGGATAACTTAGTAAGTCCATAATCCCCTTATTAATTGTAGAGAAGATGCTTTAATGGTGTAAAGACTCCTGTCATTCTGAGGAGTTGATTGAGTCCAGATCTCATAGACTCTTGCTTCAGACATTTTAAACTTCAAAATCAATGACTTGGTCAATTGTAGCAAATTAGCCCCGTTATTAATGGAACTGCAAATACCCAAAGAAGATTTTCATTTCATGTTGACCAACACAGCTAAACACTTCAGGGTAATCAATAAACCATGACACACAATCATAAGAGAAGTAGATGAATCCGCAGCCAGCAACATCTGAAAATTTCACAATTATTCCAATCCTAAGAGACAAACATGCATGGAGAAAACCAATCAAATTAAATTAATCATTCCATTCTTCCCTGCTCTTCAAATCATTTCGTCACCTACTGGATTTATGACATTATAAAGAGATACTATGAAAAAAAAAATAGCCGATTATTACTGCAACGACGTATTTGAGCCTGAATCAAATAAAATATCGGATAAAAATAATCATAATTACCCAAACAAACAATCCAGTAACTTAATCAGATAAACAGAAACGTGAAAAAAAGGAAAAAATAAAAGGAAAAAAGAAAGGAAAAGAAATGACAGCACAGGCAACAAACCATGTAATTAGTCAAGCAAGATTTTCCAGCATTTGGGGCTCCAATTATCCCAACTGAAAGGGACTTCTGGTCTTCCTCCTTCACAATAGCATTCGCCTCTTCAACATCATCAGGTTTCTCCATTGCCGCGTGAAGCAGGGCTCTCGCAAGCATAGATGACCGTCGAGTCTCCTCATCGTCCTCCTCCGAATCCTCCTCCTTTTCAACAATTGAAGATTTCTGCTTCTGGGTTTCGATACCAAAGATTCTTCGATCCGCCTTTGCCCGGTAAGCCTCGTCCCATGTGGGTTGTCGTGGGGTTTTACCAGAACGATCAGAACTGGTGCCGGGAAGAGAATATTCACTGCTGTCGAAGTCACCGGAGTCGTCGTCGTCGCCGGAATTAATGGAATTGTCTTGACGGGGTTGAGCTGAGAAAAATCGACAGAGAGAGCCCGAATTAAGATGGGTCGCGTTGGTTCCTGCAGAGAGGGTTGTAAGCAACCTCAGAGCTCGCAAAGCTTTCATTTCATAACCTCAACGTTCAGTACAAAACCATGTTTTGGCATCACACAAATCAGGCACACTCAGAGTTGATGTGTTTGCAGACGTTGAGAGCTGGGGAGAGAAGAGAAGGTGAATGGATATGTTCGTAATTTTAAATTTGTAGAGATTTAAGGGCTAGAGTTAGGGCGCAAGGTTGTCAAATGGATGCTGGGTGGCCTGTAGATCCGACCCATTTTCAGTAGGATGCTAATCGGCCGGGCTGGCACGGCATAGCCACTTAGCCAGCAAACTTAAAGCGTGCCCGTGCCTCCCAGGCTCTAACAACGGGCTGTGCCGTGCCAAACCTATTGGGCCCTACGCCGGCAAGGCATGGCCTCCAGGCACGCAAGTGGCCCAGCATGCTTTAAGCTTATTAACCCACTTGTGGCCTATTAGCCCGCGAGCAGTCCGAATTTTGTTCTTTATTATGTGGCCCGCAGGCAGCCCATTAGCCCGCAGGCCACGGCACAGCCCACCCTTAATCGTGCTATGGGCTGGGCCATGCCAAGTGTTTTAGAAAATGAGCACGACACGGCACGGGCTAAATGTGCCCGTGCCCTAGCCATGCCGGGCCAGCACGATTAGCAACCCTAAATTCCAAGGAATGAGATCAAGTGACCCAAAAGAGTTGCGTTCATAAAGGGCGGATTACCATTCATTTTCCTATCTCTTGAATTTCCACCACGTTAACCACTCATCTTTTGAACTTCTTATGATTTAAAATTCCTTGATCAATCTCATGTATATCTCTTATATGTCTATATTCATTAACGAAGTGAAATTGTCTGCTACAAGAGCCTATGACAGACACTGCAGCAGCTGTTCATGGCCTGTGTGTTTTCAATGTAAAGATGTGTTTTCATATTGAAAGTTTTCAAATTGAAAAACATGAAAAAAACAGGCCATGAGCATCTCACGGCAGTGCAGACCATTTCATCCCTTCATTCACTTTTTTATGTTCTATTATCTATTCAAATTCTTGTCATTACAACGCTAAACCAATAAAAAGTATCTCGAGGAAAATAAAATGTACAATTGAGGTTTGAAAGTCTTTTAGAGGGCATTTTTACAATGACAATGATTCAATTATGTTCAAAAAGTAATATTAATTCTTAATTATCAAGAAACAACTGAATCTGAATTATTTTGAAAAATATCACTTAAAACTAATTTTCTCTTTGAATTAAAGCTGAAGTCTTTTTTTTTTTTTTTGGTAGTAACTACGCAACAACACCATTTCATTACCTTCTAACACTTCTAACATGAGTACAACCCAAAAAATCAGAGAATAGAATAGGGGAGAGGAAGTTAGGAGGGTGGTTCAACCAGCAACAAGAGAAGTCATCCAAGGCGAAGTTTGCAAGAGCGTCAGCGGCTCCATTAGCTTCCCTGTAGATGTGCGTGATAGATATAAACTCAAAGCCCCTACATAGGTGTTTTTCTTCCTCGATGATGTTCGCCAAAGTCCAAGGGGGGGCTGGGTCAGCTGTCTTCATGAACTGAACAAGGCTTTTAGAATCACATTCAAATTCCACATGTCTTATTGTCAATGCCCGAGCAAGTCTTAACCCCTCCAGCAACCCATAAGCTTCTGCTACTAATGCAGACGTGAAGCCCAGGTCATGAGCAATTGCTGCCACGAATTGGCCTTTAGCTCCTCTGATTATGGTTCCACAAGCCACCCGACCAGGAGCTCCTCTCGCTGCTCCATCAGAATTGATCTTGAAGTTACCTCCTCTAGGTTTGATCCACTTTACATAAACGTCCTCCTTCATATAGCTCTTTGGTCTAGCATCCATCAATCTTCTCGAATCCCCCTGGAGAGCAAAGAAAGAAGAGATACTAAGAAGCAGATTTGGTTTAATACCGTTGAAGATTACCTGATTCCTCATTTTCCACACCGTCCAGCAGATGTTAGCCCAATTTGCCTGTCGTGCCGAATCATCAATGTTATCTCTCAAAATCTGGAACCACCAGTCCCTACGGGTCTCTTGATTTGGCATGCTATCCAGACGACCCCCTATTGTAGCAAAGAGGAGGGCTCGGGTGAAAGAGCATTCCGAGAAAAGGTGGAGAGCCGTTTCCTCTATATTATTGCATAAAACACAATCTTGAATGGGGGCATGAAGCCTTCTATTGAGAAGATCACTGGTGGTAAGGCCGTCCTGAATTAATTTCCAGATGAACAGACGAATTTTTGTGGAACATGAAGCTTCCATACCTTCTTCCACCACCTGTTAGTCACAAGACAATCACTATTAGTGGCAATTTTATAGGCTGATGCAACAGAATAGATACCATTTGAAGCTTTCTTCCAGATGGGGAGGTCCTGCTCGAGGTTATGGCTGATATGGATTGTTCTTATGATGTTCACCATGTCCCGGTGCCAAAGCTTGTGAAGGATTTCCAGATTCCATTGCCTTGTCATAGGAGATATCAAGTCTACAACTGTACGCAAGTGGAGCAAAGATGGATGGTTCGGCCTCATGGATTGGTTGTCCTGACTAGGGATCCAGCTTGTATCCTCAATATCTATAGATCGGCCATCAGCAATTCTCCAGCCCATTCCTCGGCTGATGAGGTTCTTGGTACTGCTAATGTGCTTCCAAATCTAAGAATCAGACTTCTTTATAGGGCAGTCAAGGAACCGGTTGTTGTTCAAGATACTTAGCCTTGAAGAACCTCGTCCAATACACTCCATTATCCACCATGAGATCCCAAGCCTTTTTTTCCCAAAAGAGCTTCGTTAAAAGCTCTTAGAATTTTAAAATTAAGGCCTCCAGCATCAAGGGGCTTGCACAATTTATCCCAACCAATGGTGCGAAGAGTCCTGTCTTTCTTAGGTTGAGCCCAGAAAAAAGCTCTAGACTCTTTTTCAATGAAATCTAAGGTCTTGCAAGGGACTTTTGTACAAGACATGAGGTGAATGGGCATTCCCATGATCACAGAGTTAATAAGGGTGGCTTTCCCAACTTGAGTGAGGAGTCTAGATTTCCAGGCCGCCAATCTATTGCTAATCCTAGCAGTAATCTCTGAGAAGAGTTTATAAGTGATCCTTCCTTCAGCAAGGGGAATGCCGAGATATTTTTTGAATTTGGTGTCAGACTTAACACCAAATATCCTACTGATATTCCCAAGAGCTCTCCCTTTGATGGAGGGACTGATTATTAATTCAGATTTCTCGTATTTATTTCATGGCCTGCAAGACTACAGAAGTTATGCAAGAGTTTAAGCATGAGAATACCTTCCCTTTGGGTAGCCTTTCCAAAGATGAGGAAGTCGTCCGCGAACATGAGATGAGTGATTTGAGGGCTTGATCTGCTGATCTTAACACCATGAATAGCTTGGTTCAGTTCGGCCTCAAGGAGAGATTTGGAGAGCACCTGTTGTGTCAGGATAAAGAGGTAGGGGGACAAAGGGTCCCCCTACTTGATGCCTCTAGAGGGAGTGATGAATCCAGCCAGGGTGCCATTCACTAGAATCGAGTAAGTCGCCGAGGTGACACATTGCATTATTAGATATGTCCAGTGATGGGAGAACCCCACAACAATCAAAGCCTTTCTAATAAGGTTCCAGTTGAGCCTGTCATAGGCTTTTGATAAATCGACTTTAAGAGCAAAGCACCCAGTCTTACCAGTTTCCCTACCCCTAATGTGATGCATGACTTCTTGAGCTAAGATAATGTTGTCATGGATAGACCTTTTGGCAAGGAACGCAATCTGGTTAGGGGAAATGATTTTCCCCATTAGAGGTCTCATGCGGTTGACAATTATCCTAGAGATGATCTTGTAGCAGAAATTACACAGGCTTATGGGACGGAAGTTAACAATTCTAGTAGGGTGGTCAACTTTAGGAACAAGTGCGATTTATACCTTTGTCCAGAAAGCCAAACTTGAAAATTTCCTTTACCATGGTGCAGATTTGAGGGCCGACGATGCTCCAGTACCTTTGGTAGAATAAACCCTGGAACCCGTCAGGTCCAGGGCTCTTCCTCAGCCCCATCTCATTGACCGTGTGGAGAATCTCCTCATTGGTGACAGATCTGAGGAGCTGTCTATTGTCATCATCATTAACCACTGGGTCAATCAGATTGGAATCTTGCTGGTTCCTGTGCACATCATTCTCATGGAACAGATTAGTGTAATAATCAACAAAGTTACAAAACACTTCTCAATATCTTCCTGCTCATGAAAAGTTTCATTATTTTCATCTTTTACAGAAGTGATCTTGTTCCTTTGCCTCCGATTCAGAGTGGAGACGTGGAAAAATTTTGTGTTTAGATCCCCTTCTCTAAGCCAACTAATCCTGGATTTTTGGGCCCAAAGGATCTCTTGTTGATTTATGACATGGAAATATTCTCTCCTGAGAGACTGTTCTTTAAATTTCAGGTTCTGGTCATTGGAGGTTTCAAGGCTTTGCTGGATATCTTTGAGATCAAGGAATAATTTGGAAGCTTTGTTATGTAGGTTCCCTATCGACTTCCTATTCCAATGGGTGAGGTTGCTGCCAAGGGACGTTAATTTGTCAATTAAAGACCAATAGTTGTCAAGCCTCTAGTTCCAATTTTTTTCAATGATCTCTTCACAGTCATGTTCCTCCATCCAAAAGAATTCGAATCTGAAGGGTTTTTGGATTTTTTGTTTCTTTGGGTTTGTTCGAATAAGCAAAGGACTATGATCAGAACCCAAGATGGGCTCCTAGGAGATAGTATAATTGGGGAATTTTATCATCCACTCATGGTTGCAATAGGCCCGGTCAAGACGCTCTCTAATCCTAGCACTTCCAGCACACCCATTGTCCCACGTATATTTTAATCCTTTGGCATGAAGTTCCAGGAGAAGACAATCAGCAATGAGATGACAGAGGTTATTGGCTTGACTGACCTTGTACTTATTACCTCCCTGTTTTTCATTTTGATCCAGCACAATGTTAAAGTCGCCGAGGAGCATCCATGGGCTAGCCTAATTCTCCACTATCGCTCTAAGCAAGTTCCACTAACAATTTTGAACTGCTACATTGTGATCAGCATGAGAACGTGACATTTGCCTCGCCTATTTTAATTGTATGGAAGTGGGTCTGCTTCCTCTGAGCACAAGGGACTAACTCTCTATGATCACTTATGAGTCTGTGTAAAGCACAAGGGTGTAATTGGCACTATACGATACTTTGTGTACCATTGCATCATTTTCGTATGGAATTTGATTCAAGACTTGTTCACTGTTGTTTTTTATACCAATGATACAGTGATACTAAGTACAGGTTCAATACATTGTTAACTCCATTATGCACTGTATTCTGGCTTTACTTATTACTTCTCTTTTACTATTTTTATTGAAACAATCAGAGTATTTTAATAAAAATTCTTACTTTATTGGTAAAGTAACTTACACAGCAGCAAGCAACCTGCATTATAGTTGAGGCTCATGTGACCAAAACTTAATTTTATTGTTGAACTTATAAAACATCAATAGTCTTATATTGTTGAATTGAAGATGAAATTATAGATAACACATTAAAATAGAAAATTAAAAAGTGCAAATAAAATAGAAAATTATAGATAACGCATTGCCTAGACGCTAATGTATGTGCTAGGATTTTTGATTGGGGAAGGTAATGGCTTTGGCTTTGCCTACGTGATAATTTGGCTACATTGTTTATCTGAAAGTGCAGATGTTCTGAGCACATTTCAACATCCAAACCAATGGGTTCATGTCAAATTGGATCTGAAGTACATGCAAAATTACTGTCCTTGTCAAGCAATATGAAATGATATAATTTAATGGTAGACATTCACTTAATTCCAGGACATATTTATATATGAAGAGTGATAGGTTACCACTAGAGTACACAAATATAGTACTTGTAAATGTGGATTTCTTCTAATTTATAGCTTCTCATTGGTCGTGTATATTTTAGTAAAAATAACATAGTAACGAAATTGCTTATTTCCCAGATGCATTTGATGATACGTTTTTGCTTCATGCTTTCCCTGAAGGTGGGCTCCTGTCATTTATTATTCAAATTGTGAATCTGGATATAACCATGTTCTTTAGGTTTTGTTTTCCTATGTATCATATGTTCTTACTTTTAGATTTCTTTAATTTAGTCATTTGTGCAAAGTGCAAACCTCTCAAAATAGACTCATAAGGATACTATTAAACCAGTTTCAATCAATTTCTTTGTCAATCGGATCCATTAAAAGCCATTCACCCCTCTATGAAGAAGTTGCACCTAAAGAAATTGAAGGACTACCATATATGTTTCTGCTAAAATATGGATTTTACTTGCATAGATGGATCTCTAATTGGAATGTCTTTTTGTTGCATTAGAGTTCGGTCTCTCAGCATTAATTTTTTTTTCAATACACCAAAATTGACCATGACAAAAACAAAAGAAATTTTCATACCATTAAAGCAAACTTTGATGGCACACTCCTAACCAGCTGCAATTTTCCACTTTCTGTCTCCTTAATCAAATCTGAATTTTTATTTTTTCCATTTTTTTAATGGAGATGTTCGGTAAATGCAGCATTTGATCAATAAAAAAGTATTATACACAAGATTGAAAAAGTTGAAAATAAATTTTGGTAACTCCTCAAACGATGTTTTTGCTAGGATAAAAGATGTTAGATGATAGAACATTTACATATAGTTCAAATAGTTTCAGAGGTCAAGGTACGAGGAAGTTTGCAGAAATGGCTGCATTTCTTCAGTTGGTCATTTTATGAAAGAGACATGAATCAACAATCTTTTAACCGTGGAGATGATGGCCCTACCATCAAAGTTTGCCTTACTGCCAAGAAGCTCATACCACATGTGGTAATGGTTGAACATGCTTTCTGGGGAAGAGTAATTTAGAATTTTAGCCATTAAGGTCTATGATTAATTTTTTTTTTTTTTTAATAGAAAACCGAGCTAAGCTCTTTTTTCATTATACATGAACATAGAGTTACAAGAACTGTGGCCACAAGCCAGAAAGCATAGAAAAAACACCCATAAAAGTCTAGAAGCAAAAGTAACCAGGATAAGGCATAAACCCCAATAATCTAGTAACAGTTCTGAAAGTGTCCGACCCCAATAATCTGGTAACAGTTCTGAAAGTGTCCGACCTTACGCTGAAGCAGCATTAAGATATACGATTAATAACATTTCACGAACGTATGCAATATAATAAACGAATAAAAAGACCTTAAAAGTACACTCTGAAGCCATTGTATCTTTTACTTCCTCCTGACAAGCATTTCCTCAACACATGTTGAAAAATAAAAAAATAACGAAAAAGAAGCCCAGCCTTCTTTTGGTGGCAGAACCATGTTAGACTCGCAGATGATTTCACCCAACAATCCATTCTAAAGAGTCAAAATCCACAGTGCAGGTGCCTGCCCTCTTAGTTGAAGTCTTCTGCCCATGTACACCCCAGTGGGAATCTTTCATCTTAATCAAGAAACTTGACACAACAGATCCAAAGCTCATCCGAAAAATCTGTTTGATAATAATCTCTTTCCTTTTTTATTTTTTGTGGGTTGGGGTGCAGAAGTCAGATGACACTCTCATCTAATGCAAAGCTAAAATTCTTGGTAGGAAAAAAATTTCTAGGTAGAAGAAAACAGGTAAAAACCAAATGCACTTGGCTTCAATCTAAACGAACCCGATCTTCAGAAAGTTGCTTCAATCAAACATACACTAAAGTACTTTAAGACCTTAAATTTTTTACTCACAAATTCGAGTCAAACAATAAAATTCAACAAAAAAACAGATAAATTAGAGTGAAGAAAGTCCTCAGCGAGATATGCTTGTATTTTTCATCACATATGATACAATCAGGTCTCAAAGATTTCATGCCATCACAGGACCATGACCCAAAAGGCACAAAGAAAATGGGAAATGGGCGAAAGAAGCAAAAACATAAAAAACAAAGATTATTCCTTGAAGGAAAAAATCCCTCAGTCCAATAAAGATACCAAGTGACTGATCCATCAAAAGGCTAATAACAGACATATTTTAAATAATAAAAAACCTAAAACCTTGAAAACTATAAAATAGAACTGCTTGCAATGTCTCATACATGTGACTTAAAAAAATTCAATATGTAAATGTTTGCTCACCCAATAAATAATGAATTAAAGTCAAGCACCAAATTGGACTAAATTGGTTCAATATTGAAAATGTGAGGCTTTTACATCTAAAAATTTTTAACCGAGCCACTTTGTCTGAAAAATTATAAGACAATTTGTGCAAAGAAACCAATCAACCTCACTGGCCACCAACTTCTTAATCCGGAACAAATGAAGCTTCAATAATCAATCAAAGAGTTCCCTCAGAAGATAAAAGGTACAATTTACACATCAAAGGAAAATCAGAATTAGCATGGTCATAAATATTCGTCATAGGGAACAAAAACCGCCACATACACCACTCAACAATACAAAACAAATAAAACTCAGAAAAATGGTTGGACATAAATTAAAAAAATACAAATAAAGGTCTACTCAAAGCTCAGATACGTGTTGTTCTAGTCTACTCTCAGACCTTCCCAAGCATGAGAAGATCTCATAATGAGCTGGGATTAAACATTATCATCCTCGCATCATCAGAATAGGGGGAAAAAAAAGAACCAAAATATTTAAATTAAAGTTATGCATCATCATTTAACCATTACAAAACACCTCATTTAATCAATACTCCATGCAGCACAAAATGCAACTACAATGATGCTCAGTATTGAGATACACCTCTTACATACCCACTAAAATACTGAATAACTAGCCCTTAAAAATACCTTAATGAAAAAAAAAATTTTAACGTGTAAAAATCATCAGAGAATTATGATACAAAAATTTTTTTTTGCCTTTTGTCATGATCCAGTTAGTGGGGGTGCCTTAAAGATTTATGGTATATGCCATAAGCATGCCTCCTATTATTAATAGGAAAACAAAATCAAATGCTAAACAGAAAGGGAAAGAAAATCAAATATCATATTAGGAGCAGACCCAAATACTTTCAACCAAAGGAATAAGGAAAATTTTATTTTATAGTAGACTCTTGCAATAACAATCATAATTGTGTGAAAACTAAACAAACACAGCTGAAACCCACTCATCTAAATTAGATCTTGGGTCACAGCAATATTTGTTTAATTGTCATTCCCATGATTGTTATCGAAACAAAGTTTTCTCCCAAATGAACAAGGCAACAAATACCATTTTTTTGCCATTAGAACTAGTCTCAACTTTACAGCACCCATCATTTCAACATATACCCCATGAAGGTACCAATATCCTAGGGCTGCATTTTACATTTCTGATATAACCATGGTAAAAGGATAGCAGATATCAAGAGCCAACCAGAGGAAGAATGCAGAGAGACATCAGATCTCCAAGGTGAAAGCATCAATGAAAATTCAGACGCAAATTACCCATTTAGTTATGAGATTCCTCATTTGCTTGCATCAGACGATGCTTCGACTAACAGCTCATACATACAAACAAGAAGATAATCTAGTGTTTCCTAGTATTAATTATCTAATATCTAATACCCATCAGCTTTCCGCAAGAGTGCTTGGATATAATAAAGAGGAGGAAGGCGATCAGAACCTGTCGGGATTCACGAGTAACATCACACTAATGTTTCAGTGGATTGACAGACCATGAATTTTATCGTCACCTCGCTTTCCCCTTAACCTAGATGAAATCCTTCAGACCAAAGAGTTTAGTAAAATTGAAGAAACGGAAACCCTAATTAGGAACAAGAAGAAAACAAAAATAGACACAGATGGAGATATAAGCTCAGAACTTCTTAGAGGTTTGTGTTGCCGTCACAGACAGACTCCGAAGAGCTCGTCTTTGGTACACAGATTTATTCATCACAGCATATCTAAAAAACCAATGAACCAGAAACAGATCAATAATGAAAAACAAAAACAAAAACTTTTAACATGGAGAAGAGGAACAGGATGAAGAGGATCAATAACACAGAAGGAGAGTTCAAAGACGCAGAACATACGAGGGAGACGCATTATTATATAGAAAAGAATAAAGCGGTGCGTCGTGAGAAACCCTAACCCTAAATCCCAGTACCAAACAAAAGGGGATTATGGATCGCAGTAACCCGACCCATCTCGCCCCAGTTAAGGTTTGGCTTGAGATAAATCAGGTTAGGTTTAATTCAAACCATATACTTTATGAATAAAAAAAACATATACTTTATGAATAAATATATTATTAATTTATATATTTGATTTAAAAATATGAATATTTTTATATTTTATAATACAGTCAGGCCAACCTCGGCAACCCCCATTACCGACCTAACAGGGGCAGGTAACAAGTTAAGGTTTAGTAATGGTGGCTAAACCCTTATGAGGACCACACCCTTTACCAATTTGTGCCATTTAGTGTGACTTTTCTTATACAATTAAGATAAGGAGGCATTAGATAACCTAAAGAACCACTTATAAAACATTCTTTATCCCTTTGTATTAACAAGCGTACGTGCTAAGTAAAGAATATAAGAAAAGACACAAATAAGGGTTTAAGGAGAGTGAAATA
The DNA here is from genome assembly GCA_947561395.2 of Buxus sempervirens. Lineage (NCBI taxonomy): Eukaryota > Viridiplantae > Streptophyta > Magnoliopsida > Buxales > Buxaceae > Buxus > Buxus sempervirens. The sequence continues at coordinate 36,551,570 of OX387187.1, read as the reverse complement.
GTAACAAGGGATGGTAATGGGGCAGGTTTGGTTTACCAAACCCTAAGAGGGCCCTATCAGGTTGTTAACGGGGAAGGGTAGGTCTGACTTGATTAGAGTATAAAATGCAAAACAAAAATTGTTTGTTTAAATAGAATATTTATATCAATAACATATTTATTAATAAAATATATATATTATAATATATATGAAAATAAAATTTAAAACATATAAATGCAATAGTTTAATATATGAAGCTTGAGGTAGGGACGGGGGTGGAACCCAATTTTAGGCATACCAAACCAGGCGGTCCAAGCGGTTACCTGTTCAACCCTGCCCATTGCCATCCTACTAGCAAGAAACCTAAATTTTAGTCTTTTTTGAACAAATTTACATACTTAGAACTTTGATTTATGTTTTTGACACAACCAGGCTTTATCACCTCATAAGAAAGCTAATGAATAAAACAGGATGGAACATGATGGAGAGACATAATTCGTGTCGCCGACCCACTTTAACATGAACCAACTAACGATTTGATATAAAAAAAATTATGAATATTCAAGAAACAACCGATGACAAAAATTGCAGGAAAGATGATTGGATGGTTTTATTGAGGAGAATGATAGGGTCCGATGTCAGTACACAAGGACAATATAGACCATCTTCACAAACCGATATACTATGTGGACTCGGGTGGGAGATTGAAGTTTCGTGACCCCACATCACAGAAGTGCTTGATTGAAAATGCAAATTCACGATCGAACGGTGGGATCAAGAAGGCCTGAGGAAAGCATACATCGGCGATCGCTTCGAAGGTCTTACAACATTCAGGGCCCACATATACATTATGGGTGATCAACGATTTGGCGATCTCGGGCACGCACCCTTTGATCCCTGCGAGAGCTGACCAGCATTTCTCTATCCCAGGGTCAATTTCCGGAACTGGAGGAAAGCCCACAGGATATAACGGTTCCGATTGAGGCGCGATGCGGGCCAGAGTAAATGTTGCAGAACTAACCAAGATCAGGAGCATCAAGGTCCCTACGGCCACCGTCATGGTAGCAGCTCTCTCCTTCCCTTCCTCTGTTTCTTGGGAGTGGAGCTTGGGCTTGTTGATTTCTGCTAATTGGAAGGTCAGGAGATTTATATTTATAGGGTTTTCGGAGCATGAGAGTGGCTTTGAAACTGTTGCTTTTATGAGAGTTTTTTTTTTTTTGGTTTTTTAATGACCCACATGAGTTGAAGCTGAGTTATGTAGGGAAGTTGTGAAAAAATGAGGGATTATTTAGGGTTTTGATATGTAAGCCATGTGGGCATATAAGCATAAAAGCTATAACATTGTTAAGTTACAAAAGGGGTAATTGAATAAGTTTATGGTTACTGATTTAAATATGTATTATATAAGTAGTAATTACTTTGAAAGTAACTTCATGTAGTTCATGGTTATATTCAAGAATGGCATTATGAAAGGTTTTAAGTATCAGCCGATACCGAAAAGTATAGGCTGATACAACTCGGTATCCGCCCAAGGCGATACTGAGTATCGATATCGAGCCGATACCAAAGGTGTTTCCATCAATATCGGCCGATACTGACTTGGTGTCGGGCTGGGCCAATACCAAACCCTATACTGAGTTTTTAAACCTTGGTTTTATGTGATCTTCACCCATACATTTTCTATATCTGGCCATTAAGCCCAGAAAAAAGGCCATAGTTAATAACCCAGGTTAAGTTAGAGCCAATCAAAAAGGGAAAATCAAATGGGCTCAACATTTTAATCAAGCAGGTTGATGGGTTTCATGTTCTAAACCCATTAATCTGACTGGTTGAAAAGATTTGGGTCTTGTTCATACTTGGTATAATAAAACTAGCTGATCTACACCGAATTTGGTTCTATTTGGACTGTATTTCTAAACATTCGGTTTGGTTTTAGTTCTAAAACAATCAAACCAAATTCTAAGTTCATCCACCGTGGATTTAATTCAACCCAAACTCTAATACATGTACTTTTAAAAGAGATTGATGGAATACATAAAACAAGATTAACAAAAACATAAATTTAACTAAAAATATGATTTTCGATAGAACTGAACGGAGATACACGATTCGTGTCTCCAACCCCACTTTGCTGAAACCGGCTTATGATGATGATGAAGAAGAAGAATCAATTCAAAACAAATTATAACCTTTATTGTTATAGCTTCCACTGGAATTGTAATAACCAAAGTTCAAACTTTCTTAAAAAATGTTAATTTGAATAGTAACAGATAAAGCAAGCCACGGTATCTTTTGTGAAAAAGAAAGTGAGAGCAACTTTCTCACATTTTAAAGGGCAGTCTAATACAAAATTCCAAAAACAGTCCAAAATCAGCTCAGTAACACTTCAAAGGTCTTTACAATGGTAATGGAAGTAGGTCTTTACAATGGTAATGGAAGTATATCTAAGTACACAGAAGAGCTGAAGCTAGGATCTCCCACCTCAAGATCTTCTTCACAGGAAAAAAAAGAACAAAACAAAAATAAAAATCTCAAGTAAACAATATACTACAATTACAAGCTTTTGAAATGGTCTCACCATTAAAACTGCAGGAAACAAAAACCAGAACATCCAGATCACAGAAACCTCAGTATTATCATCAAGACGAAGCAGCCTTAATGGCTCTCTTCAATTCTTCTCCAACATCACTCTCCCTCGTACTCTCACTCTTCTTGCTTTCCCTCCCTCCCTTCTCTTCTCCATCAATCTTCTTCTTACTCCTCCACCTCTCGAAATTGCTAGAGCTCTCAACAGAAGGCATGGATTTCTTCGCAAGATCGTCGCTTTCCCTTTGACGACTTCTTATACAAACCCCAGATGATCTCATCCCCTCCAAGCTCTGTTTCAACTCCATATTCTCTCTCTGCAATGTCTCCACTTCCCTCCTCATCCACAGACACATCCCCTTCAATATCTCCACCTCCTCCGCACTCCTTTCGCTCGGCTTCAAACTCGCCTCTGGTTGGTTCTCCACGCGCTCGATCCCGATCTTGTCGACGGTCAAGAACGGGAGCTTCTTCTTCCCACTGAAATCAGAGGAGAAGTTCACACCCCACCTGAATTTCATAACCGCCCGCTTTGCCACCGGCAACACAGTCTTCGCCGTGACCGCCACGCCGGTGAGTAGCCCCTCCCCTTCGTTCTGAAACTCCGTCGTATCCCTCCAAGGCAATTGCCTCACCGGTGCATAACCGGCACCTTCGGTCAAATGATCCCCACCATTCTCTTTCGGAGGGTCAGGGTTAGGGTTAGGGTTAGGGTTAGGGACGGGGTTCGGGAGGGAAGCAGAGACGGCGGTCTTCTTGAGGGCGAAATCGCCGAATTGGGGTTTGATTTGGAGGGAAAAGGTGGGGTTAGGATTGCCGAAGAGACTGAAATGAGCAGACATGATGAGTGGAGAGCTACGAGGAGAGCCGAAGATGCCAACGCCGGATTTGAGCGACAGCGAGAAGGGGTTCTTGGTGGTTGTATTGGGGTTGTAGGAGAGCTTCAGAGATGGGCCATTAATGGAGTTTGTCCGGAGGTCGAAGGAGAGGTCCTCGGGATCCCCGGCGGCGATGTCGGAGACTAAAGGGAAACCGAGAACAGTAATTGGGATCTTTGCTCGGAGAAGAGGATTCCGGTCGTGCTGTTCGTCTCGGAACTTCAATGATGCCTTCATCCCTTATGTCCGTCCGTCGACTCGATTAGGGTTCTTTTCAATAGCGAAGATTTTAAAACGAAATTGCTTTTAAGGGTTTGGAAGAGGAAGGGGACGCAGTCTTAGCTGTTAGCCACGTGGCTACATGAAAGATCAGACCACCAATGGTGGGACTCCACGTGGCAAATTTACAAGGAATCAAGGATCGAACTCATTTGTTCCATTTGTCATTAAGCTCCATGAGTAGTTGCTGCAGGAGGAGGAAGCAGGCAATTTCAAACGGACAAGCCTTACCTTGGTCTACCTTCTATCAAAAAATGTTACTTAATTGTGTTGATGTTGAGGCCAGGTGACTATTTCATGTTCTATTACTATTATAAGGTAATTTTTAGTTGATGTTTTTTTTTTCCTAGGTTAGTGGTTGTGTAGTACTACCGGCCTTAAGTATACGTACACACTTGTTATGCTTACCTTCTCGAAGAGCACAACTTTAAAAAAAACTTACGAACTTACATATACTGACAACTCAAACGACTCGAGTCTAACCTGATGGCTCAACATTTGGATATTAAAATGACATGGCTTTGCCACAATTGTGTCATATACTTCACATATGCTTAGATCATTTGATGAATTCTACTTCCTTTTTTTATAGTTTCAAGCCCAAAATATTTGTCATGAGGTATGAGAAGCACTTTCTTCCATCAAACCTCTATTGGGTTAGAAACTGAAGGAACTTTGGGAGGAGCTCAAGACAAATCTGCCACCACAGAAACAAAATCCGAAAAATGGAATTATGGGTGCTGTCTAGAGTTTTTACTTTTTCTTGAACTTTATGTTGTGTTTAGGCCACCGAAAACAACAAAAATAATCAAACTCTTAGTTTCTCCTCTTTTTTATTATAGACAAGAGATAATACATTTTGAATTATTACCCATTCTGGGAAAAAGGGGGAAAACAAACTCAATACTTCCGAGGAAAGAAGTGACTGCCTCACCGAAAAAAGTTCGAAAATGCCTCAAGATACATACACAAAAGTGGGCGTTTCTAGCTTTTATTAGATGGAATTAAACACCAGCAGATAACCCAGACTTTGTGAACTCATGAAGTAGGGTTAGCATACAAAGGAGCTGGCAAGAAGGGAAATGGAGCAATGGAAGCATAGGATACAGGTGGGCGTGGAGAGTCCCTTTTCAGCTTATTCCGGCGGTCACTGTTCTCACTCTCCTCTGCAGGAGTTTCATCGGATGGGAGTTGAACAAGTCCTTCTAGGTTTGTTTCTGTGACATCCTGCTTTGCATCCGAAAGACGATGAAATAGAAGCCCAGCCATGAACACAGGAAGATATAGAAGGCTGGCATGGAACATCCTCCTCGCACTTTTTGGAGTGCGGTCTTGATAGAATAGAAATGCTGTGGTACTTATACTAAGTGTTAAGATTGCTGATTCAAGACAAAACCATCCGGAAGTGACACCCCCTGCATATGGAAGTAACTTCAAAAGGTTAAAAGGTAGGAATATTGCACAAGCTCCGCACAACTGAACAGTAGTTGGAAGATTTACTATAGTCAGCAGTTACAATCAATTAACATAATTTACTCGGCAAGGAAAGACATTCATACAAATAGTGGTGTGTTGTGTGAAAAAGAAAGTTTAATGCAAAACAAAGTTGATAAATAGAAGCATTATTACTGACATTTGTATGGCATGTCAACAGACAACAGTGACGAATGCATGTAATTCACAACAGAAGCAAATACAGGCACAAATACATCAAGGCATGGTACGGCAAAGCCAATGAATCTTTAATAGCTTTATTCAAGGGTAGGAATCAGCACCTATGGATGACGCTTGAAATCAACAGGTTAGAAAGTCATTATCATTCAAACAGGTTTCTCGCTGACGTAGATGATACACTTGCTGGGACTATCAGACAATGTGTTTATGTTCACTGTCGCCATCTCATGTACCAGGTGAATCCAATGAACTTGTTGCACATATAGTTGCCAAGGGAGGGCAGAGTAGATATATTCATATGGGGCAACCTCCGTGATATCGCACGATGTTGTAAACTTAGTTTTCTATTTTCTGTTTGTTCCCTTTCCTTCTTTGTTCTTTTTTTAGGTTTGATCTGCATTTGCTGACTTACATCTGCACATTCTCCCTCTTTTTATAATAAATAATATTTCTATTGCTGAATCCAAAAAATAGAAAAAATATAAAGGTTGACAGCCTCTTCTACTCTTTCAATAATAAGAAGTATTCCTGATGTAAATATATAAATAACTTCCACAACTTCCAAGAAAGTTCACAACTCCCAAGAAAGTTTGGGCATTTAGGCATCCTCTGCTTCTCTTTCATAGAAAATAATATCAGAAAGGTATGAGATTGGTTGCTACACAAGAACTCTTGACCCTCTGCCACACACTGGCTTCATGCTATAGAATTTTACTCAAGTTGCATTCATGCCTCACCAGGCAAAAGAAGTACATTATTCACTTCAAACTAGACAACGTGAAAAGGTTGGGTAGCATATTTAAGGAAGCAAGATCTTATACGGTAACATAGAAGAGCAGGCATCTTCGTGCTTCCCAAATGGAAATAAGAGGTTCACAAGATAAGGACAATCAAGAATTCAAATGACCTTGTAAGGTGACACCTCATTCACAAACTCAATTTGCAAGCAGTGATTGAAGCTTCTCAGAACTTAAGAATAGAATAACCAAAAAAAGGGGGAAAAAGAAAATTATACAAAGTGAGAGTAGCAAGAAGAGCAGACAGTTTACAAATTTAATAAAAAAAAGAGAGCAAATGTTATAGTCTCTTGTAACTCTGCCCACAAATATGTTAAAAACAGTATTTTAAAAGGCACACGAAGCTTATTCCCATAGGCTTGCATTAGCACCATGGTTTAAAATGTCTGCTGATACAAATTTTTATTGGCCATATTGACTCAGAATCATCCGTGACCAAGCTGAGATACCATACTGTCAGTCAGTATTGGCCGATATCGGCCAAATACAACTCAGTGTTATCGGCCAGTATTTGTTGAACCCTTTTTGAGCTCAACCAAGTAAAATCCCCAGTACTATTGGTCTTGACTTGACCAAGTCACGTTGTCATCAGGCCTGAGCAATACCAAGGCCAATACTGAGTTTTAACACCTTGCTTAGGGCAAGGCCCAAGGAAAATAACTAGGGTTAACTGTTGAGGCTTCAGCCAATTGTCGTAAAACTACTAAGACCAAAGAATATTTCTCATTCAGGAAAAAAAAATATTAGTTATGTTTAAAAAAGAGTGGATGCTAGGCTTAGGCTTCAAAACTAGATGCTCACAGTCACACCATGTCCTTATCGAAAAAGATGCTTAAACCTCATAAATTGGGAGGATCTCATGTCTTGCATCATATTTTGCCTTCTAAATAATTCATTTGGATTTAAGCATCAGTGAAGGTTAGTCCAATTTCCAAAGCAACAAGAAATACCGCATCAACTGCTCTGGGAGCATGATAGCCACCTGAGTATGCATTGGTAGAGGAGTATTTAGTGAGAATGAAATAAGTGGCAGGGGATCTGGAATTTAGGAGCCCTTCCCTTGGCGAGCTTGACAAACTTACTACACTTTTCAGCACCATATATGCAATAAAATTAGAACACAAGAGCTAGAAGGTGGAATATGGTTGGAGGACTCATCAAGCAGATTTACTGTAAAGCTTGCTGAGACTCCTTGCTGGCTGGTATTATCTGAGGCCAAGGTGACACTTTCTTGGTAGATTGGATCAAGTGGAGCTCTTGATCATTTTATCATCAGAGGTTGGTAAAGGTGGTCAAAGTTGGTTCCACCATATAAGTCAGTTCCCCAGACTTGTTGAAGCTCTTCTTGCAGTTTTCAAACTGGCTACAAATTCTCTTTCAAAGTCTTTTTCATCCTCCTTACTCCTCTTTATGCCCCATCTCCAAGATGAGGGCTAAGGTGGAGACCCTGTGTATTGAAATTGGAGAACTAAAAGCAAATCTTCTTGTGCCATGTGGCAGGCTCAACTTGCAAGCGGTATTGCGAAAACGAAGATTGGTGACCCTAAGCATTGAGCTATGAGGGAGCCTATGATGTGAAGGAACTACGGAACTGGCAAAAAAACCATCCAACCACAACATAAAGCTTTGCACAAAGGATTCATCTTATTATCCCATGTTCTTAAAATCGAATGATCTTTGTGTTTTGGAACCTTCCCCATCTTCTAATTTCATAGTATATGGTTTTGAGAAAGTTTAGGAAGGGCCAAAGAAACATTCAAATTTGGCTATTGCAGAGTTCTCTCCTAACGTGGCAGCAAAGCGAACACAGTGCTGAAACTTCGGCAGCAAGTTTGTCCATGGTTCAGACGGGACAAAAAATTGAACAAGAACCTAGACAAAGGGATGTTAGGTTACACGGTTCTCATTTTTAAGTTATTGAATTGTCTCTCCCTCCTGCTGAAATATTTGCCTCTATCTTTACTTCTGGGTTTCAATCTCAAACTCAAAACTGATGCCTAGCTGGCTGAATCTGTAGTTCCTCCAACCACCAGCAGGCTATCCACAGCTACTCGATGCACAGTGTTCTGCTGTGAAGGCAGAAACAGTATACAGACTCTTATTGCATTGCTCATTTTCTACATTTACATGGAGGAAAACTTCTCAAAGATTGGATCTACATTGATTCACATGAAGGCGGGCAAGAGATCTAATGATATGCTGGAAATGATCAAGGACATTGAAGAAAAAATCATGAGGAACTCTATATGAACCTTGCAACAATCCATTTGGAAGGTGGTTGAGTCCCTCTTTATCATAGTAGTTACTCTACATTTAGTTAGATGTAGTGTCTCCAATATGGTACACAGTTTGTGTACCTGTACTTTTTCACCTTCTAATATATAAATATCCATTACTTACTGACAAAAAAAAAAAACAATCCATTTGGACATTTAGAAAGAAAAAACAACAGAATCTTTCAAGACAAATTCAGCAATAAAGGATGCATTGATAGAAAGCTGGGGTTTTCCACATACTCGTCGTTTATGACAGCTGTAGTGTGAAAAAATTACATTATGCAGAGATGCAGTAAGCTTTGCATTCAGACATGTATTTTAGATCCCATAACCCAGTGTAGGTTCTACTGCTGCTAGGTCCCAATAGGGTGAACTGGGTATGGACTATGGACCCAAACTTTGATATTGTTTGTAAGTGACTACACTCGGACTCAAACCTGCATTCCAATGCTGGCAGCCATGGCTGTTGCCATCACACCAGTGATGATCCCTATTCAGGAATGTACTTAGATCACCTACTTGTGTATTTTCAATTTCTTATGCATAAATGACCTCATAGCAATGAGCACTGCCAGCAAACCTTTCATATGTATATTTTGCTCCCCTCTTTACGTTACAAGGACTGGAGGATGGGAGGCTACATATATAAGAGAAGCCGATTCCCAATGAAGAAAAGTTTCAAAGATCAAGAAAGAATAATTTTATAGATCTCATATGCAAACTAACATTGTGATTGTGAGAGAACTATATTCAAGTATTTTCACATAAAATAGCAAGGTAGCCAAGTGATCCAATTAGCAATATTACATCCATAAATTCAAGAGTGTATGTATGCATTTATGTAAGGAAAATGATTTAGACATTTTTTACTTACAATCATAGGCTAAGTACCCCAGTGGAAGGAGATACAAGCAGTTTCTCAAAGCAACCAGTGCAGTTCTGTGACCAGAAGCATCCGCAAGAGAAAACATTCTAAACCTGAGTATGGGGGAAAAAACAGCAGAATTAAGAACATGCAATAT